>JANAVB010006599.1:8000187-8600187 GCA_029216955.1 Iris pallida
ATATATAATATATATATATATATATATATATGGATATGTATAACAATATAGTATGAGAGTGTATTATAGATATATATATAGAATATAGATATATATATATATAATATATATATATATATAGATTATATATATATATAATGAGTGTATAGATATATATATATATATATATATATATATGGATGTGTGTATATGGATGTGTGTGTGTTATATATATATTTAGATGGATAGATAGATATCTAGATGATATATAGATAGATAGATAGTTATGTATATATATATATATATATATATATATATATATATATATATATATATAATATATATATATATATATATATATATATAGAGAGATATATAGAGATATATAAAGATATATATATATTAGATATATATATATATGAAGATAAAAGGAGATGAAAAGAAGAATAAGAAACGGCCACAGCAGCAGCCCCAGCTGCAGTGACAGCAGCAGCCTGGCAGCAGCTGCTGCCAGGTTTGAAACCCCCCCTTTGGTGTTTGGCTCATTAACCCCCCCCCCCCCCCCCTTCATCTATATATATATGTATATATATATATATATATATATATATGTATTATATATGGATGGATACGTAGAGAAGAGTAGAAGAAGTTTATGGAATTAGAAGTTAGAAAAGAATTAGAAGTTAGAAGGAAAGATTGGAAGAAGTTAGAAGAATAGAAAGAAGGCTAGAATAGGAAATAGGGGAAAACCGAGTTAGAGGGCGAAACGGAGTTCGGAGTATCGGAATGAGTTGAAACTTGGCGTGGGGCAAGAATACGTGATTTAGATTTTGCGGGTAGGCTTCCGGATGGGAATCGGGGTTGTAGGGCGCCGGTATCGCACCGTACCATCCCGTATCTTAAAATATTCAAGATACCGACAATGGGCCGTAACATGGACTAGATGTCCATTTTACTTAGGTAACTTGGTAGGTAATATATGTATAGACTAGTACCTTACTACCCTAGGGAGCTCGGGTCAAAATACCAAGCGTAGACAGGCTAACTTGATAGTTGCCTAAGCTAGAATTTTACCCTTTTTAAGGATAAAATAGGATATTGGCCTACGGCCAAGATATGAGTTTCGAAGTCCAAGATGGACTTGGATATAGATTGTAGAGGTTGGTAATAGTTAAAAATAGTCGTCTATACCTAGTCTTGGCCCCGGTTGACCACAGTTGACTTTTTGGACCAAAAGTCAACTATGGGTCAACACTTTGCCCAAATTAGTCCAAATTTCCATTAGACTTGTGTAGTTGACCAAAAGTCAACTATTAGTCACCAATGACCTAGGGTTGACCAGGGTTGACCTAGAGTTGACCAGAGTTGACCAGGGTTGACCAGTTGACCAAAAGTCAACTGTAGGCCAACTCTTGACCCCGTTTGACTTTCTTCGACTTATTTTGACCTGTGATGCCTGGTATGACCTAGGATTGACTTGATTTGGCTTAGATTGACTTGATATAACTTGATTTGACCTAGATTGACTTGACAGGACTTAGTGTGACTCAGTGAGACCTAGTTTGACCTAGATTGTATATCATTCATTGTAAATTATTTCTAAACTTGTTTAAACCTAAATTAACTTACAGTATCTCATATTTAGGTCTTCTGATACCGCTCTGAGCATTGATATACCATACAGCTCAGGACAGCAGGCGAGTACATTCACTGATAGTTTTTATTGTCTTGATACTTGCTATATCCGATTCAGTCGTAGTGTCTTACTTGATTCTTAGACACGATAGTTCACGGACTAGTATTGTCGGATTCCTGTCATGAGATGTCATTCCTAGATTTCTTGGGATACGGGTACTTGTTGGTCTTGATTCTCGTACTTGTATTGACGCCGATTTCTGAAGAGGACTTGCTCCCCTCTTTGGGAATCCCGCGTCATGACGTGCTATGTCCGGATCCGTATACTATTCAGGGAATGGGGAATATTATAGATAGTGTGATCAATGCCCACCTTGAGTTACTACTTGTATCATAGCTATACCCTCACCTCACGATGGGTATAGCCTGACCTGTGCTACTACTTGCTCCATAGCTTACCATCCCGGCCGGGCCGAGTCCACGTACTTGTAGCCGGTCGGCTGGAAGCCTGATTCTTGACCCATATACCGATCACATTAGGCTATAATATTCGAGGCACTTTTTATATTTACTTTTCTTGTCATATATCCTGTTCTGTTCTACATTCAGTACTTTCTCACCATGCATGATATACAGTTACTCACATGCTCTACATGCCTTTATATTGTACCTTGATTGGAGACTAAGTTTCGCTCGGGAGAAGAGTTACAACCCCGGTCCTTGTTTGGTTTAAGGGTTGTAACTCGGCTTCCGAAGGGTTCCCAAGTCTTCATATATCTTTGTCTTGTAGTTCATTATACTGTCTCTTATAGAACTTGTCAATTCATATGGAACTGCTGTTAGTGTTTGTACTTGCTTATTTTCCTGACAGGATACCGTTATAATATATTACAGATGATTCTGATGCGGACTGCTCGACCTATTATGGGCTCGAGTTAGATGGAGTAGCCTTGGACCGTGGCCTTATAGTAGAGCCACTTGATTTTGTACTTCCAGAGTAGTGTAGGTTAGCTAGGTTTGACTGGACTGCGATCTAGCTAGCTTATCAGACTGTAGTTTCTATATTCTATTTTGATACCCTGTGATGTTGTATATATCTGGGCTTGTATTAGACTGTGGACTTATTACTCTTTCATCTATCATATGTCATTCCTTCTGAGCTATCTACCTTAGTTTTATTCTGTGATTGAGACTGTATTGTTATGTCACCTCCATTCGGAGAGTATATACTGTACAGGTATATTTAAACTGTTAGTCGTAGTATTTACAGACGTTATATACAGCGTTCTACCGCCGATTCTGCGGCGTAGGCTGGACGTACCCACGTGCTCGTGCCCCTCATAAGGGTGCAGGTCGTGACACATTTTTGTGGTGGCCCACGCAGGTCCAGTATCGCAATTAGTACGATCTCGTAATGGTGCTCGACTTAGAGTACTAATTACGAGCCTGCAATTAGGACGTAGGACCTAGGACATGATAGGATTTTCTCAATCACACCTAGGAAATTTCTGATCTTTTGATTATCATGATTATTCACCTTGTATTAAATTAACTGTCCTTCTTTGATAATCTACTCATGTGCCATACTGATCTTTTTGTTTCAATTCGTCTCCAGGATGACGAAGACGCACCCGCAGGCCACTGGATCGAGTAGCTTGCCTGAGAGATCTGATCAGGCAGAGGAGGAGGTTCACGAGACTGCCCCCAGTGATTCTACTATTCTGGAGACCCAGGCAGTTGCACAGGAAGGTCTACCACCTCCACCCCAGAGGGTTACGGCCGTTGTTCCGGAGATACTAACGCCACCGCCACCGATACCGACGGATACGCACCATATGTTCCTTCTTCTTCAGCAGATGATGGAGACACAGCGGGCCCAGGCAGAGGCGTCACAGCGCCAGTCGGAGGCGTCACACCGTCAGATCGAGATGCTGAGGCAGAGTATGGAGAACTCGCATCAGCTTGCACTGGCAGCAGTAGAGAGAGTAGCACCGGGTACGGTGCAGGGCCCTACTGGCCAGCAGTCGTGCCAGCAGCAGTCCAGGCCGGGAACAGTGTTAGACTTTAGGAAGATGAGCTCCAGGGACTTCACAGGCACGGAGGGCATCCATTATGCAGACGACTGGCTAGAGGATGTACAGCAGAGCATGGAACTGGCAGAGCTTCCTAGAGCACTTTGGGTTTCGGCCACAGCCAGCCGATTCTTCGACATTATGCTGACATGGTACCTCACGGATCCTCGTACGTCGGTAAGAGGGCTGACTTGGAAGAACTTCCGGAGGCTCTTCAAGGAGAAGTTCTTCCCGGACGTGGCTCTTACAGCATTGGAGGGCCAGTTCGTGGGTCTAGTGCAGGAGAACTCGTCGGTGGACGAGTATGCAGCTGAGTTCTTCCGCCTTAGCAGGTTCGCTCCCGATATGATCCAGGATGAGGGTCAGAAGGCTCATAAGTTCCGCAAGGGACTTATTCATGCAGTGCGCACCCGCACCTCGGGTCGCCGTGATGCGACGTTCGATCAGATATTGATGGACGCACAGATTGCAGAGGATGACTTCGGCCTCAAGCCGAAGAGGAGCGGAGATACAATGGGGGCGAGTTCCAGTGCGGGACCTGTCACGACCCGTTACCCAAATTGTTGGGTCGGGCCGAGCCATGTCCAGCCTACGCTTAAGATAAAGCGCAGTAAGCTGTTCTAGAGATAACAAGATAAGACTAAATGTGCTAACAGTTCTATAAGTGAAGAAGAATCATAAATGCTCCAAACACAAAAGTCGTCTCATATATAGAAATAAGTCCAAAGTTCAAGTCTGAAATGTAAAACTGGATACATGTCCAGTTACAAAATACGTAGTCTAATACATGACTACACTAAGTATCCCAAGTGACTATGCAAACTAGGCGAGTCTCCCCGCAGGAACATCCTCGTATGGCAAAGCCGGGTCCCCGGCAGTGACTCCATAATACGAATCACAGAGCAACTCCTCCTCAGTAAGTATACCTACAACGTTATCCTGTCAGGACGGGAGCAAGTACAACCTCTACAACTAAAGTACTGAACATATAATGAAAGAGATGTACAATAAGAAACATGGTGTGATAAGTCTATAAAATTGGAAATACTGGAAACATGGCCTCATGGTACAATTGGGATCATAGTATCATAGTAACATAGGGAACATGACATATCTTGATTTATCCAGTTTTAGATACATTTCATCATGGCAATACATATTCGTTTTAAAGTTTAAAACTGTAGTAGGTGAGTGATCAGTCAATAGGTAATCAGTATGTACTGTGGTACATATCAATTTTTGAAGTGTATATACGTACACTTTACGGTATCGGTGTATATCCATACACAAACGCGGGACCAGACATACGACACAGATACATATAGAATGTAACGGTGCTCGGTAAATACATACGGAGAAGGGGGTCATGATCACGTACACTACTAACAGTTTTCCCTTAACCCGTTTTTATTAACATGTGGGTGATACGAGAACAGTATAAAACATGTGAAAAGATACTGGGAGCAGTATAAGCATGGCAGGTACTAAAAGTAATACAACATGTGAAGAGTTGACTTGCTACCTCAAGGATCAGTATTTTAACAGGGTTAATACATGTTCTAGCATTAAAAGACAGTAAATGAGTTTGTAGATGTACTTGCCTCGAGCAAAGCAAGAATACTAGTACGAAGATATAGATGTCCGGTATCCTGTCAATAATGATATACAAACTTAGTTCTAAGCTATGTTCAATATTATACTAGTGGTGTGACACGACTTGTGACTGGGCACCTAGCCAAAATGATGACTTGGCATAGGAGACCAATGTGGGGGTGACATATTATGTTAACTAACTTTCTAGGATCTTTTGCACTAGTAAGGGGTGAGGTTTAATACGGCAAAAACTCAAGAATAGCACAAAAGCTACAAGTCGTAATTAACCAATAAATAAATCAGAAGATCATTTTGTTCTAACAATTTTAGAGATAGGCAAAAAGTCTAGTTTTTCTTAAAGTATAGTACCAAAGTGATCCTTGTTAATCATAGAAATTTATTATAATTTTTTTGGAATTTATTAACCAGTACAAATATTTTATAAAAATCATTTTTCCTAAGTATATAGAAAGTGAGTTTTGGTTTCATATGCCAAACTAGTGGCAAAATAGTTAATTAAATACTACAAAAATTATACTAAATTAGCCAACTTAACATAGTATCTAAAAACTTTTTTTCCATAATTTTATCAATACTTTAAGTATTTTTAGAAAATCAAAAACAGCATTGCACACAATAACTAATTATCTGCGTATTTATGTCCATGTATATAATTTGAACCAAGGTTCAAATACAGGACCCAAGGCCATGAAACAAGTCCAATATGACTTGTACAGGCCTTGAACGTGTGAAAACACATTTGAGCCCAAATACCCATGCTAGGCTTGGGCACCAAATGGTTGCAGTAATTTAAATACACTAAAATATAATTTGGAAAAAAGTACAAAACAAATATTAATATTTTAATAAGGCAAAATTATGTATAGTAAAAATATCCATACATATGTTTAAAAGTACATATATATATATATATATATATATATATATATATAAGGGAAATACTTAACTTATAAAGTATATATATATATATACACAAACATATATATATATATATAAGAAAACACTTAAAAATAAAGTGTATATATAATAATATATATATACACATGAAAATGTATACATATATACATATATATATAAAATTTACTAACTATAAAATATATATACATATATATAAAATACTGTAAAATACAGTATATACATATATATATATATATATATATATATATATATATATATATATATATATATATGTATATATATATATATATATATATACATATATATATATATATATATATATATATATATATAAAACAAAAAGAAAAAGAAAAGAAAAAGAAAACAGAAAAGAAAACAGAAAGGAAAGGGGGGGCTCGATCCTGAGCCAGCGGGGGGGGTTTAGAATAGGACGGGCTGGCCAGGGGGTCAGCCCACGGCTTGTGTTAGGGTAGGATTAGGTTTAGATTTATTTAGGTTTTCTAATTAATTAAAAATATATAAAAAAATAACCCTGTGTCCTGACAGTTAGGGACACAGGAGTCTTGTGTCCTAGGCTAGCACGACACGCATGAGTTGATTTCGGCGTGTCCAAACTCACCACTAGGTTCGTCAGGATGTGTAACACCCAGTTTTCTAAAATGAGGGTAATTTTGAAATTTTGTATTTTAATTTATTTAATTATGATATTTATTTAATAATATAATTTTTGGTAATTTTTAATCATTTTTTAAACCATTTAAATCATGACTTGTGATTTTGGTGCATTGACTAGTGTAGCCTTAGACTGATGACCTAGAGCCTAGTCATTGTGATTAGGATATTTGATTAGTATATTTTAGCCTAGAGGATATTTTGGTCATTTTAGAATTTATTGGAATTTTTAGGAATTTTTAGAAATTATTTTGGAATTGTTTGATTGAAGGTTGACTAGGTTGACTTTGACTAGCTTTGACTTTGTGATCTAACCCTAGTTAAGTTGGACTTGACTAGATATGAGATCCTAGGATAAGTTAGGTCAACCATACTCTAGTTAGTGCAAACATTTGAGAATATTGAGTTTTGAATGGAGAGATTTAACCACAAGTCATGACATTTGATTTTTAAGTCATTTGTTTAAAGGCTAGGCCCAAAGCCCATTAGCCAAGTGCCCAACCCTAACCCTAACCATTTTGTCCAGCCACTTAACCCTCATTGGGATTCCCCCTTATAAATATTCTCTTGGAATTAGGGCTAGCCTCTAAGGAAGAACAAGCTTTAGGAAGAGGTAATGTCCCTACTTCAAAAATCTCTAGAAAATCCATTTTGGCTCCTTTTTCCCCCAAACAAATTTCAATAGGTTTTAATCTGAGTATTCTTGCTTTTTTGATAACTTATTCTCAGATTCAAATCAATTTGGAGGAGTTTGACTCTCAAGAGGAACCCCTCTCTTTAGAGCTTTTTGGAGATTTTGATACATAGAGGTAACTTCCTAATCTCACCATGAAATTCTAGTTTGTTTGCATATTTGGAAAGCCCTAGGCCTAACCTAACTGTAGGAATAGGAAACCCTAAAATTTGGGTCCATTTCGTGTCCTATTTGGACACGTATCAGTGTCCCTTTGCATGTGTTTGATAAAATGCCACAAAGAATATTTTTGTCTTATTTTTGAATTCTTTTTGAACATGATTGTAGATCTAGGTGTATGTTTTAATTCTTGTGAAGTGTCCATGGTGTTTTAGTGTCTGTGTCGGGTGCACGTAGGGTCGGACACGCTCGCACGCGCGGTTGGGGCTTCCCCTGCTACTCGGGTTGGATTGCACTCTGGACACGGCGATTCAGGACACGCCACTTGACACGTGGATGGGGGCAGTGTCTGACACGGCCCTCCCCAAGTCTCGAGTGTCCCTGTTCCGTGTCGAGCAAGCACGAGCTCGTGCACTGGTCGCTCGAGCTGCTGCGCGCGAGTTTTAGTCCCCTCTGATACGGGCTGTTAGCATGGACACGACGACACGGTGTCGCGTTTCAGGCTGACACAGACCTAGGGTGACCCTAGGCGAACACCCCTGTATGAGCACGAGCCTCGAGTCGCACTGTGTCGCGTGCACGACACGCGTGCACGTGTGCACGATGCAGTGCTATTCCTGTGCACTGTAGGTGTTTGTTTAGTATTCTTGGGCTTGGACACGCGCTGTGTCGCATCGTGATGGACACGAATTGGACCATAAGACACGGGTACATGTTTATCTTTATTTACCAACCATCATTTATGCATTTTAGTTTGTTTTTAATTACAAATTCTCATTTACCCAATTCCTAAACTATGTATCAGTCCTTAGCATTCCAGATTTTAAAATACGAACTTTGTCATCTAATTAATCTATCTAATGCTGTTAACAGATTGGTTTTAGTCCCAAAATAGGTTCTCCTATATATAATCTAGTTGTGTGTCAGTTTTGGTGTTAATTGGTGGTGTGTGGAGGATCACAGGGAGATGTATAAAAACTGGAAGTTGGGGATTTCGATTCCCTGTCCACTGTTAGAGTGACCAGTGAACTCACTGATACACTACTGCTTGAACACAGGTTCCTCACCCCTATCACCTTGAACTCCTCACACACAAAAATGTAAACTGAGACTGTTATGATAACTGTTGATACTGGACACTGACACTCCCATACTTCACTCATGCAAGACACACACACACAGGAAATTTAAGATGTAAACTGAGTTTTATATGTTCCATGCATTTGAAATCTTTTCCTGCACCTTAAATTTGAGATGACACACCATTGCATTAACCTATTAGCCTACATCATTAGCTACATTGCATGTATATATAGCCTTGATAGTTGCCTTAATAGCTAACCTACTCTCATTAATGCATTACACTAACCTGAACTTGCTATGGCACCCACACATAACCCTTCACCCTTGACACACACTTTGATTTCCTACCTCTATACATATATGTATAGATATATTGTGATGTGCCTATGTAGATATATATGTATGTAGGCAAGTATCTATGCATTTTGAGTATGAATGCAATGTGTATATATATAAATATGTGATATGTGAGATTGATGGCTTGACTAGCTTGTATAGCCTTATTTAGACTTGTGATGTTGTGTGGTGGTTGGAATAGACTAGTTAGACTTGGTAGGCCTATTATAGACTTAGCTAGACTTGATTGACTAGTTAGGGCCTAGAATGACTTGTTAAACCTAGATTTGACTAACTTGGACTAGGCTTGATTAGACCATAGTGACCTAGTATAGACTAATGTAGTTTAGTATAGACTAGTTGACCTAATTTAGACTTGGTTAGACCTAGTTTTACCTAGTATGACTTCTAGGGTTGACCAGAGTTGACCAAGAGTTGACTTTGGCCTAGTTTGACCTAGATTCATGTAGAATGCATAGTAGAGCTTCAGTTTACCATTTTTTAGACTTGTTGTGACTTGTGCTGTTCTATAGGAGACAGACACCACTCCTCGGACAGTATATTCTCTTCAGACACTCAGACTATCAGGCTAGTACATTCTCTGACCGTTTCATACTTGTATGGATATACATTCTTGCTCTAGATTACTGTACTTGATGCTGACACGACCGTTATCACGGATTGGTACTTATGGATCTCCTTTTGAGATGTTATCTCCTTGTATTCACTAGATACATATTGTGACGTGCGTTTCACTTCCATATTGTATTTATTGAATACCCATATCCTTGTATACTCATTGTGCATATTGTACTCTCATTATCACATGAGCCCAGGGATAGACCATTGTACACTATTGTATAACATTGTACATCCATTGTATAATATTGTACACTATTGTATAAGATAACGTAACTAGAGAAGATCCTTGTGTATTGATTGGGGAGGGGGAGTCGAATTGGTTATGTACTCAAATCCTATTGTACAACATTGTATAACTATTATATATGTCTATTGTACACCCACGTAAAATGGAGTTACCATTGCATTTTCCTAGCCCGTTTACATAACCAGATTGTACTCTAAAATCACATGTTTCTTACAGTTCTTACTTATCGTATTTAGATATTTCATGTTATCAAATCTCTACTGTTTTTCATATATCTTCTTCTTTCAGCGTTTCATGTACTTTACTCTATTGCATGCTTTATATTTCCTAACTCGATATGAACTGCGTGAGATGTTTTGTGCTCGCTCCCGTCCTGACTGGACCTGTTGAAAATTTTACAGAGGATGAGGAGGAGGCCGGCATAGACACTTACTATGGGACTGCTGTAGATGACTTGTGTGACCCAGATTTCCAGCCTGATCCACTAGCTTAGAGACTGTGGCTCCCTAGTCTAGGTTACATTTTCTGTCATTTTGAGATCTGATTGTATATTCTTTCATTTCAGTATTAGAGACTTGTATTGAGTTGGATATTCTGTTTGTATGTCAGTAGACACTTAGACTCTTTCTCTCTGATTGTATCCTGTGGATCCTTATTCCAGTATCTATCTATCTTTTATTTTCATCATTCTGCCTTAGATGTGATTGAGACTGTATATTGTTATGTCACCTCCATTCGGAGTGTTTATACTGTACAGGTACCTTTATACTGTTAGATGATTGACCTAGGACAGCGTTCTACTGCCGACACTGCGGCGTAGGCTGGGCGTCGTTACGTTCTCGTACCCTCACAGTGGGTGCGGGTCGTGACAGGATGCGGCGAGTCGCATACGTGAGGACGAGTCGTGTCGGGAAAGGAAATAGCACAGTGACACGTACGTGTCCAAGTTGAACGGGCTGTTGGGGCGGCGACCGGGCGGAGGAGACATCGGCGACGTGGCGCACCGGTGGCGCTGGGCGTGGCTCAGCACGGCGAGTCGGATGAGGGTGGTTGGGGGTCGTGGCACTCGGCGTGGGGGCTGGACGAGGAGGTCATCGACGCTAGGGTTCCGGTGAAGTAGAGTGGGGAAGACGGGGGTTTGTGGTGGTCGTGGGTGGTCGTGGGTGGTCGGGGAGTCTAGGGTTAGGGTCTGGGGGGTCAGGGCTATTTATAGGATCCTAGATCGGTGGGTTTTGGGTTAGAAATTAGGATTAGGGTTAGGGTTTGGGGCGGATCGCCGGAGACGACGACAGCGCAAAGGCGGTCGTCGATTAGGGTTAGGTTAGGTCTTTTTGTAGAAAACCCCCTAGAGTTTAGGAAATCACAAATAGGTCCTCCCAGCGTTTAAATGCAAAATCAAATTTGTATAACCCATCCCGCACTGTTTATGTGCAAATAAAATTTGCATACAACAATTTGGAAATTGCAAACTGACATTTAAACAATCTAATTAATTGCAAAACTTAATTAAAATATTTTAGAAAATTGCAAAATGGTATTTTTGTATTTAAAACTCATTTAAAAATCATTTAAAAATTCTAGAAAATTTCCTAAATATCATAATAAATATTCTAAGACCAAAAATGACATTAACAGCTAATTTAACACTAATTGATTTAATTTTGAAAAAAATCAGGGGCTCACAAGTCTTCCCTCCTTGAAAAATTTTGTCCTCGAAATTCACAAGGATTGAAAACTCAACAATATTCTAACATAGCAAGCAAGGCAACAAAAGACTAAGGCTACAATCAAAACTAACCTCCCGACACCTGCTCCGGCTCCGGCTCAAGAGCTAGACTATAAGCCTTTTCCTGGGGTCCCTTGGCTACTGGACAGTCCCGAATCTGATGGATGGCAGACCCACAAGCTAAACACTGCCCTAACCTCTTCCTGCAGATGGAAACGTCGTGGCCTACCTTTCTACAGAATGAACACATGGTCCCCTTCTGCTGCTGCTGAGGTCCCGGGGCTCTAATCGGCGGGGTCTGATGATGTGGTGTAGGGGGACGGTAAGTCTGCTGGGATGGCGTCGGCGCTATCTGCTGGAAAGCCTGACGCTTGGACGGTCCCTCGTGATGTACAGAAGTCGGCCTCTTGCTAGACAGAAGACGCTCCTCAATGCTCCGGGCCAACTCTAGGCTCTGGTAGTAGTCAGTCGTGCCGTTCGCCACTATAAGAATGCCAATGTCTGGAACTAGACCATGGTAAAACCTACGGGTCATCTCCTCTGGATCAGCAACCAGACTAGGAGCGAAACGGCTCAGGCGACTAAACTCTGCCGCATAGTCATCGACAGAACGGTTCCCCTGCTGGATGTTCTGGAATCGTAGCCCCATGGCTACTCTAGGAGCGCTTGCCTATTCTAGGAGCGCTTGCCTATTCTACGGAGGGACCGACCACCAGCTGAAGGGCTGCCCCGCTCGGGCAGCCAAGGGAGGCCAGGACAGAGCGCAGCCGGCTAGAGGACCAACGGTTCAGCAGAGGGGTCCTCCACTCCAGACCCAGCAGTAGCGTTTTTTTCAGCACCAGAGGGGAGCACCCGCGGGCAGGGTGTTCGCTTTGGCAGCAGAGGAGGAGGCAGAGCCCGTGGGAGATGTTGTAGCAGGTCATGTTCTCCTAGATTCTTTCCCTGCTTTCGCCTTATTTGATTCTGGGGCGACCCATAGTTTTGTGTCTGTTTCTTTTGCTCTGAGACACAATATTATTGCTGAATTTATGGGTAGGACTTGCAAGATTATGACCGGGGGAGGTATTATCCTGGTTAATAATATTTGCAAGGGGCGGAGAGTCACTCTGAGAGGCCGGGACTTGAGTGCGTGTCTGCTCGTAATGCCCCTACCGAGGTACGATATGGTACTCGATATGGATTGGTTGAGCATGCACCATGCTATCTTTGATTGTAGAGGAGGCTGAGTTCTTTTTACGACGCCGGGTGAGCCAGAGATCGAGTTTGCTCGAGGAGCAGCGGAGCCGGAGGCTGGATTCTGTGGAGCTTTGTTGGCGGGGCAGGATTTGCCACATTCGTTGATTGCTGAGTTCTCGGATGTCTTTCCCGAGGAGTTGTCGGGGATGCCGCCAGACAGGGACATTGAGTTCTCCATAGACTTGGTGCCGGGCGCCGAGCCTATCTCGCAGCATGTCTATAGGATGAACAACAGCGAGTTGATAGAGCTGAAGAAGCAAGTCGACGAGCTACAGGACAAGGGTTTCATCAGATCCAGTTCTTCATCCTGGGGAGCGCCAGTCCTGTTCCTGCCTAAGAAGGACGGTACGTCCCGCATGTGCATTGATTACCGGGCGCTCAACAACCTCACTATCAAGAATAGGTACCCTTTGCCGAGGATCGACGACTTGTTCGATCAGCTGAGTGGGGCAAAGGTCTTTTCGAAGATAGATTTGAGGTCCGGGTATCACCAGCTGAAGGTGAGGCGGGATGACATTCCCAAGACGGCATTTCGGACTCGGTACGGCCAGTACGAGTTTACAGTGATGCCATTTGGGTTGACCAATGCTCCCGCGGTATTCATGAACTTGATGAACAAGGTATTCCATCAGTACCTTGACAAGTTCGTGGTGGTCTTCATAGACGATATCTTGATCTATTCGAAGACGCAGGAGGAGCATAAGGAACACTTGAGAGTTGTGTTAGAGACTCTGAGGAGGGAGCAACTCTACGGGAAGCTTTCGAAGTGTGAGTTCTTCTTAGACCAGGTAGAGTTCCTAGGTCATGTTGTGACCGAGCATGGGATTTCAGTAGACCAGAGGAAGATTTCGGCAGTGGAGTCTTGGTCTACGCCCAGTTCAGTTGCCGAGGTTCGGAGCTTTCTGGGTCTGGCTGGCTATTATCGGAAGTTCGTCCAGGACTTCTCGAGGATTGCAGAGCCGATGACTAGACTCACCAGGAAGGACGTGGAGTTCGTCTGGACTGATGAGTGTCAGGCTGCATTCGATGAGCTGAAGAGGAGGTTGACTTCAGCTCCGATCCTGATTTTGCCATCTGGGTCAGGAGGGTTCTCGATTTTCAGCGATGCTTCCGGGAAGGGTTTAGGGTGTGTTCTTCAGCAGCACGGAAAGGTGATTGCCTATGCATCCAGGCAGTTGTATCCTTATGAGAAGAACTATCCTACTCATGATCTGGAGTTGGCCGCGGTTATATTTGCTTTGAAGTTATAGAAGCATTACCTGTACGGAGAGCGAGTTGAGATCTTCACAGATCACAAGAGCTTGAAGTACGTGTTCACTCAGAAGGAGTTGAACATGCGATAGAGGCGGTGGTTAGAGCTGATGAAGGACTTCGATATATCCTTGCTGTACTATCTGGGGAAGGCCAACGTAGTTGCAGATACCTTGAGCAGGTATCCAGCTGCTATGTTCTTGACGACAGATCGTTATTTGTTGGCCGACCTGGATAGTTTGGGTATCGAGGTCATCATTCCGGGCATGGAGATCCAGATGTGGGGTCTGCAGATTCAGTCTGAGCTGATGGATAGAGTCAGGTCAGTGCAGTATGATGATGTTGCCCTGAGGAGCATCAGGGAGCAGGTGAGGACGGGCTTGCTTGACGATTTCTCTGTAGACGAAGACGGGTCATTGCGGCACGGTACTAGGCTGTGCGTTCCGCGTGGAGAGCTTCGGGAGGAGGTTCTTCAGGAGGCGCATCGCTCTCAGTATTCTATACATCCTGGAGCCAACAAGATGTATAGGGACCTGAGAGAGCACGTATGGTGGTATGGCATGAAGCGCGAGGTAGCTCAGTTTGTATTTCGTTGTCTTGTGTGTCAGCAGGTGAAGGCCGAGAGGCAGAGACCAGGTGGATTGCTGCAGTCGCTACCCATTCTCGAGTGGAAGTGGGAGCACATCACCATGGACTTTGTATCGAGACTTCTACGGTCGCCAGGAGGGAAGGACGCGGTTTGGGTCATAGTTGATAGATTAACCAAATCGGCCCACTTTTTGCCTTTCAAAGTGGGATTGTCTACGGAGAGGCTGGCTGAGCTGTATGTTCGTCAGATCGTGAGATTGTACGGAGTTCTGGTGAGCATAGTTTCAGATCGGGATAGCCGATTCACTTTCCACTTCTGGAGGAGTTTGCAAGCTAGCTTGGGCACCTCGCTCAAGTTTAGTACTGCTTATCATCCTCAGACAGACGGGCAGTCGGAGAGGACCATCCAGACTTTGGAGGATATGCTTCGCACATGTGTGCTAGATCTCGGGAGTTCTTGGGAGGACCATCTTCACCTGGTAGAGTTTGCTTACAACAACAGCTACCAGGCCAGTATAGAGATGTCACCATTTGAGGCTCTATATGGACGGAGATGCCGTACTCCCTTGTCTTGGGACGATATCGGCGAGCGGGTGCTTCTTGGGCCGGAGATGGTTGTAGATGCGGCCGAGAAGGTCAGATTGATTAGAGACAGACTTCGGGTGGCTCAGGATAGGCAGCGGCATTGGGCCGATAGTCACCGGAGACTGTTAGAGTTCGAGGTTAGTTTCAGTTCTTGTCATGTTTGTTGTGATTGTTTGTTAGTTGTATGTTGAGTTTTTGTCTTGTGTCTAGGTTGGTGACATGGTATTTCTGAGGATATCCACGACACGTGGCACTATTCGCTTTGGCGGCGGTGGGAAGCTCAGTCCGTGCTACATCGGACCCTTCACCATCTTAAAGAGGATCGGTGCAGTAGCCTACCGACTGGACTTGCCTACCATGCTCGAGGGAGTGCACAACGTGTTTCATATATCTCAGCTGAGGCGGTACGTGGCAATCCTAGCCATGTATTGGACCATTCAGCGATACAGGTGGGACCTACTCTCAGCTATCCAGAACAGCCGGTGGAGATTCTGGATCGCAGGGAGAAGGTGCTCCGGAACCAGGTCATACCCTTGGTTCGGGTTGCATGGAGACATCACTCTCCAGGTGAGTCTACCTGGGAGAGGGAGGACGACATGCGAGAGCGTTTCTCTTATCTTTTCGCGCCCTGAGGTATAAATCTATTTCCTTTATTTCTGTTTGTGATTTTCTGTGCTTGTTGTCTTCAATTTCGAGGACGAAATTTTTTTAAGGTAGATAGACTTGTCACCCTCACTTTTTCCAGTTAGGGGTAAAATGGTAATTTTTCATTTTATAATATTTTTGGGAATTTTATTTCATGAATATTATTATTTAATTATTATAGGAGTCGGGTTCGAATTTCATCACATTCCGAGTTAATTCGGGACCCCGGTGAATTTTGACTTGAGCTGTAATTAGCATGTTAGCTAACCATGGCCCACCACACTAAACTTTAGGGTTTAAGAGTTTGGACTAGTCCCCCATGAGTAATTTAGTTTAATTATGATTTTTAATTATTTTTAGCAACTTCCTAAACCTAATTTGGATTTTATTTAACATTAGGCTTAGGGAGGGGCAAACTTGTAATTACAAGTGCCCCTCACCCATGCCATGCTTGGCCGGCCATGACTAGCCCCCCCCCCCCCCCCCTTTCTTCTCCACTAAGCAACTCTCTCTCTCTCTCTCTCTCTTTCAATTTCAATTTCTTCTCAAGCTCTTCTTCCTCCAACAATTTCCTTTTAGGTATGTTTTTAATTCCTAACCTATTACTCTTTTGCATTCATGTCCCACACAATAAATGGAGAGGAGAAGATTCCCCACCATTTGCCCACAAATTTGTAGGTTTTCCCTAGAAAAATAGGTTAATGATTTATTAGGGTTTAATCCTTTTTGAATGGTATATATATATATATATATATATATATATATATATATATATATATATATATATATATATATATATATATATATATATATATATATATATACATGTGTATTTATGTGTGTGAGTGTGTGTATATATTTTGATATGGAATGTGTGTCATGAGGATGAGAGTGGTGAGGATGTGTGTGTGTTTGTGTTGTGTGAGGGTGTGTGTTTATATATATATATATATATATATATATATATATATATATATATATATATATATATATATAGTTATGAGAGTGTATTTATATATATATATATATATATAGATATGAGTGTATAGATATATATATGGATGTGTGTATATGGATGTGTGTATATGGATGTGTGTGTATTATATATATATTTAGATGGATAGATAGATATCTAGATAGATATATAGATAGATATGTAGTTATGTATATATATATATATATATATATATATATATATATATATATATATATATATATATATATATATATATATATATGAAGTATATATATAGGAAGATAGAAGGAGATGAAAAAGAAGAATAAGAAACGGCCACAGCAGCAGCCCAGCTGCAGTGACAGCAGCAGCCTGGCAGCAGCTGGTGCCAGGTTTGAACCCCCCCCCCTTTGGTGTTTGGCTCATTAACCCCCCCCCCCCCCCCCCCCCCTCCCCCTTCATCTATATATATATATATATATATATATATATATATATATATATATATATATATATATATATATATATATATATATATGTATTATATATGGATGGATACGTAGAGAAGAGTAGAAGAAGTTTATGGAATTGGAAGTTAGAAAAGAATTAGAAGTTAGAAGGAAAGATTGGAAGAAGTTAGAAGAATAGGAAGAAGGCTAGAATAGGAAATAGGGGAAAACCGAGTTAGAGGGCGAAACGGAGTTCGGAGTATCGGAATGAGTTGAAACTTGGCGTGGGACAAGAATACATGATTTAGATTTTGCGGGTAGGCTTTCGGGTAGGAATCGGGGTTGTAGGGCGCCGGTATCGCGTCGTACCATCCCGTATCTTGAAATATTCAAGATACCGGCAATGGGCCGTAACATGGACTAGATGTCCATTTTAATTAGGTATCTTGGTAGGTAATATATGTATAGGCTAGTACCTTACTACCCTAGGGAGCTCGGATCAAAATACCAAGCGTAGGTAGGCTAACTTGATAGTTGCCTAAGCTAGAATTTTACCCTTTTTAAGGATAAAATAGGATATTGGCCTACGGCCAAGATATGAGTTTCGAAGTCCAAGATGGACTTGGATATGGGTTTTAGAGGTTGGTAATAGTTAGAAATAGTCGCCTAGACCTAGTCTTGGCCTCGGTTGACCACGGTTGACTTTTTGGACCAAAAGTCAACTATGGGTCAACACTTTGCCCAAATTAGTCCCAATTTCCATTAGACTTGTGTAGTTGACCAAAAGTCAACTATTAGTCACCATTGATCTAGGGTTGACCAGGGTTGACCTAGAGTTGACCAGAGTTGACCAGGGTTGACCAGTTGACCAAAAGTCAACTGTAGGCCAACTCTTGATCCCGTTTGACTTTCTTCGACTTGTTTTGACCTGTGATGCCTGGTATGACCTAGGATTGACTTGGTTTGGCTTAGATTGACTTGATATAACTTGATTTGACCTAGATTGACTTGACAGGACTTAGTGTGACTCAGTAAAACCTAGTTTGACCTAGATTGCATATCATTCATTGTAAATCATTCCTAAACTTGTTTAAACCTAAATTAACTTACAGTATCTCATATTTAGGTCTTCTGATACCGCTCTGAGCATTGATATACCATACAGCTCAGGACAGCAGGTGAGTACATTTACTGATAGTTTTCATTGTCTTGATACTTGCTATATCCGATTCAGTCGTAGTGTCTTACTTGATTCTTAGACACGATAGTTCACGGACTAGTATTGTCGGATTCCTGTCATGAGATGTCATTCCTGGATTTCTTGGGATACGGGTACTTGTTGGTCATGATTCTCGTACTTGTATTGACGCCGATTCCTGAAGAGGACTTGCTCCCCTCTTTGGGAATCCTGCGTCATGACGTGCTATGTCCGGATCCGTATACTATTCGGGGAATGGGGAATATTATAGATAGTGTGATCAATGCCCACCTTGAGTTACTACTTGTATCATAGCTATACCCTCACCTCACGATGGGTATAGCCTGACCCGTGCTACTACTTGCTCCATAGCTTACCATCCCGGCCGGGCCGGGTCCACGTACTTGTAGCCGGTCGGCTGGAAGCCTGATTCTTGACCCATACCGATCACATTAGGCTATAATATTCGAGCCACTTTTTATATTTACTTTTCTTGTCATATATCCTGTCCTGTTCTACATTCAGTACTTTCTCACCATGCATGATATACAGTTACTCACATGCTCTACATGCCTTTACATTGTACCTTGATTGGAGACTAAGTTCCGCTCGGGAGAAGAGTTACAACCCCGGCCCTTGTTTGGTTTAAGGGTTGTAACTCGGCTTCCGAAGGGTTCCCAAGTCTTCATATATCTTTGTCTTGTAGTTCATTATACTGTCTCTTATAGAATTTGTCAATTCACATGGAACTGATGTTAGTATTTGTACTTGCTCATTTTCCTGACAGGATACCGTTATGATATATTACAGATGATTCTGATGCGGACTGCTCGACCTATTATAGGCTCGAGTTAGATGGAGTAGCCTTGGACCGTGGCCTTATAGTAGAGCCACTAGATTTTGTACTTCTAGAGTAGTGTAGGTTAGCTAGGTTTGACTGGACTGCGATCCAGTTAGCTAGGTTTGACTGGACTGCGATCCAGCTAGCTTATCAGACTGTAGTTTCTATATTCTATTTTGATACCCTGTGATGTTGTATATATCTGGGCTTGTATTAGACTATGGACTTATTACTCTTTCATCTATCATATGTCTTTTCTTCTGAGCTATCTACCTTAGTTTTATTCTGTGATTGAGACTGTATTGTTATGTCACCTCCATTCGGAGAGTATATACTGTACAGGTACATTTAAACTGTTAGTCGTAGTATTTACAGACGTTATATACAGCGTTCTACCGTCGATTCTGCGGCGTAGGCTGGACGTACCCACGTGCTCGTGCCCCTCATAAGGGTGCGGGTCGTGACAGTTCATGAAGGGAAGCTAATTCCGATCTACAAGCTAGTTAAGCCTATAGTCACTCACTTAATCTACGCAGACGACTTGTTAGTTTTTATTAAGCCAATTGACGGCGGGATCCAGACGTTGCTAGATATCCTGAATAAGTTCGAGTTTGCCACTGGTTTGAAGCTGAATAAAGATAAGAGTGATATTTTTTTCAACAGGACGTGTGCAGCGAAGGTTAGATGGGCTTCACTGTTACAAGTGGATATTGGGACCCTTCCTGTTAGACATCTCGGGGTTCCCCTGAACATTAACTATGTCAGGCACTCGGATTGTGATAATCTTATCCAAATGGTGGAGAATAGGCTTGAAGGTTGGTAAGCCCAACTTCTTTCGTTTGGAGGGCGCCTAGAGCTTGTCAGGTCTGTGGTAAACTCTATGATAGCTTTCTGGTTCCAAGTATTCCTCCTGCCTAAGCAAATGATTCAGAGGATTGAGTCTGGTGTACGAGATTCATCTGGAGAGGGGGTGTTCAGGCAGTGGCGTGGGAGGAGCTTTGTCGTCCGAAGGACGAGGGCGAAGTGGGGCTCACTTCTCTGTGGGGCTCACTTCTCTGTCCACCCTCAGAGAGATGGCTGCTTTAAAGCTCTCGTGGAGATTCATTGATGGCAATTCTTTCTGGGCTTCGTGGATTCATTGGGTCCATCGGGTTTATCGGACTCTAATATACTAACTGAAATAATTTTAAACAAAAGTAATTAAATAGCAATCAAGTCTTGATCATTACAAAATACAAACTGAAATAAAATTTAGGATAAGGAGTTGAAGAGTTTGGGTGAAGAAGTTTAGGATTTAAACTTTTTATTGAAGAAGTATGACTATATATATATATATATATATATATATATATATATATATATATATATATATATATATATATAAGTCGGGTTTTGGGTTCTTCGGGTAATCCGGCATATGAACCCGAGCCCAATCCAATTTATGATCGGGTTCAAATATTTGAACCCAAATCCAAGTCCGAACCCGAGTATCTTCAACCCTAACCCAATCCATTAATAGGTTTACCCGATCGGACTCGGGTTTAGTCCGCCCAAGTTGCACCCCTAATGATACACTTCCCATCGAGGTTGGGCTAGGTTCATCCTAGTATAGATTCAACTGGGCCAATTTTAGCCTGGCTGCCTCGATAACACATGCTTGGTACGACACGATGCACGTACGCAATACATAGATGTCGAAAAGTTAATGATACAAATACGTTATGATAGATTGTATTTCGTTTCCATATGAGCGCTAAAAAAGGGGGGTGACAATGAAGTTAGTAATCTAGTCTTACATCGGGTAGGAGGTGAGATCATGAGGTGTAGATAATTGGAATTGGTTCAGATCTTAAGGTCTCGTTTGGTTCGCGGAATGGAAGGAATATGATATCAATTCCTTGTCATTTCATTTCTTTTGAAATTTTTTAATACCCATTGATTTTCTTTTCCGATGAATACTTCAATGTGAGAAAGTAATTTCTTACTTGGATGGATGAAATCATTTTTTTCTTAATTTTCCTTCCATTGGAAATCACTTTCATTTTTTCCTCAATTTCTTTGGCACCAAAACATAGGAAAGTAATAACTTTCCTTTCCCAACCCGGAGATTCAACGAACCAAGCGAGACCTAAGTAAAAATTGCTTTTTAAGACATATGGGCCCACTTCAATATCGTACCTCGTGGACTAACTCCGATTTGGATCATACCGCATTCCCAACATGCTAGAGGTCTGAACTTTAATCACATATAAAAAGAATAATTTGTAGAAGTGATTTCGGTGAACTCATCGTAGATAACTCCGATTTGGATCATACCTAGGCTCGACCATACTGATATTTTTATTTTACATGCCACTGGAGCTTATCTTGTCCAGAAGGCGAGGGTGCATGTGGACCCAAAACAAGAAGAAGAAAGGTTCCGAGACTACAATAATCGAGTGAGCAAAGAAGGCCCCATGCACTCTATTAGCATCTTCAGAACTTTCACATGTTCCAATTGTTACATTCTGCTCAATTTTTATAAATTTTTATAAAATGCCGATAAGCGTATATATATTCATGCTTCAGCGGTATTTGTTTGAGAAAGACAATTTTTGGTATATCTTTTTATTTTATGATTTCTCATATTCAATAATAATCATTTTTTTTTTCCTTTCAGTATATTACATTTATTTTTGTTTGTTCACTGCGTTAAATATATCATTGGAGTCGAAAGACTATCATGTTTAATATATGACAGTATAATAATAGACACTAAATGTCCATTACTAAATACTCGTGAGGATGTATATAAAATTGATTATTATTTCGACATGTGACACCTATATGTATGCAGATGTATGCGGAGTCAAAAATTAAAAAAATAACATCCAACATTTGTAGTTCATGTAAAAAATTTAACAACAGACGTGTGTGAGTCATAGTTAAAAAAAAAAAAGAAACAAAATACTACTATATGTACCTCTAAAATTTTATCCCTCCACCACGTGACCTTCTTCTATTCGCTTTTGTCCCAACCTCTCCCTTCTATTTGTTTCAGCCAATAAGGCACTGCCATGTAACGGAGGGGCACGAAAGAATAGAATTTTGGAGGTACGTGTAGCATGAAATATAAGTTACCTAAATGTCCCATGTATCACAAAATTTTCACCGAATCTCTCCCACAGCCACAGTCAAGATCTCTGTACACTCGGCAAGTAACTCCAAACCATGTCTACATTACATGTCAGCAAAGAAAACGAAAACTCGAGTGCATGCATGTGGACATATCAGTCGTCGCAGTTACTCCACTCTCCACCCACGTGACAGACGTCGGACACATGTCATGCCCTTCCGACCAGCAGGCAGGCGGCCCGGGATCCGATCGAGCACTTCCGGCCGGCGGTGGTCAAGGCATGAACAGCCGGCTGCCGCACTTGCACCGCCACGCCTCCGGGTAGTACTCGGCGGGCACCGGAGGGACCGGCACGTGCACGGGGAAGCAGGGGTTGCAGTTGCCGCACTTGCCCATGCACCGCGGTGGATACGACCCCGGCCCTCCCCCCGCCCTCAGCTGCCTCCTCCTCCTCCTCGACGCGGCCAACACCTGCATGCACGCGTGTACGTACAAATTTTCCAATTAAAAATAAAACATTAAAATATAGCAAAAACAAAACCTATACTATTTATTTTTATTTTCCATTTGGAAAGGGGCTGAAGAAGAACCACGACAACAAATCGACCAAAGACAAAACCAACTCATCATCCAGTACTTTTGCTTCTAGAGTGGGACCATCATGAGTCCAAATAGACTGGGTGAGGCCAAGGTATTCATGGATAAAATATCAACCCTACTATTTGGCCTGCAGGCGGACCAGTTCGTCCGCCATGTGACATTTTTTCATTGGCAGGACGTCGACGTGGGCCCCACGTTAACAGAGGACGAGCCAATGAAAAAGTGTCACGCAAGCGGACGAGTTGGCCCGCCTGAGGACAAAATAGTTTTTTTTTTTTCCATAAAATACTAATTACAAATTATATATATATATATATATATATATATATATATATATATATATATATATATATATATATATATATATATATAGCAAATGACCTCTAGCCTAGTTGTTAAGAGAGATGCATGCGGTCCGAGTGGTCAGGAGATCGATTCCCGATGGGAGCGTTCGCCACAATTATCTTCTTTCAAAATATATATATACATGTCTGCCACACAGTAGTCCTCCAGCTTTATATTACTCCTCATTAACCACAAGAGTCTTTTGAGTTCAACTTTTATATTATTTTATTTTATTTATATATATTATATATATTTTTAAGTGTAAACATGCAGAATTAATACAAGAGTCTCTTTCGTATGTATATATATTAGTTCTACACACAATAGTGTAAACATAACATGCAGAATTAATACAAGAGTCTATTGAGTTTGGCCAAAGTATTCATGGATAAAATACTAATTAGATAAATTTATTATAAGATACTTTGGTGTATATATATTAATTCTGCATGTTTACACTCTAAACAATAAAAGATAGTAAAATATTTTTTTATTTTTTACACCGTAGTCTAAAATCTTGACCGCCAAGGACTTTGAATGGCTAATAGGTGTCCTCGCCTTAATATTATTCATATGTGGACCCGATTGGTGAAACAACTATATACCATAAAAAGAATTGCACGCAATAAAGTTTACTGAATAAACATGTATATACCTTGAAAAATAATATTAATTATTTCATTTATTGTTAGTGCAATAAATTTATATACACTTTCAAAATAGTGACATGCCTTATTTATCTTTAGATTATGTGGATTATACCCACGGCCAGTTGGGTTGTGTTAGCCGGATCTAATTTTGATCGTCCTTTATCTCTATTGGAAGGAAGGATATAGCTTTAAGTTGGAATTGAACTAAACTGGTCTTAAGCAAACTAAATCGCATGAAGAGTTGTCCTATGGAGGAGGGTCGTACAAATCAGAAATCTTATCAGACTTATCCCTAGACACCTAGACATGTCCTGATTATACCACCCCTTGATTAGCGTACATGCACATATAAATCAACTATTCCAAAACTTTTTGCACTTTTAAATCCAATGGTGCCAGATAAATAATTACACAAACTAAAAGAATAAGTAAAAAGTGTGAAATTTAGGTCAATGGGGAGAAGATATTTTGTCTTCAAAATGGATGTTCCAATCATGTCCCTCTTCTGTACATACAAATTTTTTTTGTATCCATAACTATTTAATATTTAAATATAAAAAATATAATTGTTGCATGTACATGGCCAAACACAACATTGTTTCAGTGGAAACGGAGTAGGTATCTGGCCTGGTTAGGTGGGTGTGTGACACAATAAAAAGGGAAAAAAAAATGCTAAGTCTACAACCACATGTTTACAACCCCTCTCTCTCTCACAGCCTTTACATATGAGTCGCACCTCCCCTCTCATCCTTTGCTACATGTTCTCTATCCGACCCCACCACTTACCCTCTCATCCGATCAAAGTCATCCAATTAAAGTCCAACACGTGACGGTTGTAAGAGGATTGTAAGCATTTGATTGTATAGTCATAGCAAAGCTCATAAAAAAAATGTTGTGAATAAAAAAGAAAACATGATTCGAACAACCATTTTGGAGACAAGATCTGGTTCCAGATTAATGCATTTTATTTTCAGGCCCTATTGATTTCCCTTCCTCCCGCGCTTCCTAGAGTCGGAGCTACTACAGTGAAAGTCAGAGGTGCAGGTTAGCAACATCAATAATGGTTCCTTCATTATTTTTACTGTACCAGTGTCGGTGTCTGTTCACCTACCTATGTCGCCAACTCTAACATGCGCCGCCGGAACAGTGCATCTTTCCTGGCGGCGCACTATACCTGTGCCTGCCAGATATATGGCTGTCAAATATTCCTACTACTACTACTCGGTATGGAAAACCTCAGGAATCGAGCTACACTGATATTTCCAGAAAGACTCACTTAAGTAGCAAAACTATGGAGAAAAAAAAATATATATAATATTTTTTGACTTTCATCTTACTTATTAATATAAGTTTGTACTTATATTTCACTTTTTAATTTTATTTGACTTACATTCTATTTTTTATCACGAAAAATATTTTTTGTGACACAACGAATACTTTTCGTGACAAAATAAATACTTATTGTGACAAAAAATGGAATGTAAATCTAAAAAAATTAAAAAGTGAGATATAAGTATAAATTTATATTAACAAGTGGGATGAAATTCAAAAATTCTCAAAAAAAAAAAAAACTATTAACTACTCTATACCTGGGAATTAGAATCAGCAGTTGAGCAATCACTTCTCGTGTCTGCAAAGAAGCAAAAGACTAAATAACATGAAGAAGAAGAACAGTAAATAAAATTAACAAGAACTATAGGTAACTAAAATCAATCATATAGCAAGAATTTTTTCGCTTGTCGAACTTATTTTTCAAGCAGGGAGCTAGCCTCTAATGGACGAGTGATCAATCCCATCTATATTTATTGCTAATTATTTCATGTACGTAAACTAGCTGTGCTAACTAACCTGGCGCCCAGCCAAGGGCTTTGCTGCCACAAGAGAAGAAAGCGCAGGCCGAGAGGAGGAGAAGCATGGAGGTGAAGCACAACACAAGGACCAGTACCATTGCCACCACTTCCCCCCTCCATTTCCCTCTCCTTGACTCCATCCAAAGAATCCTCTTAAAAAAACTAATATCTGCTATATATAATCAGGGCCGGCCCAGCGGGTTGAATTGTCCTAATCAAAGCTAAATTTGGTTGTCCCTTATCCTTTGATTCCAGAAAGAAAAAAGAAAAAAAAAAAAAAAAAAAGACAGGCCGAAAGGTATAAATGTTGTGGTTAAAAAATAAGACCTGATTTTTGACATACGCTAAGAAGTCAGTTGTTTCCGGTTCTGATGGCAGCATGGAACTTGAATTTCGAGTTGCTCTTATGACTCCTGAGCCACCCGAGGCCTTTTCAGTAGAATTTCAAAATATGGACATAGAAAATTTTCAGTTCAACTTGTTGGAACTCTTGGTTTTTTGAGTTCCACTTTATAGATATTTCAAATACACCATAGACAAAAGGGAAGAGACTTTTGTTTAGTCCCACATCGCTTAAAACCCACACTTGAGAGTGGGTATATATGTTTACACCTTCTACATGGTTGTGATGAGTGGGAAGCTAGAGGGGTGCTCGCGCGCCCGGGGGCATTGGGCTAGAATGCACCCGGGTTGGAGGGAAGCTCCAGAAAACCTTAATGCGCATGTGCGGGCACGTCGCACGCTCAGGAGGGGTGCAAATCCGGGCCGTTTAGCCTCCCGCCTACACGACCCTACTTTTTGCATTTTTTTCTTGGTAAGTGAGCCCGCAATTTATGCGTAACCGCCCCTACTCATTCAACACGACTCATTCTCGTTCCTGATTCTTCTCCTGAGATTTGGTTCACGATCTAACAATATTAGAGTTTTGCAACTCTATATATTCATTCGTTCTTCATTGAAAGAACACACCGCTGAGATCCAAAACCACCAAATAGAGAAAGAACTGAATCGCTGCCGTTCGTCTTCTTCCCTGTTCGACTGTAGGTTGCAGATAGGTACTGCTATCTGTAACTCGTTGTTGTATCCTGGAGGAAAGTCGCCGTTCGAACCTTACAGTATCGATAAGGGGCGAATCTTTTCTTGAGGACAATGATTCACACGCCTCAACGACTCCGAGTTCTGTTCCACGAAGCTTCTACCCCAACAATCTCAAGAAAAGATGGCTTCTCAGAACAATGATCTCGCTGCTGCTGGATCCGCTCAATCTCGTTCAAGGCTACCTGACGTATCGAAGATCGAAGTTTTCAACTGTACCCACTTCAAACGCTGGAGAGAGAGGATCTACGTCTGCCTGGACGTGCTGAACTATGCGAAGTACCTGACTGAACCTGAACCTGAAAAGCCGGCGGCTATGGAGTTCGATTCGACTAACATAGAAGATGCTGCAAACGCTTTCGATGATTTCCAAAAGCTGCACGATGAGTGGCAGCAAGGAAACAAGGTATGCCGATACACTATTCTAAATACCTTGTCGAATGAGATCTTTGATATATACTATTCATATAAATCAGCTTACGAAATCTGGGAAAATATGAATAAGAAGTATATAATCGAAGATGCTGGTACTCAAAAGTACGCTATTGGGAATTATCTTAAATTCCAGTTTGTTGACTCTAGAGATATCTCTTAGATATCTCTTCTCAAATCATTGAATTTCAAGTTCTTTTAAATGATTTGAAAACTGAGGATATTGAACTCCCTGATGCTTTCGTCTCTGGTTGTTTGGTTGAGAAACTACCTGAATCATGGAAAGACTACAAGGACAAGGTGAAGCACAAAAGGAGGCAGATGAGTCTGGAAGACGTGATTATTCATGTCCGGATTGAAGAGAAAAACAGGAAACTTGACGCAAGATTAGCTACGGAGTTTGACTCTAAGGCTAATATTGTGGAAGGTAATCCCAGTTCTGCTTCTAATCGGTTTAGGAGAAATCCTAAGAAAACCGATAAGAAATCTTCTATTCCGAAGACTAACAATTCCCGTCCTTTTAAGAAGAATAAAGGAAATTGTTATGTTTGTGGAAAACCCGGACATCATGCTTTTCAGTGCAGACACAAGAAGGATGGAGACAACAAAGACGTCACTCCGAAAGCTAATATAGTGAAGGATGATGTCTTTGCTGCTGTTGTCTCTGTTGTGAACATGGTGGCTGAGAAAAAAGACTGGGTTATTGATTCTGGAGCAACCCGTCACATCTGTGGTGACTTAAAGTCTTTCTCAGAGTACACCCAAGTGAAAGATGGAGAAGAACGAGTCTATATGGGTGACTCTGGGCCTGTACCCGTCCTGGGAAAAGGCACAGTTCTTCTCAACTTGACTTCAGGGAAAACCCTTTCACTGGGTAATGTACTGCATGTTCCTGACATTCGCTGCAATCTGATCTCTGTGTCGCTGTTGGTTCAAGCTGGAATCAAAGTGAACATGGAATGCAACAAGGTAGTGCTTTCTAAGAATGAGACATTCATAGGAAAAGAGTATTGTAACCAGGGTTTATTTATTCTGAATGTACTCAAAACTGTTATTAATGAAAATTCTGCTTCTTCTGCTTACATGGTTGACTCTTTTGATTTGTGGCATGGTAGACTAGGACATGTTTCTGCACCTTATATTAAGGAAATAAGAAAAACTGGTTTATTGCCTAACATCACTAAACCAACGAATGATAAGTGCGAAGTATGTGCTGAAGTTAAAGCTATCAAAAAGGGTTGTTTACCTATTGTTTCTAGAGATAATACTGATTTGCTTTCTTTAGTTCACACCGATCTTGCTGAATTTAGAAGCTTAATGTCTAGAGGAGGGAAATATTATTATATTACCTTTATAGATGATTACTCTAGATACACGAAGGTATATCTCCTTAGAAACAAGCATGAAGCAGGTGAGATGTTTCTGAAATATAAAGCTGAAGTTGAGAATCAACTAGATAGGAAAATTAAAAGGCTTAGGTCAGATAGGGGAGGTGAATATGAGTCTAATCCCTTTGCTGACCATTGTGAACAACTTGGCATAATTCATGAGACTACCCCTCCATATTCACCAGAATCGAATGGGGTAGCTGAAAGAAAGAATAGAACCTTGAAAGAGATGATGAATGCTATGCTGGTTAGTTCAGGTGCACCCCTGAACTTGTGGGGGGAAGCCATCCTATCTGCTTGTTTTGTTCAGAACAGAATATCTTATAAAGCAACTGGCAAGACACCCTATGAGTTATGGAAAGGCTATACGTCTAACCTAAAATATCTCAAAATGTGGGGGTGCCTCGCCAAAGTTCTGTTAGTAGGACCTAAAAAGTCAAAATTAGGTTCTAGAACTGTTGATTGTGCGTTCATTGGTTATACTAATAACAGTGCTGCGTATAGATTTTTGGTGGTTAAGAGTGACTCTGACCAGGTTACTGTCAATACTACTCTGGAAACCAAAAATGTTGATTTCTTCAAAACTATTTTTCCTTGGAAATCCGGTCTCGAAAGAACTGTTAACCATACCGAACGTATCTCTGAGACTCCTGAAAATTCAGAATTTGAATTGAGAAGGAGTAAAAGAGCGAGGATATCCACCAATTTTGGTGATGATTTTCACATGTTTCTTGTGGATGATGATCCGATAACCTATGATAATGCTATGCATTCTAGAGACGCACCTTTCTGGATAGAAGCAATCAACAGTGAGTTAACCTCAATTATGTCTAATCATACTTGGGAAGTTGTTGATTTACCTCCTGGTGCTAGAGCTATAGGTTGCAAATGGATCTTTAAGAAGAAACTAAGAGCAGATGGCTATATTGAGAAATACAAGGCTAGGTTGGTTGCGAAGGGATTCTCCCAGAAGAAAGACATAGACTATTTTGACACTTTCGCCCCTGTGACACGAATCTCTTCTATTAGGATTTTAATTGCATTGGCAGCAGTTCATAAGTTAATTATCCATCAAATGGATGTGAAAACTGCTTTCTTAAATGGTGATTTAGAGGAGGAGATTTATATGTCACAGCCAGAAGGTACTATTGTACCGGGTAGTGAGAAGAAAGTATGCAAACTAGTTAAGTCTTTATATGGGTTGAAACAGGCACCTAAACAATGGCATGAGAAATTTGACTCTGTGATGGTGGCTAATGGATACCTGATCAATGATGCAGACAAATGCGTATACTATAAGTCTTTTAATAACTCTTATATTATGCTTTGTCTCTATGTGGATGACATGCTTATTTTGGGACCTAACCTTGATATTATAAATGAGACCAAAAGATTTTTAGCTTCAAATTTTGATATGAAAGATCTTGGTGAAGCTGATTTAATCTTAGGTATTAAAGTTGTAAAGACAAAAGATTGTCTTACATTGTGTCAAGAACACTATGTCGAGAAGTTTTTGAAAAGATTTGGATATTATGACTGTAAGAGGGTGTCGACGCCATATGATGCTAATATCCATCTTAAGAAAAATAAAGGACATAGTGTCTCTCAGAAAGAATATGCTCAAATTATTGGTAGCTTAATGTACTTGATGAACTGTACAAGGCCTGACATAGCTTATGCTGTTGGCAGACTGAGCAGATATACTCAGAGTCCTAGTAAGGAACACTGGGTTGCCATTGAGAGATTAGCCAAGTACTTAAAAGGTACCATTAATCATGGGATATCTTTCAAAGGGTCCCCACCTGTGTTAGAGGGTTATTGTGATGCTAACTGGATCTCAGATTCAGATGAGATCAAATCCACTAGTGGTTATGTGTTTACCCTTGGTGGGGGTGCAGTGTCTTGGAAATCTACCAAGCAAACATGTATAGCTCGTTCAACCATGGAGTCCGAGCTAATCGCCTTAGAGAAGGCATGTTCTGAGGCTGAGTGGCTTAGAAACCTCTTAGCGGATCTTCCTATTAGTGTAAATGCTCCTCCTCCTGTGCCTATGCATTGTGATTGTCAAGCTGCTATCGCAAAGGCAAAGAGCAAGATTTACAATAAAAAAAGTAGACATATACGTCTAAGACATACAGTGGTAAAACAGCTGTTAAAATCCGGAGTTATATCCTTGGATTATGTGAGGTCAGAGTTGAATTTGGCCGATCCTCTGACCAAACCACTTAATAGGAGGCAAGTGGAAGACACGTCGAGGAGAATGGGACTTATGCCTAAAACAGAAAACAAGAGTGATGGTAACCCCACCTATTTGATTGGTGATCCCATGACTTAGGTTCATAGGGGTAAGAACAAGTCACTGGTTGTTTTTGTGTACTATCGACTATTGTATTTGAGATGTTCCATTCCTATGACTAGATAGTACTGTATTTATGAATACAACTACTGCAGTGAGAAGGTTGAGCTTTGCTCTTAATAGAATCCATATCCCAAATCTTGAGGTGGTGTGTCTAAACTGCAGTACACACTTGATGGAAATCTACCTATACGAGTGAGGAACTGGGTCGGTTCCTATGAAAGCCTTTGGCAGGCTTTCTAGAGCACTCATGAAAAACCAGGAATCAGCGCAGGGCCAAAAAGCGCAAAACCGCAGAACAGTGAAGTACTAAGAATTATAATGTGGATGCGAGTCCTCTGTTCACATTTAAGGTTGTTGGTTCATAGAAATTTATTTCACCAACCTCCTGTGAACAAGATTTGCTATCCTAATGGCTGGTTCATAGCTGAAAGGCACCAGTACTTAGGCATTGTGTTCGTGCTACGGCTAGCAGATGAGACAACCACATATTTCAAAATATGTGGGGGAGGTGTAGTCGGTATAGACATAGCATGTGTGGTGTATTTTGAAATAGTGGGGGATTGTTGGAACTCTTGGTTTTTTGAGTTCCACTTTATAGATATTTCAAATACACCATAGACAAAAGGGAAGAGACTTTTGTTTAGTCCCACATCGCTTAAAACCCACACTTGAGAGTGGGTATATATATGTTTACACCTTCTACATGGTTGTGATGAGTGGGAAGCTAGAGGGGTGCTCGCGCGCCCGGGGGGCATTGGGCTAGAATGCACCCGGGTTGGAGGGAAGCTCCAGAAAACCTTAATGCGCATGTGCGGGCACGTCGCACGCGCAGGGGGGGTGCAAATCCGGGCCGTTTAGCCTCGCGCGTAGGCGGGACACGACCCTACTTTTTGCATTTTCTCTTGGTAAGTGAGCCCGCAATTTATGCGTAACCGCCCCTACTCATTCAACACGACTCATTCTCGTTCCTGATTCTTCTCCTGAGATTTGGTTCACGATCTAACAGTATTAGAGTTTTGCAACTCTATATATTCATTCGTTCTTCATTGAAAGAACACACCGCTGAGATCCAAAACCACCAAATAGAGAAAGAACTGAATCGCTGCCGTTCGTCTTCTTCCCTGTTCGACTGTAGGTTGCAGATAGGTACTGCTATCTGTAACTCGTTGTTGTATCCTGGAGGAAAGTCGCCGTTCGAACCTTACAGTATCGATAAGGGGCGAATCTTTTCTTGAGGACAGTGATTCACACGCCTCAACGACTCCGAGTTCTGTTCCACGAAGCTTCTACCCCAACACAACTGACAAGGAGGAGTTGGAGTGGACTGCAAAGACTTGACGGAGAGCTGGATATTAAGGGGTCTGGGAAGGGGTTTGTCCTAAATATGGAATTGTCCAAGTCCGATGACTTGTCATCCCTTATTCGAGGGCCGGCCCTGTAATGATAATGGTAATAAACAAAAGTAACAATAGGAGAGAGAGAGAAAGAGAGAGAGAGAGAGAGTACTCGCTTCCTCTGGGACCAAGACAACCAACTCAGTGATCATTTATTATACACACATCATCAGAATCTCACGCTAGCTGGCTAGCTACTACACTTCTCTCGACTCTCTATCCTTCTTGGGCCGATCGAGCCTGTCATCATCCATGCGGAGGAGGATCCAAAATATCATACAGTTCGTGCGTACATGTTCGTTCTAGCTTGCACGATGTTGTAGCTTCACAAATTTTGGATCGCCAAAATATACGTATGGTGTTATATCAAGACGAACCAAAGACAGAATTGTCATCTATTAATTAGTGACCCACCACTTAATTCCTACTTGCTATGTTATAAATAGCGGAATTTAAATGATGGAGAGATTTTAGGATGGAACTATCAAACAAGCAGTGAGTGGTTCGTCTGTCCATTTGGTGCACCTGTCGAAGTTCTAATCCACCGTTAAAGAATTCGTCGTGGTCCTGTGTAGATTGGTTCATGATGGTGCTAGTTATCTACTTGGAATTTCCAACCTGTAGATTGTTGAGCAGCAGGCATTGCAGCAATGGAGCTAGCACAACAACATCCACTTCACCTACAAGTGTTAGTTAACTACTAGACATTAAGTTGGCTGTAGACCGAGAATTTATCTAACATCCCTATGTAGCCTGCACCTCAAATGCGTCAGCTAACTAGTCATGTATATATAATGTAGTCCAATAATGAATACAATTATGCTATTTGGCTCTCAAAATATTTGGTTGATACTATTTTCTATTATGTGACATATGACATGACAGATGATATAATAGCTGACATGACAAATTTTAACCCAAAAAATTAATTATCCTTTTTTTTAATGTTAATGTTAATATTAATATTACTATTAATGTTAATATTAATATTAATATTAATATTAATATTAATATTAATGTTAATTTTAATGTTAAGGTTAATCTTAATGTTAATTATCATGTTAATTTATTTAATTTTAATATTAATTTTATTGTTAAATTGTGTCATATTAGTTGCCATGTCAACAACCATGTCGTCTGTCACATAATGGAAGATGATATCATCCAAATATTTTGGGAGCCAAATAGCATTTTTGTAATGAATATGAAGCATAACCTTTATATGAATAAATTCTGGAAAGAAAAATTTCCAACCCATAACTTTCTTGTTATATTAAATTGATCCAAAAGTTCAAAACTGACTGACGGGACGTGGAGCAACAACATTCTGAAAATCAATAGAAGGATGAAAATCAGATAATAATTTATTTTTGAGGTGTTCTTTTCTCAGACCAACGAGCAACGTCTAGGAAGGATTCGAACGGTGTCCATCTCCACGGAACTTTTCGGTGTACCCAACTGCCTACACCCTCACGAACAAATCCAATTAATAAAACCAGTACGTAACTAAAAACAATGAAACTAAATATATAAATGAGCAAAATATTCGATTTCGATATCTTACAATTCGAAATTGACCGTTATCAAACTTTCCAGCTTGCATTTTAGCAAATTCATCCATATACTGATTGAAGATCGGTTTTGATTTATTAAAGTTTTTTCAATCTCCATGTGATGAACATTCAAGTCAATCTTGTACAAAGAGTCTTAGGATTTTATTTTATCCATCACTTCTCTGAGTTTAAAAATTATATCAACGGTTATATAGATATCCACGCATTTCTGTCATACATGAAATTACTATGTCTGTTGATTCATGAGATGAAAACCAAAAATAAATTGATTGCGGAAGCATACCTGAGTCCATTGCTTGGTTTGATGGATGTTGAAGCGATCGTCTCTTTATTGAGTTCGATCTTCCAACTTGCTACGACCCTTAATGACAAAGGTGAATCCGAATCCTTTGTCCCTCTCTTTCTGTTGATGGGAATGCAGAAGAGAAAAAGAGAGAACCTTCTCTTTGGTGTTCGTATGAGTTGGGGACCATAACCCTAATGAATACATATATTTATATGTTTTGATATTTCTAATTTGGCCCCTCATCAAATTAGAATTATCTCCGGTATCTACACATTAATTCCATGACAATTATACCCTTAAGCCAATTTTCAAATAGACCACTTTAATTTGGCTTAATTATTTAGATAGCCCAAACACAATTAATTTTACATGTGTGGCTCCTTAATTATTGAATAATTCCAGCAATCTTCCACTGGGCCACATATGTAACCTTATAATCGTGTTAACCTTAGTGAGCTCATAAATTGCTATCTTAATCCTTAGGATATATCCGGACAATCTCGTCCATTAACCATATCAACATAGGAACAAAGCGACATCCGTCACATATAGCGTAACTAAACCATCAATGGTCACATATACCAATATAGCTAAATGACATAGATCAATCATGGATGCGTAGCATGAAAATTACACGCAATGTGATCAATACATGTCTATTTCCAACTGGTCCTCCTTAACTTTAGTAAGATCAATACTTTAACATAATGAAAACAGAATGAACTGAATTTTCATATATCTGATCAGATAAATATCCAAAATACTTTAATACGTAAATGTGTCCAAAATCAAATAGCACCCAAATATATAAAATACAAACTGTATTGCCATATTCTTAATTAAGATAACACCCATATGAGCAGTATGCTCATGAAAGATCCTGGGTGATAATGCTTTTGTGAGCGGATCCGCTAACATGGAGTTTCTTCTAATGTGCTATATGGACACTATAACCATTCTGAATTCTTTCCTTCATAACTAGAAACTTTATCTCAATATCCTTTGACTTATACAAGTTTTTGTTGTTATTGGAATACAGTACTGCTGATTTATTGTCACACCATAATTTTATGTAGTTTTTCAACACCGTACTGTAGGCGCAGCCTTGTGACAAAATTTCGCAACCATATTCCCTGAGTAGATGTCCCACAGCATGTTATAAACCTTGCTGTCATGGTGGAAGAAATTATGAGTGCATGTTTGACACTCATCCAAAATATATCTCCATCAGTCAGCATGACCTGATGTGGATCTTCTGCTGTGTTGACATCTAACAAAATCGGAGTCGGAATACCTTATGATCTCCAAAATTATTCGATCTCCTACAAAGAGCATATAATTTTTTGTTCTCTATTAATTACTTAAGTAGTTTGGCTACTACCCAATGATCCATCTCATATTTGCTTAAATATCTGCATAACATCCCAACTATGTACGCAATATCCGGACGCGTACATACTTGAGCATACATTAGACTCCCTACAACTGGTCATGAACGAAAAATCTATTGTATTTTCTTAATTTTAAGGCTAACCTTAGGGTACTTGATTGAGACCGAATTTGTCTCCTTTAACGAGAGGTGTCACCTGGTTTGCATTGAATACTTTAATCAATATACAAAACCAGAAAATTATTCCTACTCCCACTAAACTTGTGATACACACAATCTTCAACAGTGTTCATCTCAAAACCAAACGAGATAATCACTTGACGTACCTTTGGCGAGAAGCTTACTTGAGTTCATAAATAGATTTTGTCAATTTTCAAACCATATTCTTTGGGTCTTTCGATACAAAGTTTTCTGGTTGCACCATATAAACTGTTTCATCAATGTTACCATTGAGAAATATCGTTTTGACATCTATTTAATGTAATTCAAGATCAAAATGTGCAACATGTGCTATGATTATTTTAAAGGAGTTTTTCAAAGATATCGAAGAGAAAAAACTCTTTAAAATCAATCCCAAAAGTCACTAGTTACAAGACGTACTTTATACCTCTCCACATGACCCTTCGAATCCTTCTTGGTTCTAAATGTCCATTTACAACCAATTGATTTCATACCTTTTGGTAATGGGATAAGTTCTTAAACTTTATTGTCTTGCATGAACTTATACTCCTTATTTATTGTATCAATCCACTTTGAGAACTGAAACTTTTCATGGCCTGACGGAAGTTGATTAGATCATCTTCCAGTATCCACAGTCTTCCTCACGTTCCTAGAGAAATATGACAATATTATCCGAAATTATATTTCTCCTTTCTCTGGTGGACCATCTTAATATTAGCGGTTCTTGAGGTTGTTGAGTTTGTTCCTTATAAATAATTATCTTATCTTGAATGGGGTGCCGCTACGTTGTCGTTGTTAAGGTATCTCAACAATGACTTATAGAGATAATTCGACATTGTCTTATTGAGACTCCGAATGCACTTCTTGATCATGACAGGTATAGAATCCTGCACATCGTCAAAAGTGATAGTAGGAATCGTAATTGATTCCTTCTCAAAGACAATGATCCTGACTTTATTTCTTCCCCAAACTCAACATCCTCAAAAATTATATTACACTTCTCGTCTCAAAAAAAATTTCTTAGTGTGGGACCGTATAATTATTAACCCCTTGATCTGTAGCATAACCAATAAAGTAGCTGCTTATAATTTAACTTTGGTCTGTCTTCCCATTACACAATCAATATAAACATTAAAGTCTATAAAATCAATGGAATCCAAATCTCATCAGACACAAATCGTTCAACTTTATTTCTAGAGAAGTGACCTAATGCTTATGTCATAATGAGACTAAATTTTTTTTATTAATTTTTTATTTAGTACCACATGACTTCACTTGCAAGGTTTCATTATAAGATACAATAATTTTAACTGAATATAGGTTATTATAATCCTTAAGGGAACCGTTACCAATAATATTTGAATTTAAAGATAGACTAAACTTATTGTTTCCAAATGAACAATGGTAACCAGATTTGTCCATTAAGGAAACTGAAACTGAATTTCGTCTAAAAGACGGTACAATAAAAGTGTCTATCAAATCCAAAAAATAATCGGTTCCTAGAAATAACCTAAAATGTCCTATTGCATCCACTTTTACCGATTTGCCGTCACCCACATAGATGTATTTTTCACCATCAATTGGCTTCGGTAGCTCAGACAACCTTGTCTATAAACACTAATGTGGGTAGTAGCACCATAATCTAACCACCACGTGTTTTTAGGTACTAAATTTAAATTAACCTCAGAACAGACCAAACTTAGAAATGTATATTTCTTTATACGTCATGCGTGATACATTGTATATTTCTTCCTTATGTGTCTTGTCTTATCACAAAAGAACAACCCTTAGTTTTATATTGTTGTTTCTTTTGACATGGACCCTTAGCAATTACTGTATTCATTTCTTTTTGTCCTTAAAGTTTATCCCATTAAACATGAAAATTAAAATCTTATTGACAGATATTTTAACAACATTAACTGTAAAGAGAACAAAGCAACAAAAACAAATATGCTCTAATAAATAATCAAAACGTAAAATATAGTCAAACAAATTCAAATAATGGTGAATCCCATCTCAAGATACCTAGTACATCATTAATATCAAGTCTTTGGACAGTGATATTAACTGCAAGTGGTATTCTTGGTGTAATGATCAAACATTGACAATAAGTCATGTCAAATAATAAACCTATCTTTGGATTGGGTTATTATTCACATGTAAACCTTATAATTATCACACATTTATCACCACAAGTATGTGTACAATTCGGCCAAGTATTAACCTTCCTTTGGGCCGGCTAATGTAGTGCCCCGTCCCGCTCAGTCAATCGGAGGAAATAGAAACGTCGACGGCGTTCGGACTTAGCCTTGCAACGACTACTCGAAGACATCGCTCAGTCGAGGCGACCGCTCGCTCAGGTGGGATAGTTTCGGTGCCTCATCTTAGCCTTCACATAATAAATCGCATGTTTTCAACTTGCACAAGTAGGCTTGATAATAAAAGAGACGAATCCACATAGTTAAAGGAAATAATCCCAACGGGTCGAATTGAGTTAGAATATGGAAAGGTCCAACGGTCGGCTTAGAGTTGGTACACGGCGTGCTTTGAAAATGACACTCGATCCTTCGTCCCGTGGCTTGGGAGAAGAAAAGTTGGTTGAGTCGGCGAAGTTATGAACATAGCCTAAGTCATAGGCGTCGCCCTCATGAATGCTTCATGAAGCATGCACGGTCCTGTCGTCCAAGGCTTGGCATAGCCTTGGCTTGCCCCATGATTTAAGTTGCGTTGCACAGCTTGTGCCATAACTCTAGGCACCCAAATGACTTGGTCATTCAAAGTTGAACGCGTGCACGGCACGTTCCATCGAGGCAATGTCACCCCCGTTTTTCGTTCTACGTATTTCCAGTATACGTATACGGAATCTTGACATGTATTTTTATTTTCCTGCCTGGCTAGCTAATTTCAGTTTAATCTTGATTAGGTTCATCATAGCATGTAATGGTTTAACTTGGTTTATTTTGGGTTGGCTTGGTTTATTCTTTGGTTCATCATGTTAAACCCACCACCATCCTCCTTTATAACCCACCTAACTTTTCTCTCTCCTCCACTTTCTCATTAACTCTTCTTCTTTCTCCATTAAACCCACCACCAACCAAAAACACCCCTTAGGCAAGTGCAACTTGCTTCCACAAGAGAGCTCATTTTTATTGTTCCATTAGCTTCTCCTCATGTTTCTAAGACACATTAGAACTTGTCATTTTCCATTTTGAGGCTTTGATTTTGTAGATCTAGAAATTAATTATTTTCAGATTTTGGTGGTTTTGATCTATCAAACTTCTTTGTTTTAAAGTTTTGATGGTTCCATGTTGTAGAGAATTTTATTCTACCCAATTTTGACCTTTAAAAAGTTGGATTTGGACTTGTTTTGACCAAGTTATGGACTTTTGAAGTTTTAGGTTCAAACCATGGAGTTCTTGCTGTTTTGGAGAAGACAGTGAGCAGTGCGCGAGCTTTTTAGCTTGCGCCACTGAGCTGCACGCGCTCTTTAGCGCAGCGCAGTCTACCTCATACGCTGCCTTTTGGAAGCGTATGTCTTGCATACGCTGACTTGGATGACAAGGAGTCGTATGGCCCTCATACGCTACCTTTTGGAAGCGTATGTCTTGCATACGCTGACTGAGCGTACGCTGACTGAGCGTATGCTGCCTGAGCGTATGCTGCCTGAGCGTATGCTGACCTGAGCGTACGTTGACTGAGCATATGCTGACTGAGCGTACGCTGACTGAGCGTATGCTGCCTGAGCGTATGCTGACTGAGCGTATGCTGACCTGAGAATATGCTGACCTGAGCGTATGCTGACCTGAGCGTATGTTGACTTGAGCGTAGCCTGACTTGAGCGCAGCCTGATGTTTAGGCGCAACTGGACCTGACCCTACTTGCCTTGCATGATTAGTGACCCACCGTGGTGCACTCTTGACAAATAATTTTACATGATAATTTTTGATGGTGGTCCGTTGTGACGCACCCTTGCCTTGATAAGTAATCTTGATAAGCAACCCGACATGATAATCGTGATACGCTGTTGCGACAGCTAACCTGACATGCTAAGTGAATTCTTGACACCGTGGGTGATTGTATTGAATATGCTTGTATAAGCAACCAGTCTTGTCTCGCATCATGTCTAGGACATGTATCCCTGGTTACCACGGTCAGGGATTCATACCAAATCTGACTAGGTTAATGACTAGATTGATCAAGTAGAGCATATAGAGAGGTATTCCGGCTACAAGCAATCCCGTTATCTGGGCGCCTTCCTTGATGGACTTGTAGCCTGCCGACGAGTAGGGCACATTTCCAGCTCACTGCTATGTGGGGCACTACATGAAACGATTACTATGCACACCGTCATGTGTTGCATCCAAGTCACCTAACAAGGCATGATAACTCTCAGCTTGAACCTTGCGTCTGGATAACCTGGATAGTCTGCAGGGCTTGTGGCCGTAGGCGTACCTCATTGCATCTTGCTAGTAACTAAGCTTGTGATAACCCTAGTTAGTTAAGTATCAAGCCGTACTCTTTGCTTGGCCGTGAATGATGGATGGAGTCCTACCTTGTTTAGTCTTGCCTAGATCCAGTGCATGGATATCTCCGGACATGCTTGTCTATGCTTTACTTTATCGATAATTGGTTCGAGGCAAAGTTTTGTTCAGGTGAAGGGTTACAACCCCGGTCCTTGTTTAGTTTACGGGTTGTAACTTGGGTACCGGAATAGTCCTCTAGTTATCTTATCGTTTATCATCCTGTTTTCTTTAACTCATGTCTTATGTCATTTTACCTATAATTTATGTGCTGACATGCTGGTTTTAGTTCTTAAGTGAAGCCCCCTTTGTGGCACTTGCTCTTTCTGGGGTCTGACCCAGCTTGTTTTGTATGGCCAGATTTCGGAGCAGCTACCGAGGATCTCCCAACCTTCCTGCCAGATGGTGAACACTAGAAGGAATCCCGGCAACGAGTGGGTTTTTATTTTGCTCTCCCACTCCCTTGTAAAAATATTTTTTTGAGGCGTTTAGCCACCGAGCAAGTGTTAGCTCGTTTGCAACTTTACTTACTGTCTGCCTACGGGCTGTAGCATGATTGACAAATCCTAGGGTTGATCATGTATGACTTAAACTCTTGCTAGTCTTCGTATTTTGTATGACTAGCTTCATGATCATCTGAATATATAATGTATGGGACGCCTTACTTTGTATGTCTGATGATCTACCATCTTGTTATATCTACTTGTTGCTTGAGATTGAGACACTAGGCTTGTTATTGACCTTAAGAGACTGATGGCTTGTAGTAAACCCACATGCATCTAGACAGCCGTGACCGTATTGCGATGTGAGATTCACTTCAATGTACGTAGCTGGCTGTGTCTGTCCCCCGCTCTCCAGTATTCTGGTTCTGGGGCGTGACACGGTTTAAGTGGTGGCCCATGCAGGTCTTGTAGATCAAGATGTGTGAGGGTTTTACCGGATAGATGTCTCAATCAGCACTCGCCCTTGATCTCTATTCGTGCCTTCTGATCCTTCAGAATCCTTGACCTGATCACATGTTTATATCCTCGATCTATCATGGTCCTTTCTTATTGTTTCCTATGTCGTTTCCTTCAGCGGCATTGTTCCTGGTCCTACCGATCAGCAAGGCAGGGCACCTCCAGTGGACCAACAGCAACCTGGAGACCAAGCCCAGCACTCTGGAGTGGCCTCCCGAGTCATGCATTCCGGGGACCCCGAGCCCCCAGTTCAGCCAGTCCAGCCTGCAGAGCCTGATGATGGCACCTTGGTGGGTCTCATCAGGATATTGCTTGCGTCACAAGATCGTCGGGGCGATGTCCTGCACCAGGCGGTACAAGATGCCATGGGCCGTGTTGGTTATCAAGGGAACAGTGCGGCTAGCAGTTTCAAGCGCCTCAACCCTCCCTTCTTTGATGGGAGTGAAGATGCTATTGCAGCTGATACGTGGCTCCAGGACATTGAGATTATCTTAGATGCAGCCAAGACTCCAGAAGGAGAGAAGGTAGCTGTGGTACGTCTATAGTTATTGGACCTAGCCCGCACCTGGTGGGCGATGATAGCGGTTGGATTGGCAACGCCTGTTCCGTGGGCGGTATTCAGTGACAAGTTTCAGATCAAGTACTTCGATGCTGTGGCTCGGCATGACCTACAGACGAAGTTCACCAATCTCAGGCAGATGAGCAGGACGGTCGATGGATATGCGGCCGAGTTTTCAAGACTGAGTCGGTTTGCTCCCACTTTTGTGGCAACCGAGTTTGATCGAGCGCAGCGGTTCCAGCAGGGACTCCACCTAGAGATTATTCTAGCAGTGGAGCAGTTTGAGCATCAGACCTTTGATGCTGTTTTGCGGGCAGCTAAGAGGCATGAGTATACCTCGCAGAGAATTATAGACAGAACTGGAGGACGAAAGTGGTCCCATGGTCAGATGATCCAGTCTTCAGCCCCAGCCCCCGCAGCTAGGGCCTTGACCATTGGAGCTCCGAGGAGGGCAGCATCAGTTACGTCGGTTCAGCATTCGACTCGGACGTATCCTCAGCAGCAGAAGCGGAGGCAGTCTTCCACAATGGGCTACACTCATTGTGGGAAGCCAGGGCATGTAGTGTCAGAATGTCGCCGAGCACAAGGATTGTGTTTGGCTTGTGGGGCACCGGATCACATGATAGGGTCCTGCCCACAGAGAGCCGGTTCATCCTCATCGGCCCAGACTAGTCCCTCGGTGAGGGGACCAGCACCAGTGCAGCAGCAGCAGTATCAGCCTCCGAGGCCATTGCCGCCTCAGGCTCAGGCATTCTAGCAGCAGCGACCGCAACAGTATGCCCAGGTCCAAGCTCAGGTTCAGAACCGCCAGAGAGGTTTCCAGCAGAGGGGACCAGCACCCAGAGGGCACGGTCAAGCGATGGCTTTGACCGTAGAGGAGGAGTTGGCATCAGGTGAGGTGGTGGCAGGTACCATTCTCGTCAACTCTTTTCCTGCATCGGTATTATTTGATTCAGGTGCATCGCATTCATTTATGTCTGCACGATTCGCGACACGGATAGGACTGGAGCCCGAGTCATTATCAGTAAGGCTCAATATACTCACTGGTAACGGACTTGTGGGTGTAGATAGGGTGTTTTTCTCGTGTCGAATCGTAGTTAGCGGTAGAGAGTTACCCGCTAGGTTGATAGAGTTTTCGATGGCCGATTATGATGTGGTCCTAGGAATGGATTGGTTGAGGGACCAGTATGCTAGAATAGATTGCCATGTCGGCAAGATTATTTTTAGTATTCCCGGTGAGCCAGAGTTTTCATTTTTTCGAGGCAGAGTAGAACCTTCTTCCCCAGCATTGCGGATGACCGTAGCAGCAACAGTTCAGTTTTCCAGAGTTGTAGAAGAGTTTCCTGACGTATTTCCCGAAGAGCTTCCAGGTATGCCCCCAGAGAGAGAGAGATAGAGTTTACTATCGACTTGATTCCAGGGACGGCACCAGTGTCAGAGAGAGTCTATAGGATGGCACCATCAGAGTTGGAGGTCCTGTACAAGATGATTGAAGAACTTAGAGCCAAGGGATTTATTCGTGCTAGCGGATCACCTTGGGGAGCTCCGATGCTTCTTGTAAAGAAAAAGGATGGTACGTCAAGATTATGTGTTGATTATCGTACCTTGGACTCTGTAACAATTAAGAACAGATATCCTTTACCAAGGATAGATGATTTATTTGATCAGCTCAAGGGAGCGGCAGTATTCTCGAAGATTGACTTGCGGTCAGGGTACCATCAGATCAGAGTCAGAGAGCAGGACATCCCGAAGACAGCATTCAGATCTAGATATGGACATTGGGAGTTCCTTGTTATGCCATTTGGAGCGACCAATGCGCCGGCCGTATTTATGGACCTCATGAATCGTATCTTCATGCCCTATTTGGACCAGTTCGTGATAGTGTTCATAGACGACATCTTAGTCTATAGCGAGAACGAGGCAGAGCATGAGCAGCATCTTCGTGTAGTTCTTCAGATTCTCAGGGAGCACCAGTTGTACGCGAAGTTCAGTAAGTGCAAGTTTTGGTTGGATCGTATCTCGTACTTGGATCATATCATCACCAGAGGTGGAGTGGAAGTTGATCCCCAGAAGATAGTGGCTATAGAGACATGGCCAGTACCTAGCACCGTTGCAGAAGTTCGGAGTTTCCTCGGATTGGCCGGCTATTACCGACGCTTTGTGTCAGACTTTGCTCGGATTTCAGCACCACTGACGCAGTTGACCCATAAGGATGTACAGTTGTCACCCCCATTTCCTGTATTTCGTATTTGTACTCGTAATTTGATTTTTGGCACGTATTTTATTTTCTCGACTTGCGGATTTTGGTTTCTCGTAAATGGGTTTGGACCATGGCTTGGTTTTATTTTGTGGAGTTGGTTTGGTTTGGTTTGGTTCATCATGAGTGGAACACCTTAGCCTATTCTCCACCTCCATTCCATCACAACCACCCTCATTAAAACCTACCAACCTTTTCTCTCTCCTCCATAACTCCATTTATTTCTTACAACTTCTTCTTCTTCCTTCTTCCACACAACTCCCCAACCCATAGGCAAGTGCACATTGCCATCAAATAAGCACCACTTTTTATTTGTCCATTAACTAGATTAGGCCATGGAGAACAACTTTAGAACTTGACATTTTGTGATTTGGAGCTTTCATTTTTTTTAGATCTAGGTTTTAACCATTTTCGAAAATCCTTGGTTTTGATCCATTAAACTTTGATTTTTGCATGTTTTGATGCTTCCATGTGGAAGAGAATTTGATTTTACTCAAGTTAGAACTTTGAAAATCTAGATTTGGTTTTGATTTGGCTAAGTTATGAAGATTTGAAGTTTTTGGTGTTCTTGAGGAGTTCATCTCAGCCTTGGTGAAGGCTCTCGGCCAGTGCTCTTTAGCACTTGACCGTTTGCGCACCCCGGCCTGTGCTCTTTAGCGCATGGCCGATTGCGCATAGGCTCAGCCAGTGCTTTGTGCTGCGCTGGATTGCGCTGGCGCAAGCTAGCCATGCGCAAGCCAGCCATGCGCAAAGTAACCCCTGCGCACTCGACCATTGCGCAGTCCATATCCTGCGCAGTCTACCCTTGCGCAATCCTTCCTTGCGCAATCCAATTGATGCGCAAGGCATCCCCTGTGCCCCTTTAACCCTGTGCCCCTTGACCCCCTGCGCAGTCTACCCTTGCGCAAGGTAACCCTTGCGCAAGGCAACTCTTGCGCAGTGACCCGTAGTGGTGCACTCCTGACATGACAACCTGACATGATAGTAGCCCGTCGTGGCGCACTCCTGACAGTACCCTGACATGATTTATCTTGATAACTTGATAGTGGCCCGTGGCGGCGCACTCCTGACTTGACTTGACTTGTAACTTGACTCGTATAATCAACTTGACACCGTGGGTGTTCCTGCTTGCTTGCTTGTACAATCCACTTGTCTTGTCTTGCATCATGTCTAGGACGTGACTTCCTGGGTACCACGGCCAGGGACTCGCGCTAAATTGGATTAGGCTAATGATTAGATCAAACTAGAATATGGAGAATTCCCAGTCACAGGCAATCTCATTATCTGGGCGCTTTAATGGACTTGTAGCTTGCCGACGAGTAGAGCATATTTCCAGCACACTGTCATGTGTTGCACCCTCTAAGTCACCTAAGGGTACATTTGCCTCCCGGGCAATGTACCCACCTATAACTCTCAATCCGCGGAAGGATAACTGGATGGTCTGCAGGGCTTGGGACTGGAAATTCTCACTTGCATCTTGTTAGTAATTAGGCTTGTGATAACCCTAGTTAGTTAAAGTAGTAAGCCATAGTACTTGCTTGGCCGATTCTGAATGAATGGTGTCCAGCTCTGTCTAAGTCTTGTCTAGCCCCTGTACCTGGAACTCTTGATCATGATTGTTTTACTTATCTCTAACGATAAATGGGTAGAGACAGTGAGCTATTCAGGTGAAGGGGTACAATCCCGGTCCTTGTTTGGTTTAAGGATTGTAACCTGGCTCCCGGAATGGTTCCACGTCCCTAGTCATTTATCGCCCTGTGTACTTACTACTTGTACTTTCTTTTATTCTTTATGTTCTGATATGCTGGCTTTGTTCTTATTTGTGGCCTCCTTGTGGCACTTGCTCTTTCTGGGGTTTGACCCAGCTGGTTTTGTGTGGCCAGATTTCGGAGCAGCTCCCGAGGATCTACCAAGCTTCCAGCCCAATGGTGAACACTAGACGGAACCTGGGCTACGAGTGGGTTTTCCCTTTTTGTTTCACCCACTTATATGTAAATTTATTCTTTTGAGGCGTTTAGCCGACGAGCACCTGTTAGCTCGATGCACATTTATTTACTGTCTGCCTACTGGCTGTAAACATGATTAACAAATCCTAGGGTTGATCATGTATGACCGAACTCTTGCTAGTCCTATCATTTTGTACGACTAGCTTCATGATCATCCGATATGTAATATTTGGGATGCCTTATATATATATATTTGATGCTCTAACATCTTGTAACTCTGTTAATTGCTGGAGATTGAGACAATAGGCTTGACCTTAAGAGACTGCTGGCTTGTAGTAAACCCTCATATCTAGACAGCCGTGACCGTATAGTTGAGATGTATTCTATTTCAATATACGTAGCTGGCTATGTCCGCCCCCGCTCTCCAGTATTCTGGTTCTGGGGCGTGACAACAGTTTGCTTGGACAGCAGAGTGTCAGAGTTTATTTGAGAAGTTGAAGCGGAGATTGATGACGGCCCCCATTCTCACTCTTCCCGACGGGACGGAAGGATTTTTAGTTTATTGGGACGCATCCGGCAAGGGATTAGGATGTGTCTTGATGCAGCATGGTAAGGTAATCGCTTATGCGTCACGTCAACTTCGTGACCATGAGAGGAATTACCCAACCCATGACCTGGAGTTAGCAGCCGTAGTTTTTGTATTGAAACTTTGGAGACATTATTTGTATGGAGATCGGATGGAGATTTTCACCGACCACAAGAGTCTGAAGTATGTGTTTACCCAGAAGGATCTTAATATGCGTCAGAGGAGATGGCTAGAGCTACTTGTGGATTATGACATCAGCTTGCAGTATCATCCTGGGAAGGCCAACGTGGTAGCAGATGCATTGAGCAGGAGAGCCGGAGTTTATTTTCTAACGGCGCAGCCAGAGTTATTAGCAGATCTTCAGAAGATGGGTATTGAAGTTGTTCTTCCTTCCAGTATGGCATTGATGGCCAGTATGCAAGTTCAGTCCAGTATAGTTGAGAGGATCAAGTTAGCTCAGTCCACGGACTCTAAGCTTCAGCGGCTTAGGGCAGAATGTGTGGCAGGACAGAGACCAGAGTTATGCATTCATGAAGATGGTACACTCCGACATGGGAGGCGTCTTTGTGTACCCAGTGGTGATATCAGACAAGAGATCATGGCAGAAGCCCACAGTTCTCAGTATTCCATTCACCCCGACGGTACGAAGATGTATCGTGATATTCGGCAGCATTTTTGGTGGAATGGCATGAAGAGGGAGATAGCCCGGTTTGTCTCTCGTTGTTTAGTTTGTCAACAAGTTAAGGCTGAACATCAGAGACCAGCTGGACTTCTTCAACCTTTACCGATCCCAGAATGGAAATGGGAGCACATTACCATAGATTTTATAACTGGATTACCTAGATCCCCAGCTGGGAGAGATGCCATCTGGGTTATAGTTGATCGTCTCACGAAGGTAGCTCATTTTCTTTCTTTCAGAATCGGTCAGTCGACGGATCAGCTTGCAGAGATGTACCTCAGGCAGATAGTTAGATTGCATGGAGTGCCAGTCAGTATTGTGTCCGACAGAGATTCAAGATTCACCTCGCACTTTTGGCGAAGTCTTCAAAAGAGTTTGGGGACTCGTCTCAAGTTCAGTTCAGCCTACCATCCGCAGACAGATGGTCAGTCAGAACGTACGATCCAGACTCTGGAAGACATGCTGCGGTCATGTACACTCGACTTCAGTGGTTCGTAGGAAGATCACCTGCATCTCGTAGAGTTCTCGTACAATAACAGTTTCCAGGCTAGTATCCAGATGGCACCTTTCGAGGCCTTGTACGGCAGGAAGTGCAGATCTCCTTTAGCTTGGGGCGATATCGGTGAGAGGCAAATGCTTGGACCAGAGATGGTGACGCGTACTATTGAGGTGGTCAGACAAGTCAGAGATCATCTTCCAGTTGCCCAAGATCGCCAGCGTCATTGGGCCGATTCTCATCGACGTCCCCTTGAATTTTCTGTCGGCGACCACGTATTCTTTAGGATCTCGCCTACCCGTGGCGTCATTCGATTCGGCGTGCGGGGAAAGCTCAGTCCTAGGTATATAGGACCGTTTGATATTCTAGAGCGAGTAGGTGATGTATCCTATCGTCTCGCTCTTCCGCCGTCGTTACGTGAGGTACATGATGTCTTCCATGTATCCCAATTACGACGGTATATCCCGGATCCGAGTCATGTCCTTGATCATTCGGAATTTGTTGTTGGTACCAACCTTTCGTATGAGGAGAGACCCGTATCCATATTGGACAGGAGGGAGAAGATACTCAAGAACAAGACTATCAAATTAGTCCGTATTGCTTGGGGTCATCACTCTTTGGGTGAGTCAACGTGGGAGCGTGAGGATGATATCCGATCGCGATATTCCGACCTGTTTGACTCGTAAGGTATAATGTCTTTCTTATGCCTTATGCTTAAGTTCCTTGCTTGCATGAATGATTGCTTGATTGACTACTAGTCCTATATTGTCTGCAATTGATATAGCTTGCTCGACATCTTTAGCCTCTTGATTAAATTCCGAGGACGGAATTCTTTTAAGGTGGGTAGAGTTGTCACCGCCGTTTTTCGTTCTACGTATTTCCAGTATACGTATACGAAATCCTGACATGTATTTTTATTTTCCTGTCTGGCTAGCTAATTTCAGTTTAATCTTGATTAGGTTCATCATAGCATGTAATGGTTTAACTTGGTTTATTTTTGGTTGACTTGGTTTATTCTTTGGTTCATCATGTTAAACCCACCACCATCCTCCTTTATAACCCACCTAACTTTTCTCTCTCCTCCACTTTCTCATTAACTCTTCTTCTTTCTCCATTAAACCCACCACCAACCAAGAACACCCCTTAGGCAAGTACAACTTGCTTCCACAAGAGAGCTTATTTTTATTGTTCCATTAGCTTCTCCTCATGTTTTTAAGACACATTAGAACTTGTCATTTTCCATTTTGAGGCTTTGATTTTTGTTGATCTAGAAATTAATTATTTTCGGATTTTGGTGGTTTTGATCTATCAAAGTTCTTTGTTTTCAAGTTTTGATGGTTCCATGTTGTAGAGAATTTTATTCTACCCAATTTTGACCTTTGAAAAGTTGGATTTGGACTTGTTTTGACCAAGTTATGGACTTTTGAAGTTTTAGGTTCAAACCATGGAGTTCTTGCTGTTTTGGAGAAGACAGTGAGCAGTGCGCGAGCTTTTTAGCTTGCGCCACTGAGCTGCGCGTGCTCTTTAGCGCAGCGCAGTCTACCTCATACGCTGCCTTTTGGAAGCGTATGTCTTGCATACGCTGACTTGGGTGACAAGGAGTCGTATGGACCTCATACGCTGCCTTTTGGAAGCGTATGTCTTGCATACGCTGACTGAGCGTACGCTAACTGAGCGTATGCTACCTGAGCGTATGCTGCCTGAGCGTATGCTGACATGAGCGTACGCTGACTGAGCGTATGCTGACTGAGCGTACGCTGACTGAGCGTATGCTGACTGAGCGTATGCTGACTGAGCGTATGCTGACCTGAGCATATGCTGACCTGAGCGTATGTTGACTTGAGCGTAGCCTGACTTGAGCGCAGCCTGATGTTTAGGCGCAACTGGACCTGACCCTACTTGCCTTGCATGATTAGTGACCCGCCGTGGTGCACTCTTGACAAGTAATTTAACATGATAATTCTTGATGGTGGTCCGTTGTGACGCACCCTTGCCTTGATAAGTAATCTTGATAAGCAACCCGACATGATAACCGTGATACGCTGTTGCGGCAGCTAACCTGACATGCTAAGTGAATTCTTGACACCGTGGGTGATTGTATTGAATATGCTTGTATAAACAACCAGTCTTGTCTCGCATCATGTCTAGGACATGTATCCCTGTTACCACGGTCAGGGATTCATACCGAATCTGACTAGGTTAATGACTAGATTGATCAAGTAGAGCATATAAAGAGGTATTCCGGCTACAAGCAATCCCGTTATCTGGGCGCCTTCCTTGATGGACTTGTAGCCTACCGACGAGTAGGGCACATTTCCAGCTCACTGCTATGTGGGACACTACATGAAACGATTACTATGCACACCGTCATGTGTTGCATCCAAGTCACCTAACAAGGCATGATAACTCTCAGCTTGAACCTTGCGTCTGGATAACCTGGATAGTCTGCAGGGCTTGTGGCCGTAGGCGTACCTCATTGCATCTTGCTAGTAACTAAGCTTGTGATAACCCTAGTTAGTTAAGTATCAAGCCGTACTCTTTGCTTGGCCGTGAATGATGGATGGAGTCCTACCTTGTTTAGTCTTGCCTAGATCCAGTGCATAGATATCTCCGGACATGCTTGTCTATGCTTTACTTTATTGATAATTGGTTCGAGGCTAAGTTCTGTTCAGGTGAAGGGTTACAACACCGGTCCTTGTTTGGTTTACGGGTTGTAACTTGGGTACCGGAATAGTCCTCTAGTTATCTTATCGTTTATCATCCTGTTTTCTTTAACTCATTTCTTATGTCATTTTACCTATAATTTATGTGCTGACATGCTGGTTTTAGTTCTAAAGTGAAGCCCCCTTTGTAGCACTTGCTCTTTCTGGGGTCTGACCCAGCTGGTTTTGTATGGCCAGATTTCGGAGCAGCTACCGAGGATCTTCCAACCTTCCTGCCAGATGGTGAACACTAGAAGGAATTCCGGCAACGAGTGGGTTTTTATTTTGCTCTCCCACTCCCTTGTAAAAATATTCTTTTGAGACGTTTAGCCACCGAGCAAGTGTTAGCTCGTTTGCAACTTTACTTACTGTCTGCCTACGGGCTGTAGCATGATTGACAAATCCTAGGGTTGATCATGTATGACTTAAACTCTTGCTAGTCTTCGTATTTTGTATGACTAGCTTCATGATCATCTGAATATGTAATGTATGGGACGCCTTACTTTGTATGTCTGATGATCTACCATCTTGTTATATCTACTTGTTGCTTGAGATTGAGACACTAGGCTTGTTATTGACCTTAAGAGACTGATGGCTTATAGTAAACCCTCATGCATCTAGACAGCCGTGATCGTATTGCGATGTGAGATTCACTTCAATGTACGTAGCTGGCTGTGTCTGTCCCCCGCTCTCCAGTATTCTGGTTCTGGGGCGTGACAGGCAAGGCTTGACGCGGCCTTTGCTCCTTAAGTTGTAGGCTTGAGTAAGTTAGGCAAAGTTATGTCGGTCGACCTAAGTCATTCCAAGTGCTGTCCCACTCATTCTGCGGTTGTAAGGTTAAATAGTCCCACGATCCCAAGGCCCGTTATATAAAGTATGACTTGGGCGATAGCGTTGCGTAGATCGAAAGTCGGCTTAAGGCACGGTGCACGGACTTAGTGTCTAGGGCATGAACCACGGTTGATTGAATGAGTTTTGGAGAAAGGATTATTGAATAGGCATTGAATGAATGAAATGATATGGTAACATGGAAAGAATGCTCACGACCATGGGTCGTCGAGGGGTCTCAAATGATAGAAGGTTTGATCTTGTTTTTGGGAAAGAGATGATAACACTGAGAGTGCAATGACTGTGTGAGACGTCAGTTTGAGTGAAGGGTCTTGCATGCTCATTGGACAACTTGTCGACAAGGTAGTATTTTTTCGCACGGCATCCCGTGGCGCCACGGGACCGATGCGGCCTAAGGAAACACGGTGGTAGCTGTGCTGGCTCGACAGCACCGGGTCAGTCGGGGACTTCCAGGGGGCTAGTTACCTTGCGCTGGAAGGGTCCCGGCCGACCGCAAGCTACGTATCCAGGTATAGCTTGTTATGCTAGTGACCCCATATAGATGAGTCGGCATGGGCAACGATCCGCGTATATGCCTTTGGACTGAGTCGAGTATTAGAAGAAGTGAATCAGAGTCGAGTCGAATGCGTGCTCGATCAGAAGATAATGTTTGGGCCTAAGATTTGGCTGCAACGAAGACACCGTGCTTCGGCACGAGATGTGGCGTCGAGTCCTATGTTGTCGACATATAAGTTGTATGGTTATGGTTGAGTTGTTTGAGTTTAAGTCAGAAAACCGCCGCAAGGCAAAGTTGGTCGAGTAACCCTTAGTTCACAAGTGGATGGTTCAGTTGGTGATCAAAGTAGCAAGGGCCACGAGGCGGCGATATGATCGAGTCTCATTGAGTTGCGAGGCACGGCCTCAGCAAGGGTTTGTAGCACGGTCACACGAAAATGGAGCCTCATCGCGTAGTTACGTCCCTGATTTCAAACCGTAAGGCAAACACGACTCGATAGGTTAACGTTGTTGGCACAAGAAGGGTCTTGAGGCAAGATATGAGTTAACTTTGTCGTTGCAAGCACGAGTTGGTCTAGAGACACAGAATAGGCCAAGGCGTCGGTCCTAAAACTGAACCTAAGGCAAGACTAGAAAGACAACTGATAAGAAGGGACTATGCTGCACAAAGTAAATGAACGTGTTAGTTTTTGTATGGGTGGGCGAGGAGCTCATTCCACCAGTACAGTTGAGTACTGACACCCACACAGTGTTCATGTGCAGGCACAGGTAGAAGCTCGTGGCGCGGAGCTCGCTTGGATGCGTCGAGGCACGAAGTTCCTTGGCGATTCGAAGTGTGCGGCCGCGTGGATTGAAGACTTATACAGGACATAATGTATGGGCATCGCCTTCCAAAGCTTCCGCTGGAGTCAAGACTTGTATTGAGAGATGAGAGAGATCAGAGTGACTTGTAAAGTGAGATGAGTGAGCTTGAGAGACTTGTAATATTGGCCTTGCGCCCCATTGTAATCTATGTTTCAATATAAATAAAGAGCTCCTTTTGAATAACTTGTGTTTGTTCTAAATTTCCGCTGCTATTATTCAATGTCTCTGCTTGGAACTTCTGTGCGATGACCCCGTCGCAGCCGCTGAAATCGGCCGTTATGGAACCCGCCTTGTACGAGCGCAATCTAGGCTCGTGCGGCATCACGCCTTAGCGAGGACGATCGCTCCTACGGGAGCGGGGCGTGACAGCTAATACCCGCATGAATATGCACACACAAACATCCGACATCCCTCGTAGACTATCTACGCAAGAGAGGTCACTTTGGCGACATCTTGTTTCAATGAGTCTACTTAGAATATTGGACAACTATTGCTAGTCATAAAAGGCACCAAAAAAAATTTGAATGTTGACTAAATTTTACAAAACTGAATCCTATCCAAAACTTTATATACATGCATATTCATAAGATTATTACTCAAATAAAGTAATCAAAAGCATAAACATGAATTTCAATTTGACAAAATTTGATATTATCGCTATAACAAAATTTATGAAATAATCTACGGAGGATATGCATCCAAAGATAATATCAAATAATGCATAAGGATTACTTTAAATAGAATAATCTATAGAAGACCAAATATATGCATTAACAGATTATATTTTACTAAAGATATGTATCAACATATTGCACCAAATAATCTATAAAGATTATGCCAAAATTCATCTACTAAAGATATACACATCAGCAGATTACATCAAATAAAATAATCATAAGTATGTGAATCCTTTTGCATGAATTTATCGGAAACTAAATTTCTGAATCCAAATCAATAACAATATCATAAAGAAAGTGCTAAATTTGTTTTATACAACCTAAAACAATAGATAATAGCAAAATATTATTTTGGTGTCTGCTTATATCTGTAGCATATCACCTTACTAATTCATGATATACTTGAAAGTTATAAAATAATGTTTAGACCCAACAATAAAATTCGAATGCTTGAAGCAACATGTGAGTTTGTAAAAAACACTCATGGCTTCCTTCATGGCCAATTCCTTACTTATCCATATAAAATTTGGCATCTATGAATTAAAACACGAATTGAAACACTTTAAATAAAAGTAATGACCTGTTGATATGGCCGAGTTGGTTTAAGGCGCCAGATTAAGGTTCTGGTCCGAAAGGGTGTGGGTGCAAATCCCACTCTCAACAAAAAGGTTGTGATGAATGGATGCTTTATATGTGGATGCAAACATTAATTCTCCAAAAGATATTGCATGCAAACATTACATCAGCAAACAATAATTTTCCAAAAGATTAATGGATGCTTTAATGTGTATATAAAATATACGTGTACTCAAATTCGGGGGTTTATCTGCAAATTGTCTTTATAACTACAGAAAGTTCAAAACATGCATCAGCAACATCACATCGACCGAATCCATTCATGCATAGAAATTAAATAAATATTCAAATATTAAATGAACAACCAAATTCCAAGTGGAACTAAAACTGTAGAGAACTACGGACCGAAAACCCTAGGCATCATCCAGTTATCAATGCATACCTCAACTATTATCGAAAAATCGGAACCCTAAATTAAATTAGATCTTACGATCTAGGGTTCCTAAACAACAATAAAAATTGAATCTAAACATTCAATCTCATAAATCAAACAGGGAGGCTCTGATACCACTTGTTAGAAATTACTATGCCTGTTAATTCATGAGATGAAGACCAAAAAATAAATTGATTGCGGAAGCGTACCTGAGTCCATTGCTTGGCTTGATGGATGTTGAAGCAATCGTCTCTTTATTGGGTTCGATCTTCCAACTTGCTACGACCCTTAATGACAAAGGTGAATCCGAATCCTTTGTCCCTCTTTTTCTGTTGATGGAGATGCAGAAGAGAAAAAGAGAGAACATTCTCTTTGGTGGCCGTATGAGTTGGGGACCATAACTCTATGAATACATATATTTATATGTTTTGATATTTTTAATTTGGCCCCTCATCAAATTAGAATTATCTCCGGTATCTACACATTAATTCCTTGACAATTATACCGTTAAGTCAATTTTCAAATAGACCACTTTAATTTGGCTTAATTATTTAGATAGCCCAAACATAATTAATTTTACATTTGTGGCCCCTTAATTATTGAATAATTCCAACAGTCCAACCTCAATAGGACACAACTCTTGCCTCTAAGGGCAGAACCCGATATTTAAGCCAGAGTGAGCTGAGTAGGCTATAGGGTGGGCTACATGTGGACTGACTAATATAATTTTATTTTGAAAAATAAAAAAAATTGGGATGTACTGCAGCCCATCCCAGCTCTGCATGGTTATGTCCTTGCTTGCCTCCAAGGATTGGTGGAGTTAATTAATCTACAGTCTTCTTTATTTCAACTAAAGGTTGAGTTTTCAGCTTCAATCTTTAAATTATATAAGCGAAAATGTGGCCTTATTATTCTCTGAACCACAAGGGGACAACCTTGCTACTAGGGGTTAGCGTTCGGTTTATTCGGTTTCAACCGAACTGAATTAGTCAAAATCGAATAAACTAAAATTCTAAAAACCAAAACCAAAACTGAATCGAATTAGCCAAAAACCGTAACCGAACCGAATAAGCAATTCGGTTTGTTCGGTTAAATATTTATATTGTTTAACGGAACAAGTCCAAAGTTGGGATCGTGGTTACATTATATTAAAATGATAATTTTTATATACACATTTGTTGTATTTCAAAGTTGTACACAAAGTTAAATTAATTGTCAAATTATCTATGTTGAACTTCAAAATATATACGTAGAATTGTTGTTTTCAAAATATACAAACATTTAATCACAAAATATGCATAAAATTTAAAATATTTATATAATTGTATAATTTTTATTCGGTTTTCGGTTTTGGACCTAAATCTAAAACCGAAACCGAAACCGAATAAGAAATTTTTGAATTTTCAAAACCGAAACCGATCCGATTTTTTTAAAAAACCAACCGAATCTCTTATTCGACTCGGTTAGGTTCGATTTTCGGTCTAAAACCGAATAATGCTCCCCCATACTTGCTACTAGGGCTGTGCACAATTAAGTCAAACCGACCAAATCGAACCAAGTCAAACCGAACCGATTGGTTTTAAACCGAATCGATGGTTCAGTTGGTTTGGTTCGACTTCAATTTTTTTAAAACCGACCGATTCGGTTCGGTTCACAGTTTGGTTATGCCAAAAATTGTCTAAATCGAACCGAACCGAAGCAAATCCTTGTTAAATAATTAGGGTTGGCCGGTTGGGTATGGGTTCATTGGGTTGTATTATACCGATTTGGTTCATTTATTCACATCACAGCCATTTATCAAGTAGAAGTTGAAAGAACTCTCTCTCTCTCTCTAGTCTCAAAGAGGAGTGCTTGCAGCTCATTCTTTTCTAATTGCTCCTGTGCACATGAAAGGAACTTTTGGTTGAATGTATATAATTTTTTTAATATGTATAATTAACATTTTTCTCCACCTGCAACGCACAAGTTGAATTGAAGCTGCTGAATTGTATTTACTGTTGCAAAGTACAAGTTGACTGAGGTTTCACCAAAAAAAAGAGCATACAGTCCATTTTTTTTATGTGATCAAAACCGACCAAGTCGAACCGATCCAAACCGAACCAAGTCGGTCGGTTTCAAAACCGAACCGGCCATTTGGTTGGTTTGGTTCGGTTTTGTTTATTTTCAAACCGATTAACTTCGGTTCGACTTCGGTTGGGACCAAATAAGTCGACCACCGACCGATGCATACCCCCACTTGCGACCCCGAGTTTTGCAGTAATCCATTAGTCCTTTATAGGATTTCTATATTTTATGCGCGGTATTCGTGTACTCGCATGAACAACCGTCCGCCCCCTCCTCCCTCGTGCACTGTCGTCCTCCGCCGGACGCGAGCACACGAGAGTGCAAAATAGCATTATTGTTTACAGTAGTTCTACATATAGACTGCTCTCTCTGTGTTCCACGAGGATTGCCTCTTTAAAAATATTTATGGTTCCATCCCTAGGTAGTCGGCCTGCTACGATGGTCACCAGACAATTTTTTTGAACATTTTTTTCCAACATAAAAGAAAAAATAACACGAATTGAACCAGGACATGTAATTCCAAATATAAGTTTACGTTCCACAATATAGACGAAAAGGAAAGAAGATTGGAAGAAGTGAAGATCCTCCATCCTAAAGAACACACACACACATACTCAGCTAGAACAGTTTTTTTTTTCTTTTTCTTTTTCTAAAATTCGCCTAACAGTTCTAACGCTCGGTGAAGATGGATTCACCTTTGTGGGCCTACAAATGATACAAGTTAGAGAAAATCAAATTGGAGACTTCAACATAATCGACTGCCACCAAGCTACAACAATTATATATCCGGCTTGGAAAAAGAAATTAAGTTGAAGTTGAAGTATTTATTTCATTATAAACAATATTACGAGTTAATTTTGACGTTTTAAATCGATTTTTTTAATTAAAAATATTTAAAAACTATATAATAATGATCTCCCTTGATGATTCTCGTTCTAAGCAAAATTCCAATACTTTTGGATCATTGTTAACATGTTTATAATATTTTTTGTGTCCTTCAGAAAACAAACAACCACCGACACAAATATAAACCTCTAAAAAAAAAGGAAGTATTTTCATGTATTTTATTTGAAATCTATTATCCAATTTGTCGTTTAGTTTTAATAGAGAGCAATAATATTTCTCATTTCTGATTAGATAGTAGTTGCAAGCCTGCAAGTTAGACCCGACCCACCAGAATGAAGTGGAACTGAGCTTAGGCCTTCCATGTTGGTGGACCGCGAGTCCATGGATTCTGATTTGACTCCTCTTCGCTTTTGTTGGTTGTTTGTTATGATGGCCTCTTCCCTAATCTCGGTATTATTATTATTATTATTATTATTATTATTATTATTATTATTTTCTTTCTTGCATAAATAGAAGAGAATGAAATGGGCAAGTATAAGGTTGTGTGCTAGGATCGCATCTTCCCTGATCTCTATATGGGTTATGATTAACTCAATCTTTGTGTTTTGTTGATTGTGTGCTACGATCATTTCTTCCTTAATATCTTTATTTTTCTTCTTTATTATTTAGCCAGACACTATGTACGAACATTGTCCTCGTATTGCATTCACTTAGTCATTAGCATAGCTATATTTATCTATTAGCATTTAGTAGTACCAGTTCATATTATGTCATAATATTTTTATGTATCTTATTACATCCTTCCGAAAACATAATTCCCTTCCCGGTTACTTAAACAGTATTACCCCATGCTTACCATGAGGTATAATCTTCGGATGTCAAAATATTGCTAAGATGGTATTTGTATCTTTTTTTTGTAGTTACATTTTATTATACATAAAATTTGCAGTAGCGAAACTATATTTGAATAAGTTGGTTAAAATAAAACAAGTTTTGAGAAAATATCAGAAACGAAATGTTTTGCCATCTTTACTGGCAAAAAATTGGCATGTCAAATTTTTGCCAACTTAGATGGCAGAATTCCAGCGCGGGTAGGGAGAGGTTCACCGAGTTAGCAAGGGGGTGGGGGTGTTGGTATTTTTGTTGGTTAAAAATACTCCACCCTCGTGCTAGCACCAACCCAAATAAAAAAATGTTGAAGTTCCGCCAATTGAGTTGACGGAATTTCAGCAAATAATAAAAAATGCTGAAATTTTGCCAACCTAGTTAGCGGAATTTCAACCGTTTTTTACGGACAGCTGAAATTTCACCAACGAAGACGGCAAAAACTGCGCAAGTCCAATTTTCGCCAACACCGTTGGCGGAACATGTCTCTCCAAATAATTTTTCAATTTTGCTTTCGTTTTATCTACTTTTATTAAAAATAGTTTCGTTATAGCAGATTTTTTGTTTATTATATTATTTACTCTGTTGTATATCCTAGTAGTGGTAGGCCAATATCATTTTTTCAGGTTCATTTGAGTTGAGCCCAAGTCCGTTTGATACGTATCTGACTATTGTCGTGTAACTTGATCACATATTTTGGAACCGGAATGTCACTCCCCATTCCCAGAATACGTATTTTTATGCATATACTACTTGAATGTATTTATTTAATATTTATCATGTATTATCCTGTATTTAAATTCCTTTAATTTCACGCTAATTAATTTTCTGCATTTTACTTTCTGCTTTTATTCTCTGCTTTAGCTTTGTTTTAGGTTCGGCCTAGATTGGTTTATTTTTGGGTTCTTAGTGGTTCATCATGAACCCAACACCCCGATTTAAAGCCCCCAAACCCTTTCTCTCTCTTCATTACTCTCCTTCACCATTACTCTTCTTCTTCTTCCTCATAACTCTCTCCACCTACCAAAACCCATAGGCAAGTACATCTTGCTTCCACAATGAGAACCCATTTTTTTGGTTCATTTATCTTCCTCTCGTAATTTTAAGAGAGCTTAGAACTTGGCATTTTGCATTTTGAAGTCTTATTTTTCGTAGATCTAGAAATTGCTATTTTCGGATTTTTAGTGGTTTTGATCTATCAAACTTCCTTGTTTCCAAGTTTTGTTCGTTCCAGATTGTTGAGGTTGTGTTATACGCCATTCAGTTCTAACGCTCGGTGAAGATGGATTCACCTTTGTGGGCCTACAAATGATACAAGTTAGAGAAAATCAAATTGGAGACTTCAACATGATGGACTGCCACCAAGCTACAACAATTAAGTATATTCGGCTTAGAAAAAGAAATTAAGTTGAAGTTGAAGTATTTATTTCATTATAAACAATATTGCGAGTTAATTTTGACGTTTTCAATCGATTTTTTTAATTAAAAATATTTGAAAACTATATAATAATGATCTCCCTTGATGATTCTCGTTCTAAGCAAAATTTTAATACTTTTGGATCATTGTTAACATGTTTATAATACTTTTTATGTCCTTCAGAAAACAAACAACCACCGACACAAATATAAACCTCTAAAAAAAAGGAAGTATTTTCATGTATTTTATTTGAAATCTATTATCCAATTTGTTGTTTAGTATTAATAGAGAGCAATAATATTTCTCATTTCTGATTAGAGAGTAGTTGCAAGCCTGCAAGTTAAACCCGACCCACCAGAATGAAGTGGTACTGAGCTTAGGCCTTCCATGTTGGTCGACCGCGAGTCCATGGATTCTGATTTAACACCTCTTCGCTTTAGTTGGTTGTTTGTTATGATGGCCTCTTCCCTAATCTCTATATGGTATTATTATTATTATTATTATTATTATTATTATTATTATTTTGGAAAAATTTATCAAATGTCCAAAAATCGTAAAAGTTTTATAAAAAATCCACCACAAGATAACATTTTATCGCGTGCCCAGAATTAGCGAAAATATATAAAAATGTACGAAATGACCTTTTTGCCCTTCTAATTTATTGAAAACGTCCACGAAACCTACTCTTAAAAAAATATTTTGATTCTTCCTCTTCTTCCATACGCTGCTCACTTTCGAATGTAAGTTTTTCCTCCAAAATCTTCAAACATTACTTCAAAAACTCGTCAGTGACTCTCCATTCGCAATCTTCACACCGTGTCGTCATCATCAATTCCCACATTATCAGCATCAACTGGAACCCCACTTCATCATCATCATCAGCATCAACTGGAACCCCACTTCATCATCATCATCAGCATCAACTGGAACCCCAGTTAGAGAAGAGAGAGCTGATGTGAAAAGAATTAAGAGCTTTTTGTCATTCTCTGTATTAAAATCATGGAGAATTGACATTCTCCGTGTTAGACGGAGAATTGACATTCTCCGTGTTAGACGGAGAATTGCCATTCTTCGTGTTAAAATGACGGAGAATAGCCATTTTTCGTATTAAAATGCAGGAGAATGATCATTGTCCGTGTTAAAATAACGAAAAATTGTCATTCTCCGTGTTAAAATCACGAAGAATGACCATTGTCCGTGTTAAAATGAATGAGAATGGTCATTTTCCGTGTTAAAATTACGGAGAATTAGAGCTTTTTGTCATTCTCCGTGTCTCCGTGTTAAAATCACGGAGAATTGACATTCTCCGTGCCGTGTTAAGTGCCTTTTCCCGTGTTAAATTGATGGAGAATTGTCATTCTTGGTGTTAAAATGACGGAGAATGACCATTTCTCGTGTTAAAATGCAAGAGAATGGTCATTCTTCGTGTTAAAATAACGGAGAATTCTCTTTCTCCGTGCTAAAATCACGGGGAATGACCATTCTCCGTGTTAAAATCACGAAGAATGGTCATTCCCCGTATTAAGATCACGGAGAATGATCTTCTTTTTTTAAAAAAAAAATTGATTGATATCATACTTTTCATTTTTGTTTGTTTTATATCAGTACAAACAACCGAGCACAATGACCTAATCGCCGAAAAACTTTAAATCTCTCCACGAAGATGATGATGATAATGATGATGATGATGAGCGATGATCGAAATTCGACTAAAGAAAAATATAGTGAACTAAGAACGATCTTTGCGATCTCTGCCGAAGATGAGAGGAGTGTAATTCAGATCTCTCGTGAAGAAGAAGAAGACGAAAATCGTAATCCAAATATGAGTTTGTGAATTCAAATATATACATATGACCAAATTTGCGCGAAGGAGTAGTTATGGTATATCAAAATGGCAAATAGGTTGACAAGGATAATTTTGTCAAAAAAAATTAGTCAAATAGGTTGACCCTCAATGAAGGACGATTTCCGTCAAAAATAGGAGTACCTTACATTATTGTAATTGTGTGAGGTGCACCTTGAATTAGGATAAAAAATGGGGGTGCCACTCAATTTTTTTCATATATTTAATATTAGATTCTGGTAGAAGATCTTAATACTAACTTTTTTAATAATATATAAATTAAAAGATTTAATAAGTTAAATAAATTTAATGTTTATTATATATAAGAATATGTTATGAATAAAATTGTGTCTAATTATAATTTGAAGAAAAAAAAAAGGTGTACCAATAATGGATCCTCAAATTGAGGAATCTCTCTTCAAATATAATGATCCAAATTCTCAATTCTTAAATTAGTTTTTCTTTCCTTAAATTGAGGATTTGATAGGAGTAACAAAAATTTCAAATTGGTATGTTGTAGGTAGGTTGACAATAGCCTTACCAGATCATGAACAGTAAGGATGGTGTAGGAAATTAGGAATACTCGAGGGATTGCAAGGGCGGCACGGCCACTCTCTCCGGGCTGGGCTGGGCTGGCCCCGATAGAACCCAGTAAAATTAGGAGTGGGCACGGATCAGATCGGACCCAATTTTATAGATCCGAACCAGATCCATTAATTGACGGTACAGGATGGGACCGGTCCAAAAAATATTAAAACCAAAACGGCCTCGACCCGTTTGAAACGGGTCCGAACTGGACCGACCGGTGGGTCCAAACGGGTCAAAAAAGTTAAAAAAAAAAATCTAGAATAGTAAACATTTACATATGTTCTATTATCTATAAAAACAAAACAAGTCTTATGTCTTCCCAAATTTTTAGAATTTGTTTACTAAACAATAACTTGTTCTATTATCTATAAATATAATAGCAAAAATGTCAAAATTGATTAAAAAAAATACATACCCCTAGAAACGGGTCGGTTCGGGGTTCCGTTTATTTTGAAAATAGGACCCGTCTCACCCCGTTAGTATCGCACAACCCGTCCCGGTCCGTCCCGTTTAAATTTTAAATTTTAGGAACCGACTTATTTGGACAATTTATGGTCCGGATCGGATTGGAACCGCAGATCTTGGAACGTATGTCCGCCTCTAAGTAAAACCTAGATTTGACAGGGCCTGGCAGCCCACTGTAGGCCTTGATCTCTCTTTAGCCCAAAAGTTTGAGAAAACAGAATATATAGGGATATAAGAGGGATATGGTGATTAAGTAAAGTACTTTTAGCCTCTTCTTATATTTGATCAATCAAAACAAAGCAATTTGACTCTGGGTTGGGTTCCACTCAACTTTGTTTGAAATTTAAAATCAGCATTAAGAGGATATTAAGAATCTTCTGCCGATTAGCCGTTGCTTTTTTCTTTGACATGACCAATCGAACAAGAACTCCTTTTTCGAAACTACAGCACAGTCCAAAATCTCACACATTTCAAAAAAAATAAAAAATAAAAAATAAAAAATAAAAAATAAAATTGTACATGTAGCCCCAATGGAACAACAAATGTGAACACAGAGCTCTTCTTCCTCTTCACCAACTCAAAAACCCTGTCAGGATGAAATCATAACTCTGCAGCCTATAAGCTGTCAGAAGAAAACACAGCAGCAAGTTGCAAGTTGCAACAACCTCTGAGAAAAAAAACTTAGGTTTGTTCCATGACTTGTTGCTTGAGCTGTAGCACCATGTCCTAAACCTTGTGTCTTCCAATTTTTTTCCAGGGTTTTCAAAAACGCAGAGGGGGGGATCAAAATGCTCATTTTGTGGCTTTCTTGAGCACAATCAACCATGGTTTTGTTATCAAAACTCAGGTGTGTTTCCTGTTCTATAAACTGCGTTTTACCATTTCTTCAGGGTTCCAAAACCACGGGGGTTTGGGATCATTGCTAACGAAGTGCTCATCTTCTGGTTTGTTTGAGCTTTAGAACACGTCATTGATTCTTTCTTCCCCCATCCACAAGAATTTAACCACCATGGACTCTTCCAACGACACTGGACTGTTCGGCCGACTGTTCAAGAAGAAGAGGTCCTTCGTGCCACATTACTACGAAAGCATCACGAAGATGACCCACGATTATTCCTGTGCCGAAGAGATCGGGACCGGAGTCGAAGTCTGTGACTGGTCGGTCCACCTCCAGCCCCAGCCGGAGGCGGCGGCGGCGGAGGAGGAGGAGGAGGAGGCTACTGTCTTGGGGGGTCTATTCGACGCAATTTCCGCTCTCAAGCTAGCCTACATCCAGCTCCAGCAAGCCCACATCCCCTACCAACCCAAGAAGCTACGAGAAGCCGACGAACTCATCGTCTCCGAGTTCGACTCGCTCTCGAAGCTCCAGCTTTCGTACGTCGGGAAGCCTAGCTCCCTCTGTTCGGAGATTCGGAACCACGAGAAGCGGCTGGAGGAGCTGCAGACGGAGCTGCGGCTCAAGGACTCCGAAGCCGTCCGACTGAGACGAGAGGTCGAGACGCTGAACAGGAAGAATGTAGGGATCAAGAAGCGGGCTCCTTCGGGAGAGCCGTTCCCTCTGCTCGACCGAGAGTGGACGCCGGGCTTGTTCTCCGGTGCGTGCAGGTCGGCTTCCAAATCCGTCCACGACTTCACGAAGGTGCTGATCGGCTTGATGAAGGCGTCCGGTTGGGACCTCGACAGGGCTGCCGCGTGCGTCGACGGTTCCGTCGCTTACCGCGAGAGGCCGCACAAGAAGTTTGCGTTCGAGTCGTATCTCTCGCTGTCGATGCTCGGCGGCGGCGGTGTTCGGGAGGAGGACTGCTTCGAGATGGATCGGTTCGACTGCGTCGTGAAGTTTGCCGACCCCTTCGACGCCCTGGTGCAGTACCCAGATTCTGGTTTCGGGAGGTTCTGCCGGTTGAAGTACCTGGCGGTGGTGAAGGCTAGGATGGAGGGTTCGTTCTTCGGAAACTTGGACCAGAGGGAGTTCGTCGTAAGGTACGGGCATCCGAGGACGCCATTCTATCGGGCGTTTGTGGGAATGGCGAGGTGGGTCTGGGCGTTGCAGGTGATGGGGCGGTCGTTCATCCCGAAGGCCGAGATGTTTTATGCCAAGAGGGGGGCCAAGTTTGAAGAGGAATACATGGAGAGTGTGGTGAAGTTGTTGTTTTCCGAGGAGGAGGACGAGGAGGAGGAGGGGGCCGGAGTTGGGCTAACGGTGATGCCGGGGTTCAAAATTGGGAACAATGTGATCAGATGCAGGGTTTATCCATGCAGGATGAAGTTCTGAGAAGGGATTGCTCTGTCTCAGAGAAGCCTAAGCTAAGCTGAAGGTAAACCAAGCTAATGATATACTAAGGACTTTGAGCTAGAAACTCTTAAGTTTATGCAAATATGTTTTTGTTGATGTAGTTGCTTTTGAGTTACTTGTCTTCCATGTTGTAGTTTCTGAGAAGATAGGTACTCCTCCAAGGCAATGCATATATATATAACCTTTAAGGTACTAAACTTATTTGGAGAATCCAAGTTGATATAGTTCTAGAATGATGTTTTTCTTCTTAGGTTTGTATGGTTTCTTGCAAGTTTCTTAGAACCTACATGGCACGAGTACGGACACGGGGATAGAAGTAGGGACGCGGTACAATGATTTCCAGATCGTGTACAATAAGTAGTCAACTATGTTGCATAAACACAGAGAAAGATACGGGTATGGACACGATACGGATACGGATACTAGTTTCCCTAGCTCTGTATGTTAACAAGCATTCACTATTCGCCAGGGTGTCCTGTATCGGTATCAGAATCAGTATCATACCCTTCCTATGAGTATCGGTATCGGCGGTATCGGCAGTATCAACGCGGTTTCACATCGGAGTATCAAATTGTTTGGAATCGGAAGGCAAATAATTACTGATAAATTTAGAGAAAATATGTTAGACATTTAGGCATAATTTTAAGTATTTTTTGTATTGCTTTATGTTAGTTTTGAAAGTGAATGAAATTAATAATAGTCTATTGATGATTTGTTTACCTACGATAAGTTTTTTTCATTTACATGCTTTTACAAGATTACTAAGCTTATTAGTCCTTTTCGTTCATTTTTTTTTTTTGCCAAATTGACTTGGAAAGATATCGCCAATGTTGACATTGGGATTGGTCGGAATTGGATAACGACATGCCAAATCGTATCGGTATTGGTTATATCGGATTGGTATGAGTCGATACTGTAAACTATGATATTCGCTTCAGCCTTTGGTTATTTAAAGAGAGATCAATCTTATTAGATATATTAACGCTTGTTAATCCTTGTGAAATCGCAATGGGTTCTCAAGTTTATACAGCAAGCTAAGAGTCTTTAGTTTATACAGCAAGCTAAGAGTCTTTTGCTTCTTTGAAGTCTAGATGTTTTATAGTGCCACTTGCCACATTTGGGTTTATGCACATTCCCTTGTTGTCATAATAATTAAAGACTAACTCGTTTTTTTTTTTTTTTTGAACAAATCACATCAACAGCATTTGAAGAACGGGAAAAGTGAGTGTCAAACAGAACAAAAGTAGCAAATTCCTTCTACAATCAAATTCTCTAAAACGAAAGGAATTCAAAGTCTTGTTTCCTAAATATACAAGGGATTATATCTATGAAACAACAGTTGAAGAACTTGTTATTTATTCATAAACTCTAGCTAAACATGTTCTAATCATTTATGATTCCATCGCAGTTTAGTCATATCACTCATTTATCTCAACGTGTTCAATTTACGAATTTATCTCAATATTTTCTTTCTTAAATTGACAACTTTTCATGATACAAGAGAGTATGTTTATGCTCAAGTAATCTTAAACGCTTGAACTCCTGGAATTGGAAAAATCTACCTGAGCAAATTATGGATCTCATTATTTGTTTTCTTTCGCAATAGGATATTTCTTTTACATGTATGAACTATCAACATCCTAAGCTTTATTATGGTGTTGCGAATATATCATCAAAAAGCAGCCTGGAAAAGTAAAAATCCTTCGGATGAGTTCAACTTTTTTTTTTTTTTTTTTTTTTACTTTTTCACAAATTTCTGACATTTCTTTGAAGAACTTATTTATGGCATTATGAGCATTATTAATCTAGGATTGTTAAGCGCTCCATAATGCATAAAGGGAACTCAAGATCAATATAATCACCTAAACTCCATACTAACAAAACATGCTTATGTTAATATTATTACTATATATATATACCTGTTCTTCTTTTTGGATTCCTCTTCCTCTTTGTCACCAACGCCCTTCCTCTTCTCCGGCTTTGCGCAAATTTGAGCAGTTCTAGTTAGTAGATACTCTGTTGTTGCGTTTGATACCTGAAGTGTTAGAGAGGAGAAACTTGTTACTTTCTCAAGGCCACCACCAAGCAAGCAACAATGGAGAGGTTCCTTGTCATGGATGGAGAGGAAAAGCCTTAGTGGGGCCGAGGCAGTGGAAGATTATGTGGTTGCCTTGTGCTTGTGTGGAACTTTTTTCTTTTCTGCAACATGGAGATGGAGCTGTGGTGACGTGTGGGGAAGTCGCATCGGTGTCCCAACCATGTTCTCTTTCTATGACCAGAGGCGGATCCAAGTAGAGGGTGGGGTGGGCTCCAGCCCATCCCAAGCTGCTCTAGCCCACCCTAGTATACATTTCTGTATCCACTCCTGTCTATGACATGTGGGTCTTCTATTGATTTTTTTATTTATATGACCCACATGTCATAGAGGAGGGGACATGGTTGGGACATAATATCAGGGACATGCTGGATAGCCTGTTATATTAATGAGTCCATCTCATTTCATGTTTATTAGGTGATTGCAAATTTATGGTCCAGTAGGGTCAAAGGAGAATAGATGAGACAGCCAAAGTTGTAGACTAATAAAATGAATGAAATTGCTAAATATGACCGACTATGTTGCACTATACGGCACTTTTTGAGGACATGGTGATATAGTGTCTATTTTGTGTCTTAGTATATAGCTCACATTTTTTGGAGTGTTGTGATCAGTCTCCCTTGTTTAGCAGCAAATGTTCAATAATTTGCTGCTAAATACTAAACAGCCGAGAAAAGCTCGGTCTCGCTTGTCTGCTAGTCTAGAATGCAATCGCTTCGAACAGAACTTTGCAAATGAATTAACGTTGCTATTGCTACACAAGTATGGTAGCCGTCAACTCAACAAGAAACTGAAGTTGTAACAAAAAATCAACATTATTGTCGTTTCTATTTGTAGAAAATAATAGTTGGATAATTTTATTGATGGACTACTTCACTACTTATAGGGAGTCTAGCTCCGCTACATACTACATATTTCGATGTGGGACTAAAAGTCCCTTATTGATTCTCAACACTCCCCCTCAAGATGGGCGATAGATATTGATCATCCCCATCTTGTTACATAGCTTCGACAGACTTAATGAACTAAGACCCTTAGTCAGACAGTCTGCAACTTGTTCTTCTGAGCGGACATGGTCAATCTTCAGTATCCCTTGTTCCAGCTTCTCCTTGATGAAGAATCGATCAATCTCGATGTGCTTCGTTCTGTCGTGCTGAACTGGATTGTTAGCTATACTTATTGCAGCTTGACTATCGCTCAGAAGACGCAATAGTGCTCCCTTATCCAACTTCAACTCTGTCAGCAATGCTTTCACCCACAGCAACTCTGACACTCCCAGAGCCATTGCTCTGTATTCTGCTTCAGCTGTCGACCGTGCTACCACTGACTGTTTCTTGCTTCTCCATGAGACCAGATTTTCTCCTACAAAAATACAGTATCCCGTGGTAGACCTTCTGTCGTCTATGCAGCTCGCCCAGTCTGCATCACAGTATCCCTCAACTTCTATGCGTCCATTCTTCTTGAACCATAGCCCATTTTCCGGCGTTCATTTCAGATATCTCAAGATCTGAAATACTGCTTCCATATGATCCTTTTTTGGATCATGCATGTAGCGACTCACTACACTCACCGCAAATGAGATATCAAGGCGAGTGTGTCCCAGATAAATCAATCTCCCTACAAGTCTTTGATATCTTTCACGATCAACAGGCTCTCCTGCTTCTGCTCCCAGCTTACTCTTCTGGTCAATTGGAGTAACGGCTGCTTTGCATCCTAGCATCCCTGTCTCCTTTAGCAGATCTAGTGCGTATTTTCTTTGTGATAGAACAATTCCCTGTTCGCCTTCACACACTTCGATACCTAGAAAGTACCTCATCGCTCCTAAATCCTTCACCTCAAACTCCTTCGCGAGTTTTGACTTCAGCTTAGTGATCTCGACTTCATCATCACCTGTGATCACTATATCATCCACATATACAGCAAGTATAGTGATGTGGCCTCTTGCATGCTGGAGGAAGACCGTATGATCTGCATTTGTTTGACGGTATCCCATGCCTGTAACAGCCTTTCTGAATCTGTCAAACCAGGCTCGAGGAGATTGCTTGAGCCCGTATAGCGACTTCTTCAGTTTACACACCTTTTCTTGCGACGTTCCTCCGTCTGATTCCGTCGTGTAGCACCCTGGCGGGAGCTCCATGTATACTTCTTCTTGCAGGTCCCCATGAAGAAAGGCATTCTTCACATCCAGCTGGTACAGCTTCCACCCATAGTTCGCTACAATGGAGACCAGAGTTCTCACGGTGCTCATTTTTTCTACTGGGGCAAACGTCTCATCATAGTCTATGCCATATGACTGTGTGAATCCTTTTGCAACCAACCTCGCCTTGTACCGCTCTACTTTTTCTTCTGGCGTCTCTTTCACTGTGTACACCCATTTGCATCCCACAGCTTTCTTCCCTTTGGGTAATGGAACCAGCTCCCATGTCTTATTTTTCTCCAGTGTCCCAAGTTCTTCCATCATTGCAGCTTTCCACCTTGGATCTTTCTTTACTTCCTGCCAACATTTGGACAACGAAGTGGAGTCTAACGATACAATGAAGGCTCGATAATTCGAAGAAATGTTAGAATAAGACAAGAAGTTGGCAATGTCATGTTCGTAATCATCAAAACGAGCAGGAGCCTTACCCGCATTGATGCGAGAAGATCTCCTTAAGGGAGCAATAGGTGGTGGAGAGATCATACCATCCGAGTCGGAGAGATCCGCATCAGAATCCGAGTGATTCAGTGCGGGGGCAACATTTTCAGGAGTTGGAGCAGGAGTAGACGAGGGACTTGGTACAGTAGGCACAGGGCATGGCATAGGCACAGTACTGGACTTCTGTTGTCTCCTTCTGTAGACTTGGAGCTCCTTTTCCCTTGTCTGCTGCTCCCCCTGCGTAACATATGTATCTTCTTCTTCATTCTCTGTATCTGAGTCACTGTGCTCTCCCCCTTTCGTCCAGTTTTCTACAACCGGACACGGAACCGATCCGACGACCACATTTGGGCTTATTATCTCCCCCTCACATCTAACACCATCTGTGTTAGGTGTATCACCAAATGCTGAACCTTCATCAGAACCATAGTATGGTTCGAGTTCTCTGAATGTAACGTCCATGCTGACAAACATCTTCCGCTCGACTGGACTCCAACAGGCATATCCCTTCTGAGTCGTCGTGTAACTGACAAAGACACATTTAACTGTCCTAGGATCCAGTTTGCCAATGCCTGGCCTATTATCTTGGACAAAACATACACATCCAAAAACTTTCGGTGGAACAGTGTATGTAGTTGCCCCAGTAAGCATCTCCAACGGTGTCTTCCAGTCCAATACTTGAGATGGCATTCTGTTGATGAGATAAGAGGCCGTCAATATAGCCTGCCCCCATAAGTGTTTCGGGACATTCATAGCCAGCATCATCGTCCGTGCGACTTTCAGCAGGTGTCGGTTCTTTCGTTCAGCCACGCCATTTTGTGCCGGAGTATAAGCACATGAAGTTTGATGTAGTATTCCATGAGTGGAAAAATACTCAGCAACCCGCTTATTAGTATACTCCGTCCTATTGTCATACCGGAAACACTTAATTTTAGCACCATATTGTGTTTCCACCCGTCGATGAAAGTCCCGAAAGACCTCAAGGACGTCACTTTTATTCTTCATAAGGTAGACCCATGTCACGCGGGTATAACAGTCAATAAAGGTGACGAACCATCTGTAGTGTCCCGTCCCGCTCAGTCAATCGAGGAATCGAAACGTCGACGGCGTTCGGCTTGGCCTTACAACGGCGACTCGAAGACATCGCTCAGGTGGGATAGTTTCGGTGAACTTGCCTCATCTTAGCCTTCACATAATAAATCGCATGTTTTTAACTTGCACAAGTAGGCTTAATAATAAAATAGATGAATCCACATAGCTAAAGGGAGTAATCCCGACGGGTCAAATTGAGATAGAATATGGAAAGGTCCAACGGTCGGCTTAGAGTTGGTGCACGGCGTGCTTTGAAAATGACACTCGATCCTTCGTCCCGTGGCTTGGGAGAAGGAAAGTTGATTGAGTAGGTGAAGTATGAGCGTAGCCTAAGTCATAGGCGTCGCCCGCGTAAATGCTCGATAAAGCATGCACGCTTCCATGATGCAAGGCTTGGCATAGCCTTTGCTCGTCCCTTGAGTTAAGTTCTAGGCTTGGTGAAGTTAGGCAAAGTGTTGGCGGTCGACCTAAGTCATTCCAAGCACGGCCCTATGAGTTCTACAGCCGGATATAACCATATAGTCTCACGATCGTAAGGCCCGTCATATAGAGTATGACTTGGGCGGTGGTGTCACATAGAGTTTCAAGTTGGTTTGAGACACGATGGCACAGATTTAGTGTTTTAAGGCACGGGCCATGGTTGAGTCATTGAGTTTGGAATGTGTTTCGATAGTTGTTCTTGAGTGAGTGAAATGAGAGGGCAAGAAAGAAAGAATGCTCACGACTGGGTCGTTGAGGCAAGAAAGAAGAATGCTCGCGACTACGGGTCGTCGAGGCAAGATCTCAGATGTGAGATGTGTTGAACTTAGCCCTGAAAGAGATGGTAACACTAGAAGTAGCTTTGACTGTGTGAGACGTCAGTTTGAGTCGAGTCTTGCATGGTCATTGGACAACTTGTACAAGGTAAAATAAATCTGTTTCTCCAACGGCGACCCCGGCGGCCCAGGGGAACCGTTGCGATGGAGACATTCGTAGCTGTGCTGGATGATCGCACGGGTTGGGCGGGGACTTGCAGCGGAGCTAGCTACTCGCGCTGGCAAGGAGCGTCCGTCTAATCAAAAGCTCAAAAGGAGTCCATTATAGGGCTGGGCCCTAGTGACTAGTTCATATAGATGAGTCGGCATGGGCGGCGATCCGTGTGTATGCCTTTGGATTGAGTCGAGTATTGAGTATAGTATATCAAGGAAGTTGAGTTGAATGTGTGTGTACAGTTGGAACACAAAATGTTGGGCCTAAGATTTGGCTGCGACGTAGGCGACGTGCTTCGGCACGAGATGTGGCGTCGAGTCTTATGTTGTCGGCATATAAGTTGTATGGTTATGGTTGAGTTGGTTGAGTTTAAGTCAGGAAACCGCCGCAAAGCAAAGTTGTTTGAGTACCACTAAGATGCACAAGTCTTGATTGGGTAAGTTGGTGATCAAAGTAGCAAGGGCCGCGAGGCGACAATATGGTTGAGTCGCACATAGTTGCGAGGCACGGCACAAAGGATTTTGAAGCACGGTCACACGAAAATGAAGCATCATCGCGTAGTTGCGTCTCTGATTATGGCCGTAAGGCAAACACGACTTGAGTTAACGTTGATGTTGCAAGCACGAGATGGTCTAGAGACACGGAATAGGCCAAGGCGTCGGTCCTAAAACTGATCCTAAAGTAAGAGTAGAAAGACAATCATAAAGGGGACTAAGTTGCACAAAAGTAAATCAAACGTGTTGGGTTTGTATGGGTGGGCGAGGAGCTCATTCCACCAGTACAGTTGAGTACTGACACCCACATAGTTTTCATGTGCAGGCACAGGTAGAAGCTCGTGGCGCGGAGCTCGCTTGGATGCGTCGAGGCACGGAGTTCCTTGGCGATTCGAAGCGCGTGGTCACATGAAGTAAAGACTTATACGGGACATAATGTATGGACATCGCCTTCCGAAGCTTCCGCTGGATCAAGACTTGTAATTGAGAGATGAGAGAGAGAGCTGAGTGAACTTGTAATGTGAGCTTGAGTGAGCTTGAGAGACTTGTAATCTTGGCCTTGCGCCCCATTGTAATCTATGTTTCAATATCAATAAAAGAGTGTTTTTGAAATGACTTGTGTTTTGCTTTAAATTCCGCTGCTAATATTCAATGTCTCTGTATGGGACTTCTGTGCGACGACCCCGTCGCAGCCGCTGAAATCGGCCATTATGGAACCCGCCTTGCACGAGCGCAATCTAGGCTCGTACGGCATCACGCCTTAGCGAGGACGACCGCTCCTACGGGAGCGGGGCGAGACACCATCGAAAGCCGTTAATTCCGGTTGTAGGGGAAGGGCCCCATACGTCCGAATGTATCATGTCAAAAGCAGCGGAACTCCTATTCCCCGAGCTCACATACGAGTCTGGTATGTTTTTCCAACTCACAAGCATTACAAAATAACTTCTCTTTATTAGCCCTTTGATATAAGGACGGATACATTCGACTAATAACTTTAAAAGAGGAATGACCGACACGCTGGTGGTAGAGTAGCAAGTCGGCTTCAACACTGCGACAGGAAGCTTCTGGTGGTGCGTCTGCTACCAAGGATGCCAATGCGTTGTCCAGTCCAGTCATATCTAAATACCACAGCCCCTTATGCCATGTGCCAGTCCCAAGTCGTCGTCCTGTCCCTTTCTCCTGAAAAGTCACCGTAGGAATGTCAAAGGAAACAGTACAGTTAAGATCAAGTATTGTCACGCCCCAGAACCAGAATACTGGAGAGCGGAGGCAGACATAGCCAGCTACGTATATTGAAATAGAATACACCTCAACTATACGGTCACGGCTGTCTAGATATGAGGGTTTACTACAAGCCAGCAGTCTCTTAAGGTCAAGCCTATTGTCTCAATCTCAAGCAATTAACAGAGTTACAAGATATTAGAGCATCAAATATATATATATAAGGCGTCCCAAATATTACATATTGGATGATCATGAAGCTAGTCGTACAAAATGATAGGACTAGCAAGAGTTCAGTCATACATGATCAACCCTAGGATTTGTTAATCATGTTTACAGCCCGTAGGCAGACAGTAAGTAAATGTGCATCGAGCTAACAGGTGCTCGTCGGCTAAATGCCTCAAAAGAATAAATTTACATATAAGTGGGTGAAACAAAAAGAGAAAACCCACTCGTAGCCCCGGTTCCTTCTAGTGTTCACCATTGGGCTGGAAGCTTGGTAGATCCTCGGGAGCTGCTCCGAAATCTGGCCACACAAAACCAGCTGGGTCAAACCCCAGAAAGAGCAAGTGCCACAAGGAGGCCACAAATAAGAACAAAAGCCAGCATATCAGAACATAAGAATAAAAGAAAGTACAAGTAGTAAAGTACACAGGGCGATAAACGACTAGGGACGTGGAACTATTCCGGGAGCCAGGTTACAATCCTCAAACCAAACAAGGACCGGGATTGTACCCCTTCGCCTGAATAGCTCACTGTCTCTACCCATTTATCATTAGAGATAAGTAAAACAATCATGATCAAGAGTTCCAGGTACAGGGGCTAGACAAGACTTAGACAGAGCTGGACACCATTTATTCACAATCGGCCAAGCAAGTACTACGGCTTACTACTTTAACTAACTAGGGTTATCACAAGCCTAATTACTAACAAGATGCAAGTAAGAATTTCCAGTCCCAAGCCCTGCAGACTATCCAGTTATCCTTCCGCGGGTTGAGAGTTATAGGTGGGTACATTGCCCGGGAGACAAATGTACCCTTAGGTGACTTAGAGGGTGCAACACATGACAGTATGCTGGAAATGTGCTCTACTCGTCGGCAAGCTACAAGTCCATTAAAGCGCCCAGATAACGAGATTGCCTGTGACTGGAAATTCTCCATGTTCTAGTTTGATCTAATCATTAGGCTAATCCAATTTAGCGCGAGTCCCTGGCCGTGGTACCCAGGAAGTCACGTCCTAGACATGATGCAAGACAAGACAAGTGGATTGTACAAGCAAGCAAGCAGGAACACTCACGGTGTCAAGTTGATTATACGAGTCAAGTTACAAGTTACAAGTCAAGTCAAGTCAAGTCAGGAGTGCGCCGCCACGGGACACTATCAAGTTATCAAGATAAATCATGTCAGGGTACTGTCAGGAGTGCACCATTACGGGTCACTGTCGCGTTATGCTAGTTCCTTGTCATACCATGCCATGTACAATAGTCATTCCAAACATATTAAGTAAAATCAAGTTCATGACAAAAGGCGTAAGGATATAAAATGGACGCAAAATATCTAATAAAATACCAATATATATAGGGCTATAGAAGAGCCAAGCTTAAAGAAATAAACAATTCATCATAGACAAGTGGGTTGTGCAAGGGGGGTCAGGGGTTGGGCTGCGCAGGGTATGTACTGCGCATGGAAGAGTTGCGCAAGAGTTGCCTTGCGCAAGGGTAGACTGCGCAGGGGTTACCTTGCGCAAGGGTAGACTGCGCAGGGGTGGATTGCGCAAGGGTGGATTGCGCAGAGGTGGATTGCGCAAGGGTGGATTGCGCAGAGGTCGGCTTGCGCATGGCTGGCTTGCGCCAGCGCAATCCAGCGCAGCGCAAAGCACTGGCTGAGGTCATGTGCAATCGGCCCTGCGCTAAAGAGCACAGGCCGGGGGTGCGCAACCGGCCATGCGCTAAAGAGCACAAGGCAGAGGGATGTTCTTCCTGGCCGAGAGCAGGTCCAAGAACACCAAGAACTTCAATTCTTCATAACTTTGTCAAATCAAAACCAAATCTAGATTTTCAAAGTTCTAACTTGAGTAAAATCGAATTCTCTTCCACATGGAAGCATCAAAACATGCAAAAATCGAAGTTTAATAGATCAAAACCAAGGATTTTCGAAAATGGTTAAAACCTAGATCTAGAAGAATGAAAGCTCCAAATCACAAAATGTCAAAGTTCTAAAGTTGTTCTCCATGGCCTAATCTAGTTAATGGACAAATAAAAAGTGGTGCTTATTTGATGGCAAGGTGCACTTGCCTATGGGTTGGGGAGTTGTGTGGAAGAAGGAAGAAGAAGAAGTTGAAAGAAATTAATGGAGTTATGGAGGAGAGAGAAAAGGTTGGTAGGTTTTAATGAGGGTGGTTGTGATGGAATGGAGGTGGAGAATAGGCTAAGGTGTTCCACTCATGATGAACCAAACCAAATCAAACCAACTCCATAAAATAAAACCAAGCCATGGTCCAAAACCCATTTACGAAAACCCGAATCCACAAGTCGAGAAAATAAAATACGTGCCAAAAAATCAAATTACGAGTATAAATACGAAATACAGGAAATGGGGGTGACAACTCTACCCACCTTCAAAGAATTCCGTCCTCGGAATTTAATCAAGGAGCTAGAGATTGCCACGATAAGCTATGCTAAGCACAGACAAGCTACACTAAGAAGTTCAATCATACAATCATACAATGCAAGCAAGGAAGGGAAAGCGTAAGGCACAAGGAAGACATTATACCTTACGAGTCAAACAGGTAGGGATATCGCGATCGGATGTCGTCCTCACGCTCCCACGTTGACTCACCTAGAGAGTGATGACCCCAAGCAACACGGACTAAGTTAATAGTCTTGTTCTTGAGCGTCTTTTCTCTCCGGTCCAATATAGACACGGGCCTCTCCTCATACGAAAGGTTGGTACCAACAACCAATTTCGAATGATCTAGGATATGGCTCGGGTCCGGGATGTACCGTCTTAATTGGGATACATGGAATACATCATGTACCTCACTTAGCGACGGCGGAAGAGCGAGACGATAGGACACATCGCCTACTCGCTCTAGAATATCGAACGGCCCTATATACCTAGGACTAAGCTTTCCCCGCACGCCAAAACGAATGACGCCGCGTGTAGGCGAGATCCTAAGGAATACATGGTCGCCGACGGCAAATTCTAAGGGACGCCGATGAGCATCGGCCCAATGGCGCTGGCGATCCTGAGCAACTCGGAGGTGATCTCTGACTTTCCTGACCACTTCAACCGTCTGAGAAATCAGTTCTGGACCGAGCATCTGCCTCTCTCCGACATCGTCCCATGCTAACGGGGATCTGCACTTCCTACCATACAGAGCCTCGAAGGGTGCCATCTGGATACTGGCCTGAAAACTATTGTTGTGCGAGAATTCTACCAGGTGCAGGTGATCCTCCCACGAACCACCGAAGTCAAGGGTACATGACCGTAACATATCTTCGAGAGTTTGTATAGTACGCTCTGACTGCCCATCTGTCTGCGGATGATACGCTGAGCTGAACTTGAGACGAGTTTCCAAACTTTGATGAAGACTGCGCCAGAAGTGCGATGTGAATCTCGTATCCCTGTCTGATACTATGCTGACTGGCACTCCGTGAAGTCTGACGATTTGCCTGAGATACATCTCTGCTAGCTGTGCCGTCGACTGTCCAACTCTAAATGGAAGAAAGTGTGCCACCTTGGTAAGCCTGTCCACAATGACCCAAATAGCATCTCTGCCTGCCGGAGATCTGGGTAACCCAGTCACGAAATCCATGGTTATGTGTTCCCATTTCCATTCTGGGATCGGTAAAGGTTGAAGAAGTCCAGCTGGCCTCTGATGTTCAGCCTTGACTTGTTGGCAAACCAAACATCGAGAGACATACCGGGCTATCTCTCTCTTCATACCATTCCACCAAAAGTGTTGACGAATATCTCTGTACATCTTCGTGCTGCCTGGATGGACGGAATACTGCGAACTGTGAGCCTCTGCCATGACTTCCTGTCTGATATCTCCACTGGGTACACAAAGACGCGTGCCGTGTCGAAGCGTACCATCCTCATGAATACATAACTCTGGCCTTCTCCATGCCTCGCACTCTGCTCTGAGCCGCTGAATCTTGGAATCTGTTAGCTGTGCTGTCCGGATCCTCTCAACTATGGTGGACTGAATCTGTAGGCTGGCCATCAAGGCCACATTGGAAGGGAGGACAACTTCTATACCCATCTTCTGAAGATCTGCCAATAGCTCTGGTTGCGCCGTCAGGAAATAAACTCCGGCTCTCCGGCTCAACGCATCTGCTACAACGTTGGCCTTCCCTGGATGATACTGCAAATCCACATCGTAGTCCACCAGTAGCTCGAGCCATCTTCTCTGCCGCATATTAAGATCCTTCTGGGTGAAAACATACTTCAGGCTCTTATGATCAGTAAATATCTCCACTTTGTCTCCGTACAAGTAGTGCCTCCACAACTTAAGTGCAAACACTACTGCTGCTAGCTCCAAGTCGTGGGTCGGGTAATTCTTCTCATGATCACGGAGTTGACGTGACGCATAAGCAATTACCTTCCCATGCTGCATCAAAACACATCCCAATCCTCTGCCTGAAGCGTCGCAATAAACTGTGAATCCTCCGGTCCCATCTGGAAGGGTGAGAATGGGAGCCGTTATCAAACCTCGCTTCAACTTCTCAAATGATTCCTGACATTCTGCTGTCCAAACGAACGGCACATCCTTGCGGGTCAGCTGGGTCATCGGCGCTGAAATCCTTGCAAAATCAGAGACGAACCGCCGGTAGTAGCCGGCCAATCCAAGAAAGCTGCGAACCTCTGCCACTGAGCTGGGTACTGGCCATGCCTCGATAGCCACAATCTTCTGGGGATCCACTTCCACTCCTCCTCTGGTAATGATGTGACCCAAGTAAGAAATGCGATCGAGCCAGAACTCGCATTTACTGAACTTGGCGTACAACTGGTGCTCTCTGAGAATCTGGAGGACAATTCTGAGATGCTGCTCGTGCTCTGCTTCACTCTTGCTGTAGATCAGGATGTCATCAAGGAACACTATCACAAACTGATCCAAGTAAGGCATAAAAATACGGTTCATGAGGTCCATGAACACTGCCGGCGCATTGGTCGCTCCAAAGGGCATAACTAGAAACTCCCAATGCCCGTACCTCGATCTGAACGCCGTCTTCGGGATGTCCTGCTCTCTGACTCTGATCTGGTGGTATCCTGACCGCAAGTCTATCTTCGAGAAAACTGAAGCCCCCTTGAGTTGATCAGACAAGTCATCTATCCTCGGGAGAGGGTATCTGTTCTTGATTGTCACCGAGTTCAATGTACGGTAATCAACACATAGCCTGGACGTACCATCCTTCTTTTTCACAAGAAGCATCGGGGCTCCCCAATGCGATCCACTAGCACGAATGAATCCCTTGGTTCTAAGTTCTTCAATCATCTTGTACAAAATCTCCAACTCTGAAGGCGCCATTCTGTAGACTCGCTCTGATACTGGTGCTGTCCCGGGAATCAAGTCGATGGTGAACTTGATCTCCCGTTCTGGTGGCATCCCTGGAAGTTCCTCTGGGAAGACATCTGGAAACTCTTCAACTATCCGGGGCAACTGCACTGCTGCTACTGCCATCCGCAATACTGGAGGAGATGGCTCTACTGCGCCTCTGGAAAATGAAAACTCTGGCTCTCCGGGAATACTAAAGACAACTCTGCCAACATGGCAGTCTATCCTAGCATAATGGTTCCTCAACCAATCCATGCCTAGGACTACATCATAGTCTGCCATAGGGAACTCTATGAGCCTAGCGGGGAACTCTCTACCGCTAACTACGATCCGACACGAGGAAAACACTCGATCTACCCCCACAAGACCATTACCAGTAAGTATATTGAGCCTCACTGATAATGACTCGGGCTCCAATCCTATCCGTGTCGCGAATCGTGCAGACATGAATGAATGCGATGCACCAGAATCAAATAATACAGATGCCGGAAAGGTGTTGACGAGAATAGTACCTGCCACTACCTCACCTGGTGCAACTTCTTCTTCCATGGTCATCATCATAGCCTGACCTCTAGCTGCGGGTCCTCTCTGCTGGAAACCCCTCTGTCGGTTCTGTGCTGGAGCCTGGGTGAACTGATGCTGGTTCTGCTGCTGAAAGGCCTGGGCCTGAGGCAACAATGGCCTCGGGTACTACTGTTGTTGCTGCTGCTGGACTGGAACTGGGGCTGGTCCTCTCACCGAAGAACTAGAAAGGTTGGATGATGATGGACCTCCCCTATTCGGGCAGGTCCCTATCTTATGATCTGCTCCTCCGCAAGCCAGGCATAATCCATGCGCCCTACGACACTCTGCCACTACATGGCCCGGCTTCCCGCAATGAGAACATCCCACCGCGGAAGACTGCTTCTGCTTCTGCTGCTGCGGGTACGTCGGGGTTGAATGCTGAACCGACGTCACTGAGGCCGCCCGCCTCGGAGTTCCAATGGTCAATCCCCTAGCTGTCGGGGCTGGAGCTGATGATTGGTGCATCTGACTGTGGGACCGCTTCCTGCCTCCGGTCCTGTCCACAATTCTCCGGGAGGTATATTCATGCCTCCTTGCTGCCTTCAAAACTGCATCGAACGTCTGGTGCTCGAACTGCTCCACAGCCAATAATATCTCTAAGTACAGCCCTTGCTGGAACCGCTGAGCCCTATCGAACTCGGTCGCCACCAAAGTGGGGGCGAACCTACTCAGCCTGGAAAACTCGGTCGCATAGCCATCGACCGTCCTTCCTCCTTGCTTTAAGTTGGTGAATCTGGTCTGCAGGTCGTACCGTGCCACCGCATCGAAGTACTTTGTCTGGAACCTCTCTCTGAACGTCGCCCAAGTGACTGGTGCTGCTAATCCCATGGCCTGAGCTGCCCACCAATCGCGAGCCAAGTCTAACAACTGTAGGTGTACCACCGCCACCTTCTCATTCTCAGGTGTCCTAGCTGCTTCTAGAACCACCTCGGTATCCTGAAGCCAAGCGTCCGCGGCAATCGCATCTTCACTGCCGTCAAAGAAGGGAGGGTTCAAGCGCTTGAAACTGTTGGCCGCCTGATTCCCTTGGGGACCTCCTCTGTTTAGTGCATCATGAACTTCCTGGTGCAAGGCGTCGCCTCGACGATCTTGGGATGCAAGCAGTTCTCTGATAAGCCCTACCAAAGGTCCCTCATCCTGTCTAGCTGGTTGAACGGGCGGAGCTGCCTGAACTGGAGGTTCTGAGCCTCCGGAAAGCATAACTCGGGAGGCTACTCCAGAGTGCTGAGCTTGATCTTCCTGGCGCTGGGGTGCTTGTCGAGCTTCCTCTGGCTGGTTGGCAGGTCCGGGAGTAATGCCGCTGAAGAAGACGACATAGGGAACAATAAGGAAAGGACCAGGACAGATCAATGATACAAGCAATGTGATCAGGTCGAGATTCTCAGGGATTTGAAAATACGAGCAGAGATCAAGGACGAATATTGATTGAGACATCTATTCGGCAAACCCTCACATTTCTTGAATGCCAAGACCTGCATGGGCCACCACTTAAACCATGTCACGCCCCAGAACCAGAATACTGGAGAGCGGGGGCAGACATAGCCAGCTACGTATATTGAAATAGAATACACCTCAACTATATGGTCACGGCTGTCTAGATATGAGGGTTTACTACAAGCCAGCAGTCTCTTAAGGTCAAGCCTATTGTCTCAATCTCAAGCAATTAACAGAGTTACAAGATATTAGAGCATCAAATATATATATATATAAGGCGTCCCAAATATTACATATTGGATGATCATGAAGCTAGTCGTACAAAATGATAGGACTAGCAAGAGTTCAGTCATACATGATCAACCCTAGGATTTGTTAATCATGTTTACAGCCCGTAGGCAGACAGTAAGTAAATGTGCATCGAGCTAACAGGTGCTCGTCGGCTAAACGCTTCAAAAGAATAAATTTACATATAAGTGGGTAAAACAAAAAGGGAAAACCCACTCGTAGCCCCGGTTCCTTCTAGTGTTCACCATTGGGCTGGAAGCTTGGTAGATCCTCGGGAGCTGCTCCGAAATCTGGTCACACAAAACCAGCTGGGTCAAACCCCAGAAAGAGCAAGTGCCACAAGGAGGCCACAAATAAGAACAAAAGCCAGCATATCAGAACATAAGAATAAAAGAAAGTACAAGTAGTAAAGTACACAGGGCGATAAACGACTAGGGACGTGGAACCATTCCGGGAGCCAGGTTACAATCCTTAAACCAAACAAGGACCGGGATTGTACCCCTTCGCCTGAATAGCTCACTGTCTCTACCCATTTATCGTTAGAGATAAGTAAAACAATCATGATCAAGAGTTCCAGGTACAGGGGCTAGACAAGACTTAGACAGAGCTGGACACCATTTATTCACAATCGGCCAAGCAAGTACTACGGCTTACTACTTTAACTAACTAGGGTTATCACAAGCCTAATTACTAACAAGATGCAAGTAAGAATTTCCAGTCCCAAGCCCTGCAGACTATCCAGTTATCCTTCCGCGGGTTGAGAGTTATAGGTGGGTACATTGCCCGGGAGACAAATGTACCCTTAGGTGACTTAGAGGGTGCAACACATGACAGTGTACTGGAAATGTGCTCTACTCGTCGGCAAGCTACAAGTCCATTAAAGCGCCCAGATAACGAGATTGCCTGTGACTGGGAATTCTCCATGTTCTAGTTTGATCTAATCATTAGCCTAATCCAATTTAGCGCGAGTCCCTGGCCGTGGTACCCAGGAAGTCACGTCCTAGACATGATGCAAGACAAGACAAGTGGATTGTACAAGCAAGCAAGCAGGAACACCCACGGTGTCAAGTTGATTATACGAGTCAAGTTACAAGTTACAAGTTACAAGTCAAGTCAAGTCAGGAGTGCGCCGCCACGGGACACTATCAAGTTATCAAGATAAATCATGTCAGGGTACTGTCAGGAGTGCACCATTACGGGTCACTGTCGCGTTATGCTAGTTCCTTGTCATACCATGCCATGTACAATAGTCATTCCAAACATATTAAGTAAAATCAAGTTCATGACAAAAGGCGTAAGGATATAAAATGGACGCAAAATATCTAATAAAATACCAATATATAGGGCTATAGAAGAGCCAAGCTTAAAGAAATAAACAATTCATCATAGACAAGTGGGTTGTGCAAGGGGGGTCAGGGGTTGGGCTGCGCAGGGTATGTACTGCGCATGGAAGAACTGCGCAAGAGTTGCCTTGCGCAAGGGTAGACTGCGCAGGGGTTACCTTGCGCAAGGGTAGACTGCGCAGGGGTGGATTGCACAAGGGTGGATTGCGCAGAGGTGGATTGCGCAGAGGTGGATTGCGCAAGGGTGGATTGCGCAGAGGTGGATTGCGCAAGGGTGGATTGTGCAGAGGTCGGCTTGCGCATGGCTGGCTTGCGCATGGATGGCTTGCGCCAGCGCAATCCAGCGCAGCGCAAAGCACTGGCTGAGGTCATGCGCAATCGGCCCTGCGCTAAAGAGCACAGGCCGGGGGTGCGCAACCGGCCATGCGCTAAAGAGCGCAAGGCAGAGGGATGTTCTTCCTGGCCGAGAGCAGGTCCAAGAACACCAAGAACTTCAATTCTTCATAACTTTGTCAAATCAAAACCAAATCTAGATTTTCAAAGTTCTAACTTGAGTAAAATCGAATTCTCTTCCACATGGAAGCATCAAAACATGCAAAAATCGAAGTTTAATAGATCAAAACCAAGGATTTTCGAAAATGATTAAAACCTAGATCTAGAAGAATGAAAGCTCCAAATCATAAAATGTCAAGTTCTAAAGTTGTTCTCCATGGCCTAATCTAGTTAATGGACAAATAAAAAGTGGTGCTTATTTGATGGCAAGGTGCACTTGCCTATGGGTTGGGGAGTTGTGTGGAAGAAGGAAGAAGAATAAGTTGAAAGAAATTAATGGAGTTATGGAGGAGAGAGAAAAGGTTGGTAGGTTTTAATGAGGGTGGTTGTGATGGAATGGAGGTGGAGAATAGGCTAAGGTGTTCCACTCATGATGAACCAAACCAAATCAAACCAACTCCACAAAATAAAACCAAGCCATGGTCCAAAACTCATTTACGAAAACCCGAATCCACAAGTCGAGAAAATAAAATACGTGCCAAAAAATCAAATTACGAGTATAAATACGAAATACAGGAAATGGGGGTGACAAGTATAATGGCACTAATTGATAGAAAAATGACAGAAAAAGTCGGAATATGTAAGACATTGGTTTGAGTGATGGAAGGGGTGCATGCGACAGTGCCTTTACCCATTACAGGGCTGGATGTACCATCAGCGGTCTGAATACTCTCCGACAATGGTAGGTGAGTATAGTCCTGAAATGTACCACGGGATCCCGTGATATGGCGAGACGTCCCAGAGTCCATAATCCATCCTGGCTGATGGACAGATGCAAGAGCACGCGCAGAATTACCGGTGCTGGTTTGGGCAAAGCAAGTGATGTGATCTCCCGAGGTAGAAGACGCCCCAGGACTGTCGGCCGAACCCAGCTTTGTGCCTCGCAACTTCTCAAGGAACTCTCGCTCAAGCGGGGTTATTTCAGCCAGTTGATTCTCTCTCCATTCCTCCGCCAGATTTGCTTTGTGTCCGCCCCTTCTACCAGCATATCCTCCTCTACTACCACGTCGGCCTCCACGACCCCGTCCTCGATCATTAGACTGATTGCGCAAGGGTTTTGGACAAAATCGGATGTAATGTCCGGAGTCACCACAATTGTGGCAAACACCACCCACAGATGGAGGTTGATTGAAGGCAGCAAGGGCAGACTTGTCAACTGCATCTTGCTCCCCCTGGTAGGAGCCCTTGTTGGGCATCAACTTCAGTCGAGCTTCTTCCTGTGTCATGACGGCTATAGCTTCTTCCAAGGTCGGAAGCGTGGGTTGGGATAGGAGGATATTCCGTCTCTGCTCAAATACAAGGTGTAGTCCCTTCAGGAATTTCATCATACGCTGCCGCGAAATATAAGCCAGGAACGTCTGAAAGTACTTCGCGAATGCCGGGTCGACTTGTGCATCTTCCATCCCAAGAGGATCATAATGATCTAGATCAGACCAGTACTTCTTCAACAGAGCTGCGTACTCAGAGATGGTACGTTCGTCTTGGGCCACCCTATCGAGTTCATCTTGCAGTTGAAAGACCCGCATAGGGTTGCCGGAGCCGGAGTACATATCTTTTAGAGTTCGCCATATATCAACAGCAGCCTCCATTGCCTCGACATTGTCCGACACCTGGTCGGTTAATGAGGCAGTCAACCACCCAGCCACTACGTTGTTGACAATCTCCCAAACAGCAAATTCCTTTGCGGAGTGATCGGCTGGCGCCTTGGCTTGGCCAGTGACATAGCCAACCAAGCCACGTCCCTTCAGCGTCCGCATTGCCTGCCGCGACCACTTCAAGTAGTTGGACGTTCCTTCCAACTTCGTCTCCAGCTTCTCCAATTTCTCCATTTTGTAAGGTGACGGATCCACATCAGTATGGATCACACGTGGGGCTGCCTCGGTTAATCTCTTTGATAAGATATCATCAACCAAGGCCTTCATCTCTTCGACCGTCAGTTTGCCACTGATCGAATCCATGGCTTCTTCAACTGTGAACCCTATTCGTCGTCTTCTTCGGCTTCTTCGACGTCGGAGGCGGCAACGTCCCCAACTTCGTCGTCTTCGTCGTCTTTGTCGTTTTCTTCGACGTCACAGACTTTACGAATGCGCTACTAACTTGGCCAGCACCGGCGCGCGCATGTAAAGTGAACACGTCAGGTCACTAGAGAAGACGTGGTCAGTCTCTGTAGAGATTCCGATGTGAAGAAGGAATAACAAATAAAGCATTTGTTAGTTCCAAACGGCGTAAGCGAGGATCAGAGTTGGTGCAAATAAAGCATTTGGCAGCCGTCTGTCTTCGAAATACGCCGTTTTTTTTTATTGACGGCTAGGGTTTGTAGTAGATGGAATGGCTAGGGTTAGACATGGTGGTGGCTAGGGTTAGGGTTTGGGAAGGGGGGTGCCGCTGGAGGTCGGGAAGGGGGGGCCGCCGGTGGTTGGGGGGGGGGGGGGCTGCTGCTTCGGGGGGGGGGGTCGGGGGGGTTGCTGCTCCGGGGGGGTTCGCTTCGGGGGGGTCGGCTAGGGTGGTGGAGGTCGGCTAGGGTGGTGGAGGTCGGTAGGGGGGGGTCGAGGGGGTTGGGGTGGGGTGTCACGCCCCGATCCCGCAGAGTCCCTTTCGTCCTCGCTTCGGGCTCTTTGGGACCGTTCGTCCTCGCTAAGGCGTGATGCCGTGCAAGCCTAAGTTGCGCTTGCACAAGGCCGAGACCTGGAACAAGACAAGATAGACAAGTTTGACAATACGCAGCGGAACGTATCGCAGATAATTGAAGCAGCAGCGGACATATTTCAGAATACATGCATTGAACACAATGGTAACAAGAACAATTCTCTTTATTGATTTCATTTGAACAGATTACAAGCTCTCGATTCTCTCTGATACAATATTACATTCTCTCAGAACTTTACAGATTACAATGATCTCGTTCCCATACATTACATCCTTTTATATACAAAACCAAACTCTTGCACAGATGTCATCTCTTGGGCATCTTTTCTGATTTCTGGCTCCTGAGGATGAGGCTCGGGCTATCGCTTCGGACTATCCTTCTCGATGCATAGTGCACCTGCATGCAGACTGATGATGGGTCAGTATATCAGCATACTGGTGAATTGTGTGAACAAAGAGCTACATTTGTCTGAAACGATCACTGTTCATTTAGTGAGAAAACGTTTCTTGTGATGTGATCTTGCTAGTTTTACCTAGATTCATTCCATGCATACAGAGTCAGTTTACATATCTTTTGAAAACACATCTTTGAAAAGCCAACATTTGTTTCACTTCATTTCATCTCAAGCATACAAGGGACTATTCAATTCGAGCACGATGACTATTCATTTGTGCAGTGCGCAGCGTGTTTCATGAGCATATCATTTCATTAGGGACAACATCTTTAGCATTCTCTTATCTTGTTCAAGACAAACTCAGGGTCAGATTACAAGCATGATATTACATCTTTTCTTTTAGTGGAACATAGCATTTCTTGGTAACAGATTAATCTCTGCAAGCATTTATATCAGAATTTAAGCAACACATGTATATCACTTTTCAGTGACTCTTACCATAGCCGACCGTCGATCCCTGCACAAGACAAGGATTAGCATAAACATGATAAAATCATCAATTTTCCATATAATCTAAACTCTTGAGGCACATTTGATCTATTGGCAAATATTCATTTCAGTCCATCAGATAACAGAGCCGGAGCCCCCAAGCAATAGAGCCGAAGCCCAGAGCCGAAGCCCCCAGATAGTGGAGCCGAAGCCCCCAGATAGTGGAGTCGAAGCCCCCAAGCAAGAGAGAAGCCGTCGCCCCCATACAATAGAGCCGAAACCCAGAGCCGAAGCCCCCAGATAGTGGAGCCGTCGCCCCCAGATAACAGATAACATACCGGCACCCATTTTCACATGGATGCTCTCAGCGTTAGACATACATTCGCAAGCAAGCAGTTGAGCAGTCTACTTCTTATACATGCAGGTTATCTAGTTTCTTGTACTAGCAAGGCAACAAGTCTTCTTATTAGCATGTAGATTAATTCTTTCTTAGCATACAGGTTCTCTCTTTCCTTGTTCTTAGCATGGCAACATGTGAAATCTCTTACAAGCATACAAACTGGTTACCATCTTGTTATTAGCAAAAGCATTCAATCGAAAACTCAGATTCTTAAGGCGTAAGCGAATCAGCAAATGAGACTTCGTCCACTCACCCAGATTAATCGTCTTCTGTTGCAGAGCCTGCAATCCGATCTTTCTGTCTATCTAGTGCCTTCGCGGAGCGGGGCACTACATAATTACCCACCGAAAAGAAGTTTCGTCCTCGAAACTTAAGGAGAAACTTACGATATCCTTAGCAGCGATAGTCCTCATCCTTCGCCATCATCAATCCATGAAATCACAATTCAGATCATATCAAAACTCTTGTTCAATCAAGCATTTCAATCTCAATCAATCAAATCGATAAAACATTTGCCGGCATCATAAAAATATTTACGGACTTATTGTATGGAACGTTCATCTCATTATTAATATCGAGTAGGCAACGGAATTTCAATCAGAAGACATGTACAAATTCAATTGAATCAAAATTGGCCAGAGGATCGTGTTGCTCTGATACCATTATGTCACGCCCCGATCCCGCAGAGTCCCTTTCGTCCTCGCTTCGGGCTCTTTGGGACCGTTCGTCCTCGCTAAGGCGTGATGCCGTGCAAGCCTAAGTTGCGCTTGCACAAGGCCGAGACCTGGAACAAGACAAGATAGACAAGTTTGACAATACGCAGCGGAACGTATCGCAGATAATTGAAGCAGCAGCGGACATATTTCAGAATACATGCATTGAACACAATGGTAACAAGAACAATTCTCTTTATTGATTTCATTTGAACAGATTACAAGCTCTCGATTCTCTCTGATACAATATTACATTCTCTCAGAACTTTACAGATTACAATGATCCCGTTCCCATACATTACATCCTTTTATATACAAAACCAAACTCTTGCACAGATGTCATCTCTTGGGCATCTTTTCTGATTTCTGGCTCCTGAGGATGAGGCTCGGGCTATCGCTTCGGACTATCCTTCTCGATGCATAGTGCACCTGCATGCAGACTGATGATGGGTCAGTATATCAGCATACTGGTGAATTGTGTGAACAAAGAGCTACATTTGTCTGAAACGATCACTGTTCATTTAGTGAGAAAACGTTTCTTGTGATGTGATCTTGCTAGTTTTACCTAGATTCATTCCATGCATACAGAGTCAGTTTACATATCTTTTGAAAACACATCTTTGAAAAGCCAACATTTGTTTCACTTCATTTCATCTCAAGCATACAAGGGACTATTCAATTCGAGCACGATGACTATTCATTTGTGCAGTGCGCAGCGTGTTTCATGAGCATATCATTTCATTAGGGACAACATCTTTAGCATTCTCTTATCTTGTTCAAGACAAACTCAGGGTCAGATTACAAGCATGATATTACATCTTTTCTTTTAGTGGAACATAGCATTTCTTGGTAACAGATTAATCTCTGCAAGCATTTATATCAGAATTTAAGCAACACATGTATATCACTTTTCAGTGACTCTTACCATAGCCGACCGTCGATCCCTGCACAAGACAAGGATTAGCATAAACATGATAAAATCATCAATTTTCCATATGATCTAAACTCTTGAGGCACATTTGATCTATTGGCAAATATTCATTTCAGTCCATCAGATAACAGAGCCGGAGCCCCCAAGCAATAGAGCCGAAGCCCAGAGCCGAAGCCCCCAGATAGTGGAGCCGAAGCCCCCAGATAGTGGAGTCGAAGCCCCCAAGCAAGAGAGAAGCCGTCGCCCCCATACAATAGAGCCGAAACCCAGAGCCGAAGCCCCCAGATAGTGGAGCCGTCGCCCCCAGATAACAGATAACATACCGGCACCCATTTTCACATGGATGCTCTCAGCGTTAGACATACATTCGCAAGCAAGCAGTTGAGCAGTCTACTTCTTATACATGCAGGTTATCTAGTTTCTTGTACTAGCAAGGCAACAAGTCTTCTTATTAGCATGTAGATTAATTCTTTCTTAGCATACAGGTTCTCTCTTTCCTTGTTCTTAGCATGGCAACATGTGAAATCTCTTACAAGCATACAAACTGGTTACCATCTTGTTATTAGCAAAAGCATTCAATCGAAAACTCAGATTCTTAAGGCGTAAGCGAATCAGCAAATGAGACTTCGTCCACTCACCCAGATTAATCGTCTTCTGTTGCAGAGCCTGCAATCCGATCTTTCTGTCTATCTAGTGCCTTCGCGGAGCGGGGCACTACATGGGGGCTGCTGCTTCGGGGGGTTCGGGGGGGGGGGGGGGGGGGGGGGGGGGGGGCTCGGGAGGGGGGGGGGGGGGGGTCGGTGGGGTCGGGGGGCTAAAAAAATTGTTTTTGTTTTTTTTTGTGGAGAGAGAGAGAGAGAGAGAGTTATGGCTCTGATACCATGTAAAAAATAATAGTTGGATAATTTTATTGATGGACTACTTTACTACTTATAGGGAGTCTAGCTCCGCTACATACTACATATTCCGATGTGGGACTAAAAGTCCCTTATTGATTCTCAACACTATTTAACACGAAATATCTCAATATTTCGTCGGGTGAACGACATCAGCTGCGTCAACGAGTGGGATTTGATTAATGAGGAAGGTTTTATAGAACTGTGATTTCACAATTCCAACAACTCATCCCCATTGAATTAAATCCTAGTTGGAAAAGATGGGATTTAACAACTCTTTTTACACTTTCAACAATTTGATCATTTGACACGGTTTAACTGATTTTTCGAGCTCCAGAATGATCAAGTCCACCTCTCTCACAGTGGCAGCAGAATGTTCTAATTTGCTCCAAGAATACTAGGTTAAGTTCCTATCCGTCGGATTTGTATCTCGATAAACTCAAAAAATAATATCCAACTCGTACACTATTTGATCTTTTATTACCTCAACCATAAAATCAGTTATTTTTATTTCTAGATTAACAGTATTAGTTTCATTAAGTATTCGTCCAACCCTAACGGCTGCCGGAACACTTAAAGGCAAAGTCAACTAGGTTAGTATAATCACACATGCAACTTACAATGTACAATTTAATATATATATGACATATTAAATCTCTTAGTACAACTAGTCATGTATTCTCCCTTGAGATTTGAAGACACAGAAACATGAAACAACATTTAGAACGACACAGCCCCCTCTGATGAAATATGGAACCTCACTGAGCGTTCCAGCTATGCACTAGTAACAAGCAATCAGCAGTGAACAATGTGTTGGATCTTCAAACTTCAGCTCACAGTCCAGTCTTCTTCCTGCTACAAGACATACACCATGCCTACTTCAAGGAGTGACGCTGGAGGCACTCGAAGGGCCACATCTGGGCCTCGACAGTTCCTCTTCAGGAAGTTGTACCCAATTTCAATCGCCAGCTTCTTCATGAACGACGATCCGGGCTTCACTCGGACGTGAGAGTGACCAATTATGAATGCGGTCCCAGCCTCACAGGCAGCATGTAGATCCTCTAGCTCTTCCTTCACTCGCCAATCCATTCCTGAGTCGCTCTCGTTCTCTATTAGGAACCTCACCTTCTTCGTTCTTCTTACGGCTTCCAACTCCATCCCATTCCCCTCGCCCGAGAGAGCAGCTGGCGAAGTTGCTCCTTCCTCGATCTCATCACTTGAACCGAGCAAGAACGGAGCAGTCTTCCCAACAACAGTCAGCCCACCAGCATCATGAACTTCGCCACCGTCCACCGGATAAGAAACTTCAAGCCTTATGAAGTCTGCGAGACTAGCAACGAGTTCAGACTCAAACGAGTCCACATCCTGGTGGACATCACGGTACCCATAGCGAACAATGCATCGATAGGACCTGTTCTCTGGTGGCCCGACACGGCCTATAAGATAGCGCTCACGAGCAGGCACGAAAGGGACAGGGGTATACTTGACACAAACAAAAACTAGAATGCGGTGGAATGCCGGGAGGTTGGTGATGAAGTGGGAAAAATTGGAAGGCACGCCAGAGATAATATCAGTGTAAACAAGGCCAATGCCAGGAACTCGTACTATGCCAAGGCTATCACCGAGGGCTAGGAGCCAATCTAAGGAGACTTTGTTTTGGAGATCAAACTCGTACCTTTTAATTGTGGCATAATGCCAGAGGAACATGACAGTCATGAGGATGAAAGAAAGCAGGATAGGAAACCAAGCGCCGTCGAGGAATTTGATGAGAGAGGCGGAGAAGTAGAGGGACTCAATGGAACCAAAGAAGAGGAAGAACGCTAGCGCTAGGAATGGAGACTTGTTCCAGCAAACGGTGATTACTAGAGAAGTGAGAGCGGTGGTTACTAGCATCACTGATATTACTGCTAGGCCTGCAAGAGACGAGTGAAGAATAAGAAATTATGACAAATAGCGGATAAATTCATTAACATATAGAAAAAATTGAAAGGCCATCAAGGCGTGTAATAACTGGTACGCGATAAGAGTATCACAAACTTCTAATCATTTGCTGTATATTTTACAATAGAAACGATAATAATGATAATAATGAGAGGTACAAAGTACAAAGTAGGGTCCTTCAAATTTCTACACTTCTGAGCCTTAATATGCCTTCAGTGACAAAAAGGTACTATCTTCCTCTGATTTAAACTTTGCAAACCAAGTGAAGATGGAGCAATTCTATCCCTCTTCACATGCCAATTTAAAAAAGGCTATAGTGCCATAAGGAGAAATAGCAACTTTACATCATACTAATCAAATGATTTAGTAATAATTTTCTGAGTAGTAGACATTTTTGGTAGTGATGAAATTAATCAATTTTATGAGAAGAAAAGAAGACAGATGCTTAAATATAATTCTACCTGATGCATTGCCTAAATGTTTAGTGTCTCTGAATCCAATAGCAACGGCTAAGCAGAGGATCATCAGCATCCAGTTAATCTCTGGGATATAGATCTGCCCATGTATCTTATCGGAGGTGTGAACAACCTTGACCCTTGGGAAGCAACCAAGGGACTGACTCTGGTTTATGATAGAGAAAGTTCCGCTGATGATTGACTGGCTTCCAACCACAGAAGCTAGTATGGCCACTAAAAACACAGGCCACCTTACACTTTCTGCATAAACGAAAAATAGGTTCATATCATTAGTATAATAAATGTTGTTAAGAGTCGGTCGGTCTCATCCATCAGAAAACAAAGCAAAACCTAAATTGGCATCATCGCCCGAATCTTTTTCACTTCCGTGTAATTAACAGTAACTATAGCTTTTTAGTGAATTGCAACTTCTTATGTATAACTTAAGATTGTCCACTTCCAGGAAGAAGCATATTCTTGTAATATAGCAGCAATGGTATCACACCTAGTTTGCAAAGGTAAAACCTTACTGAAAAGCTATACTATTGTTAAAATAACTGAATTGACATATTTGTATTTTGTCATAGTTCCACGATCTGAACTGATTATAAGGCATTGCATGTTTATCTGGGCATATGGGACTATAGTATGTACCAAAAAAACCAATGAATTCACAAGCTTCATTTTGTGAATATGAGACTGCACGTTTAGATAATAATGGCATCCTTCTCCCAATTGAATATACACGTAATATTGCATTACCAGCCACTATAAGGCACTGTTTTCTGTAGTAATCTGTTTTCTGCTACAAACGCTTTACACCTTGTTTCTAGTTACGACATCCTAGGTCTTTATACGTTGAGGGCATTTTTGTTTGAGAAATGCAACCTTACCTGGAACGGAGACATAAAAGCCAATATGGTAACTCGTATACATTTGGTGATGTTTTGAAAGGTAAGCAGCTTGACCCATGTATCCTAGCACCAGTGCTGGGTAAACTAAAGAAGTGAAAGCAATCTGTAGATGGCAGAAACAAGAGATCAATCACAATGGAAAAACTCGGGATCAATTAATAGAAGTGTCACAAAAAGTACCTGAATGGCAGTGAGTGAGAAGTGGCCAAGATCTGCAAACATTGCCTCTGAGCCTGCAAAGGAAGTCAGTTCCACATATTAATGATAGGTTAGTTGCAGTAATGTCCTAGCTCTCAGAAACATAGCACCAGATTATGTGAGTCATTGCAAGATGTCATATATTTCATTATCCAGTAAAATTAATTGTAATCCTCCCTCAGCCCCTACCTTCATGAAGTGGTCACCTTCAGCTTTTAGTCGGGGAAGGTCAAGAATTTTGTTTATAAATGATTTCTAAAAGGGTTCCCCTATAATCCAGTGGCAAAATAAATGTTTCAACAGCTTGATATCAAACAACTTCTTACAGGACTTGTTATAATTTCACCATGCTTTTGGGACAAATTTACATGCATGTGGCTTGCCTTGATAATAAATAATTACAAGATTCTTCTACTGAAAAACTTACATTACCTGTCATGCATAGTAGTATTCCACCCAAGGACATCCAGCCACCCTTCCTTGTTTTCTTCAAGAACTTGAACAAGTAATATGGAGAAAGTGCTTGATAAACATGGATATTCCATTTAAAAATATTGTATATTCCAAGCGCACTGATACACAAAAGCCAAGTAATGACGATTGGTGCAAACAAGAATCCCACCCGATGTGTACCGTAGTGTTGAAGCGCAAATAAACATACTATCAGGAAGCAAGTGATGGGAACTACAGCATCTACAAAAATATAAAAGGGTACAAACATAAGTAGCAGTTAGATACTAAAGAACACATGAATATGCAGTAATCTATTCTGGAAGCATCCTGTGGCGTGCTGCAAGTATAAGTATATGTCAACATAAACATGATAAACATGAAGAACAGTCGACTAGGAGTTTAGGAGGGAAATTAATTTCACCACACCCTCCTACTTTCCAAGCAAGATTCTGTCAACTATGTTTTACTGAATATTTTCTTAATAAGATGATTCTTACCAGGATATAATATAGTAAGGCATACAAAACTAATTCTTTGCCACTTTTTGCAACAAACATATCATGGTACTAGTTCAGTTTTCCAGTGCGAACGAGGTCTTGGAACCGACGGTACGTATCGGCATTGTGGGCAAATAGCAAGAAATCGATTTTTGACCAATCACAATCCTACTCAATTCCAATTGATGACCGGCTAATATATAAGTGTCGACAGCGAAAGAAAAGAAAAATAATAGTAAGAAAAAACCATAGCAGATAAGAAAGACACCATATTACATGATTTAGCTTGGAGAAGCTTACAACCACATGTAGCAATAATGCATAGCTTCAGGTTAATTGGCACTTCATATACAGAAGACCTGCTTGCTAATACTACCAACATATCTTATGCGACCCAATAAACTGAAAGGAGTTCAAGAAATGATACGAACATCAATGCATGAATTCTTGGTTTAGAGTATTACCATAGATCAGATAACAGAAGTGACGATGCTAGAAAACTTCAGCCAAATTCATAAAATGAATCATGCACTTCATGCATTTCCTGCATTGACATAGTGCATGCAACAATGCATGGGACACCATGGATATAGTTCCATGAGAAGATAAGGTTGTTAACTTAGAGCCTATTGGTTATTACTGTTAAAAATATCAATATCACCCTTGGTAAAAGGAGAACACTGCTGCTGGTTTTCAGCCAATCAATTTTGCAAATAACGAGCTTTTCCATGATACTTTGCAGTTTTAGTATATCATGACCTACAAAAATAAGAGAATTAACAAAGAGCAAGCAATTGCATAACTTTCACTTGCTTCCAAAGGCTACTACAACAATCTGTAGAAATCAACAATAAATGAATTTAGAAATATTCATGATGGAAAGCTTACATTCATGTTGGTCTTTCGACATGGACAGTTCAAGCCCTGAAACTGCAGAGAAAACTGGAAAGAGAAAGAAACTTATAAGAGAAAGAAGCATACTACTTAGAATGCTTAGAAGTATAAGAAGCACCCCGAGAGGATGGAATGTTCAGAAAAGCAATACCAGATATAGCTGGGGTGAGCACACCATCCCCAATCACCATACAAGTACCAAGCATAACCACTAGCAGAAGCGCAGTATGCAAGTTCTTGTGCTTCTCAAGCAAACTTCTGACTAATGATTTCTCCTTCAATTGTGGCGGACATTCTAATTTATATGTAGAAAGCTCTTCATCAGCAACCTGTTTGTTGGGCAGGAGGCTTACGTTGGCATGCCTACATATTAAAGAGTAGAGAGCAAAAGTACCACCTACAACCCCATTAGAGAAAACTCGTTAAAAATCCATCAATTAAGCTAATTGATTTACAATTGAAGCTATTTCTCTTGCTCACCTTGGCCATTGTCATCAGCTCTAAGAACTATGAAGACATATTTGAAAAGAGGAATGAGGGTAAGACTCCAAAAAACGAGCGAAAGCACACCAAAAATTTCTTCATTTGTGTCAGAATGCTTGATGTCATCAGCAAATGTGCTTTTGAAGACATATAAAGGGGAAATGCTCAAGTCACCATAGACAACACCCAGGCTCTGATAAGCTAGAAGCATGACCGTCTTCCAAGAATCCTTCAGCAGCACAGTCGTTTAAATGAAAATTCACATAGGTAAAAAACAAAAAGAACATTTGCCACATTTTTTTTTTTTGAAATGAACATTTGCCACATAAAAGATGCATCACAGTATCTACTGTTAATTTTCTAGAAATTTCTTGCCTTAAGAAACTGTATAAGAAAATTAAAAGTGTCTGTATGTAGTTCTCTATGTTCTGATGTTCCATCTTTGGAGAAATTTGCAGTTTGCTCCAGAATGTCCGAGTTCTTTTTTGAGAAAAGACGAGCCAATTCAGATATTATTCATCATAAGATGAACTGGGATTAAAACTATTTTAAGTGCCTGTCTTACAAAAGAATTCACCCTTAAAAGACAAGCCATTGCAGATTTTTTTTTTATTTCCAGGGAAAATTTAGGGTGGGAAACTTATTACCATGTTTGATTTGGGCTATAAAATTTATTCCTGGTAATTTTCAATGTCCGTTGAATCATGGAAAACCTATTCCTCTCAAAATAGGTGGGTATATTAATTTCCCATGGGAATAAATCGGATTTAGGTCAAGTTCGGGTCCGAGTCGGTCGGGGCTGAGTTCAGTCGAATCTAGGGCGGGGCGGGTTCCGGTTTGGGTTGAGTCGAGTATGGCTGGATCTGGTCTGGGTTGGGTCGAGTTCGAGTCAGTTTGGGTCGGGTAAGGTTCGGGTTGGGAAAGGCTTGGTTGGGTTCAAGTTGGGTTCAAGTTAAAAAAATAATTATGACGTCAATAGCTAGAAATTGAACCATGTTCTCTTAAATAGCAGTCTATCATCTTAACCAACTATGTTATAAGTTATAGACGAAGAGTAATAACTACTAAATATATTTAATCATCAAAATTGTTATATTTTTTATATGAACTATATATTCTCATAAATATTTATATATTTGCCAAACATGGAAATATAATTTTTATATAAATTTAATTCCAGAGAATTTGATTCCCGAAAATATAAATAGCAGTTGGGTTCGAGTTAAAAAATAATTATGATGTCAATAGCTAGAAATTGAACCATGTTCTCTTAAATAGCAGTCTATCATCTTAACCAACTACGTTATAAGTTATAGACGAAGAGTAATAACTACTAAATATATTTAATCATCAATATTGTTATATTTTTTATATGAACTATATATTCTCAGAAATATTTATATATTTGCCAAACATGGAAATATAATTTTTATATAAATTTAATCATCAAAATTGTTATATTCTATCATCTTAACCAACTACGTTATAAGTTATAGACGAAGAGTAATAACTACTAAATATATTTAATCATCAAAATTGTTATATTTTTATATGAACTATATATTCTCAGAAATATTTATATATTTGCCAAACATGGAAATATAATTTTTATATAAATTTAATTCCAGAGAATTTGATTCCCGAAAATATAAAAATTCAGGGCTACATAGAATTCCGTGAACCAAACGCAACATTAATATTTTCTTGTTGGTGGTGAGTTGTTTTATCAAAAAACGAACCATCCAAGTGGATTAAATGCTCTCTCAAATCAAGTTAAAATTTGTATATGTTGCTAGATTGAGCAGATTTCAGATAATTGATTTAGTTCTTCAATGTAGGAAACCAGAATATTCTACAAATCCGTTTGCAGATTAATACTAGGAATATGAAATGTCTGGTAAGCAAAGAAGTTTGGAGCATACTAGCACAAAATTTAATTATAATTATAATTAACAATAACACAAGAAACAAGTTTTCGAGCAACAATAACACAAAAATATATACATGAAAAACATATGCAAGTGATGTTTGTCAAAGAAGATCACACCTTTGGGGATCTCACATAGCTTCCATATTCAGGATCCATCGTCCAATTGAATATTGATTTTCACATAAACTATTTATTCACTCTATGTCTCTTCAAGCAAAGATCTGCACCATGCCAATAATAGTTATTCAAAAGATAAAAAATAAAAAAAAAGTTGTAGTTATTCAAAAGATAAAAAGTTGCAAACATCAACCATTGCTATTGTAAGAACACCCTGTTTAGAGTCACCACCAACTTTCTTCTCTCTAGAAATCATGTCTCTCTCTCTTTCTTCCCTCTCTCTTTTCAGATTTTTCTCCTCCATTCCTCCTCTCTTATTTCTCCAGAAATCTGTTCTCTTTCCAGATTTTCCATTCTGTCTCTAGATTCTTTCTTCTATGATCTAGACTTTTCCTTCTTTCCTTTTATGTCGATGTTTTTATGTTGCAAGCAATGTACACTGGAAAGCCATTTAATTTGTACTGCGAAATTATATTCCCGCAGCAAAAATTCAATGAATAGCTATTTTCTTCCTGTACTGTTGAATGTTGTCTTCAATTTTCTGTTGTTGTGTTGCTACAACCTTATTTTTGAATAAATATTATTCGTGCACATTCATGCCTTGTACACGTCAATTTACGCTTGTACGATATCACGTCCAGTGAGTACTTATGTGAGAGTAGTGATAAACGATTTTTTGTGTGCCAACAGAAGTGTGCAAAAGACATGCTACAAAAGTACGTCATTCTCAATTGCAAGCCAATTACTATAATAATGGAACTCAATGCCATCTTATGTGCTGACTAGGGCAAAGAGTTAGAGGATGTAGCTATGTATCGTCGAATAGTAGATAGTGTGCTCTACCTACCGTTGACCCCCCCGCTATGACATTGCATATGTTATTGAAGTAGTTAGCCAGTATATGAAAATTCAAGAAGCATCATTTAGAAGCCATGAGCCAGATACTCTGGTATGTTAAAGGCTCTTTGGATTTGGGTCTTTATATAAGGTTGAAGCAAGCATGGTTGTTGGATATTGTGATCCTGACTATGCGGAAGAACATGGCACAAGAAGATCGACAAATGACTACATGTTCAGTCTCGATTTAGGAGTAATATCGTGTAGTAGTAAAAGACAATCAATTGTATCCTTATCAACTACACAGGCGGAGTATCGAGAGGCACTGACGGTGGCACAAAAAAGCAGTTGGTTAATGCAGCTCATGAAAGACCTACGTCAACAAATAAATTATATGGTTCAATTGTATTGCGATAGTCAATCCGCAATACGCCTGGTCGAGAATCCAGTATTCTATGCACGGACTACGCATGTCGAGGTGCACTATCAATTTATAAGGGAGCAAGTTCTTCAAGGAGAGAGAGATGGAAGCAATCTGAAGAAGTTATCAAGTTGCAGACTAGACTTGTTCACCGAGGTGATGAACACATCAAAATTTGAAGAACTTTGAAGGAAGCACGACATAAGTAACAAAGCACAGCTACAAGGAGTCGGTGTTGAAGGGAAGTGTTAAGAATCACCATCGAGACTTCTTCTTCTTTCTAGAAATCCCTTATTTCTCTCTCACTAGAACTTTCTTCGTCCCTCTCTCTTTCCATATTTTTCTCCACCATTCCTATTCTCTTAGGCCTCGTTTAGTTCGCCGAATCATGAGGTTGGGAAGGAAAAGTCATTACTTTCCTACGTTTGGATGTCAAAGGAATTGAAGAGAAAGGAAAGTGATTCCCAATGGAAAAAAAAAAATTAGGGAGGTGATTCCATCCATCCAGGCAAAGATTCACTTTTCCACATCCAAGTATTCACTTTCCCTTCCAATTTCTTGCCATTTCAAAACAACGGAAAGGAAAATCATTGAGAATTGTAATTTTCCAAAGGAAAGAATACACCAAGGAATAGATTTCATTATTTACTTTCAGCGAACCAAACGAGGCCATATTTTTTTCATAAATCTCGTATCTCTCTCCAGATTTTTTTCTTCTTCTCTCTTTTATCTCTAGATCCTTTTACGGTCTACACTTTTCCTTCTCTCCTTTTTATGTCGATGTCGGATACCTATAAAAGGGGCATGGCCACCCCATTTGAGATCATCCGAGCAGAGTGTGTCAAAGTGAAGTTTGTGCAAGTATAGAGAGTGTTAGAGTGCTATGTGCTGTAGTGTTGTCAGTGTGTGAGTGTCCTAGAGGGAGTGTACAAAAGTTTAGTATGTGAGTGTTGTAATTAAACTTTGTACATACAATTTTCTCTATGAGCTCAATAACGTCCACTTTTTACTCAGCAAGCCCCATTAACATTCTTGAATCCCACCGTCCACAAAACCACACACCACTGAACATGCTTACAATTAAGTGGGAACTCTACCCATGTGCAGAACCCAAAGGATCTCTCTCACTTTTTCTTGTAAATTGAGGACAACCCACATGAAAACAAGGCTCCACCATCGCCCCTAGATGGAAAGAGCTGAAGATTTAAGCAAGAGACCAAGCAGAAAGATGGTGGCGCTGTGTGTGTGGGTGTCATGAAATGAGAAAAAAATCAAACAAAACAAAACAAAACCATGTGAACAAATGCCAACCATCAAACCCTCGTGTTAAGGCCCACGCAACGCAAAGAGAGCACACACTAACACAACGATGATTTCAAGAACCCAACTCTCAAATTCACAATGCCAAGAACATGAATTTCGTTAAGAATATAATAAGTAAATAAGCAAACCACTTCATAGCAAAACTTACATATCTAGAAGAATCCCATTCCCAGATCCATATCCAACTATTTTAGGAAAAGAACAAGATTTTTATTTATAGGCAAAATAAATTAAGAAGAATTTTTTTTAAAAAAAAATTGAAGCTAATAACCAAATCATCTTCAAAAACCCACTTCAGAGGAGTCTTGGAAACTAGGATCAGTTCTTTCTTGCAGAACAAAACCTAAATTTGCTCCTTTATGGAACAAAATATACATGAAAATTCTAGAAAACCCTGCATTTCCCAAAATCCCTGTAAATTTCATGAACCCCTCTGAAAATGGGTTATTTCTGTAAATCAAGAAGAACCATCTTCATGTTTCCCAAAATGAACCCATTTCCACAAAAAGTTCAATTACGAAAAAAATTATAGAATGAAAGAATAACAAAAAGTACACAATTCCATTTTTCTCACATAGCCGCTTCATAACCAATTGAAGAACAGCAAAAGAAAATAGTAGATGAACACATTTCCATCAAATTGTATAGGAGCAGGAAGCTACATTCTCTAAGCACAAAGCTTGTCAAAACAAAAAACAAAATTAACAAAAATGTTTTGATAACAAGTATCATCATAAGAATGTAATTAATCAATTCAGTACTTACTTTACTGCAGATTCTCCACGAAACTGAGACGAACACACTTCCAATTTTCCAACCAAGTTCATAGAATCATAGGAACACAAATTGAAGTTGAACAGTTGAAGGCACGCACTATAAAGAGAGAAATAAAAAAAGGGAGGGTTTTTTTTTTTTTTTTTGCATACAAGTCCCTTATATCTACCCTATTTGCATTTAATTCTTCCAAATATTTTATTCTCCTTAAAATCACTAGTGGCTGTGTTTGATTGGACTTTTTTTCCATGGAAAATATTTCCATCACCAATTGTAGTGTTTGATAGCTTATATTTTCCATGGAATTATTTTCCAAAAAACTATCATTTTCCATATTTTCATCTAAAATAGTGAAAAATGAAACTTGTCCAACCCATAGGAAAATATCATTTTCCATGGAAAATAACTATTTTCTGTGGAAAATAATGGCAATCAAACACCCAAATCAAGTTTTCCATGAAATTTTTTTAAAATTCCATGGAATTTTTTTCCTAGAAAAATAATGTCATGGAATTAATTTCTTTTCCACGTATTTTTCACCTTGCAATCAAACGCACCCTAATAAATGGAGTTACTATTTTACTAATCCGCTGGTTAAGAACCTTGTTAGCAATTCGGCAAACGAAAAAAATTTGGGACAGCAAAAGTACGAGTATAAATCGGCTCAGTGCAAATAAAATGCGTTCAAAAATTCGATCAAAAATTCAAAAAATAAAAATATTGAGATTAGAAACTTCACATTCTTAAATATATTGTCAAATTTAGTTAATTAAACAGGTTTCCACCACGTTTTTTGTGCTAAATTTTTCAATAATTTATGCGAAATACGTTTAAAACTTCAAATACTTAAAATTTACGTACTGGTTTAGATATGTCAAAAGTATGCAAGTATTATACGTTTCTGAAAGGGAAGATTTATGAAATGCCCAAAAACTAAAAAAGTTTTATGTAAAATCCACCGCTAAAAAAACTTTCATCGCGTGCCCAGAATTAGAGAAACTTATCCAAAGCGGGTTCCAAATGACCATTTTGCCCTTCCTTTTAATTTATTGGAAACACCCACAAAACTGCTCTTAAAAAAACGTTTCAATACTCCATCTTCTTCCATACGCTGCTCACTTTCGAATCTAGGTTTTCTCCTCAAAAACTCGTCGAAAAATTTCGGAAAGACCGGGACGAACGACAAAAGTGCTAAAACGGAGGTCCAAACATCATTTTTTTGCGAATCTAAAATTTCGGAAGGCCGTCTAACGATGAAACTGTTACTTTCAGTCTCCTCGACGATACGCTCATTTTGCGACAAACGGGACCTCGTTTCGACCTCCCAGTCAAAAGTTATGGCCCTCCAAAATTTCAGCTAACCATAAAATGCAGGAGAATGTCATTCTCCGTCTTAATTTACACGGAGAATGACCATTCTCCGTCTTAATTAGGACGGAGAATGACTTTCTCCGTCTTAATTTACACGGAGAATGGTCATTCCAGTGTTAAAACGCAGGAGAATGACCATTCTCCGTGTTAGAAACACGGAGAATGCCATTCTCCGTGATAAATTACACGGAGAATGGCATTCTCCGTCCTAATTAAGACGGAGAATGGCCATTCTCCGTGCTAAATTAAACGGAGAATGACCATTCTCCGTCTTAATTAGGACGGAGAATGACCATTCTCCGTCTTAATTAGGACGGAGAATGTCATTCTCCGTGTAATTTATCACGGAGAATGGTCATTCTAGTGTTAAAATGCAGGAGAATGACCATTCTCCGTGTTAGAAACACGAAGAATGCCATTCTCCGTGTTAATTAGGACGGAGAATGCCATTCTCCGTCTTAAATAAAACGGAGAATGCCATTCTCCGTCCTAATTAAGACGGAGAATGACATTCTCCGTCCTAATTAAGACGGAAACGGAGAATGTCATTCTCCGTGTTAATTAGGACGGAGAATGGCATTCTCCGTCTTAAATAAAACGGAGAATGCCATTCTCCGTCCTAATTAAGACGGAGAATGCCATTCTCCGTCCTAATTAAGACGGAGAATGGTCATTTCCAGTGTTAATACGTGTAATTTAGTTTTTTCAGGAATAAAGAATTTCGTTCTTCTTTCAAAGCGATGATAATTCTTATGGAAAAGAAGAAGAAAGATCTTCTCTCCACAATTGAAGATCTGAGTTCAAATGTCTCCACGATGAAGATGATGATGATGGTGATGATGATGACGAGCGATGATCTGAGTTCGACTGAAGAAAAACACACCGAACTACGAACGATCTTTGCGATCTCTGCTGAATATGAGAGCAATGGAATTCAGATTTTCCGTGAAGAAGAAGAAGACGCAAATCGCAATCCAGATCTGAGTTTTTTGAATTCAAATACATATAGATGACCAATTCGCACGGAGGGGTAGTTTCGGTATTATAAAAATAGCAGTTTCTAGCGGATGGCATCTAAAAGGGAATCTTGGAATATTTAACGTGAAAATACTTAATTCTGGGTATTTCATAAAACTTATCCAGCGGGTGGGCATTTCATAAAAGCCCAACCCGAAATTGGGTTTCTCAGCAATTTCCAGTTTCTGAAATATACGAAAAAATTCGTGTATACTACGAGTTTTATTCGGGTGATTGCTAACAAGGGTTAAGAATAGATTCCGTATTGTGTAGTACTTGGGTTCGTTTCTTTGTTTTTAAAAGTCCCAAAAGTTAACTTGGTAATAACTTATAAAATTTTATTTATATTATTATTTTGTTTTTTAAATGTGAATTGAACCAACTTTTTTTCTTCTACCAATTAAAAACTTGAAATAAACAGTGAAACACAAAATAAAAAAAATAAAAACACATACAAAAAATAAAAATAAAGTACATAACAAGTTGACCAGAATGAGCTTTTTGAAATAGAAAAGAGAGAGAAGTTGAAAAGTACCAGCAATACAAAACCAGATTTAAATTAAGTCATTAAAAATGTAAACATTTCATTAGGCCTACATTGGTATTTTTTTTTTTTTTTTCCTCCCAATTTTTGTTGAAATTTAATACGGGATATTTTATTTTATTTTAATGACGAGACAAGGGGAGATAATGCAAGAAATAGATCAGGTAGCCTACGAGGAATATGAAAAAAATAATAATAATAAACCAGAGAGAATTTATAACATTTTTGTCAATCATTTACCAAACGTGATAGTGGGGTCCCACAAAACCACGTGGAGGAAGATGAGTGGGTGATCTAGAATGTGGCCCATAAAGAATTGAAAGCGATGGGCTTCTCTCTCTCCTAACGCGCCATCCCTTCTCTCTCTTTTCTATTTCGAAGGGCCTAACTTCGACCAACTTTTCTGTAATGTCACATTGTTCTGTTCTCAACTTTTTTTTCTTTGTTCGTGTCCGGCAGTTCATCCTGAATTCTTTATCTTTTTTTAACCTTTTTAAAATATTATTTTACACTCTTTTCTTTTCTTTTTTTCTATTATTTAAATTCAGAATCTATTTTATATTAAATATGACACTAATTTGTGAATGCATGAAAAAAATGAGTGCATGATAACATTCTAGAAGTGTTAATGATGTTAATGTAGGAACTGAATTAAAATTTAGATGATAAAAATTTAAAGAGGAGTGTACGATGATATTTTATGAGTACCAACAACCTCATTTTTTTTTTTTAATCTTCTCTTCTCTCAGATTATTAAGTGCCAACAATTATTCTCTACCAAACTTTCGAGACTAAGAAGTCCACTAATATAAACCTTTTTTTAACTAGAACATTCTCGTCCCTAAATCTATAATTATAATGAAAATTTATTATTATATTACTCTACCGGGAGCGCATATATAGTTCAAATCTCTAATTTATAGATAGTAAAAAACTCATACCAACAGTATATTTTTTGTTAAACAAAATTTAAAATTTATTTTAGCATGATAGTACGAATTAATCTCCGCGGGACAAAAACTCTAGATGATGATGAGGGTTGAGATTTTATAAATTTACCGATCTCCCACCTTTATATTTAATTGTAAGTTTGGAATTCTAAGAGAAAGTTCAACCGTTCAAGTGACCCAGTTTGAATTTTATTGCAACGTGACCTAATGCTTTCTCGCTATATTTTCCGTTCGGCTACCGAGAAGAAAGTTTGGTTCGAAGTTTTGTCTTCTGCCAATAATATTAAAATTTTCATGCTTGACGAGGACTACCCTAAGCTAGGGGTGAGCATTATTATTCGGTTTTGAACCGAAAATCGAACCGAACCGAACCGAATAAGAGATTCGATTCGGTTTTGTAAAAAATTGGTTCGGTTTCGGTTTTGAAAATACTAAATTTTCTTATTCGGTTTCGGTTTTGGGTTTCGGTCCAAAACCGAAAACCGAATAAGAAAATTTAGTTTATATATATATATATATATATATATATATATATATATATATATATATATATATATATATATTGAAGCAATGGGTACTTGTGGCGAACTCGTCTCCACTGAGGCATATATATATATATATATATATATTTTGAAGCAATGTGGCGAACTCGTCTCCACTGAGGCATATATATATATATATATATATATATATATTTTGAAGCAATGGGTACTTGTGGCGAACTCGTCTCCACTGAGGCATATATATATATATATATATATATATATATATATATATATATATATATATATATATTTTGAAGCAATGGGTACTTGTGGCGAACTCGTCTCCACTGAGGCTCGAACTCCCGACCACTTGGGCCGCATGCATCTCTCTTAACCACTAGGCTAGAGGTCATTTGCATATATATATATATATATATATATATATATATATATATATATATATATATATATATATATATATATATATTAATTATAGGTATATACTAAATATATATAGTATATACTATAGGTACTAGCATATGTGCACGTGCCTTGCACGTATTTTAATATTTCTTAATTAGTTTAGAAAAACTCTTTAGGAAGACCAAAGGGTAGTCTTTATAATTACTAAGTTGTCCTTATTAAAATTAATGAACTATTTTTAATTAGTATAAGTATGTAAGGATATTTTCGAAATTTAAAAGTTTCACCATCTAAGTTTTCCTATTATATAGTAGAACTAGCATATGTGCACGTGTCTTACACGTATTTTAACATTCTTTTACTTAACTTAGGAAGACTCTTTAGGAAGACCAAAGGGTAGTCTTCGTAATTATTAAGTTGTCTTTATAAAATTAATGAACAATTTTTAATTAGTATAGGCATGCAAGGATATTTTCGGAATTCAAAAATTTCAACATCCAAGTTTTCCTATTATATATATATATATATATATATATATATATATATATATATATATATATATATATATATATATATATATATAGAGAGAGAGAGAGAGAGAGAGAGAAAAAAAATATATATATATATATATATATATATATATATAGAGAGAGAGAGAGAGAGGGGTATATAATAAATATATCTAGGTATATTTAGTTATTATATATATTAACAAAAAAACACAAATAAATCCAAAAAACCGAATAAATCGAATAAATCGAAAACCGAATCGATTTAATTCGGTTCGGTTCGGATCGGTTCGGTTCGGTTATTGACCAATTCGGTTCGGTTTCGGTTTTGCTTATTCGGTTTCAATCGAATTCGGTTTTCGGTTATTCGGTTCGGTTGGAACCGAATAAACCGAATACTCACCCCTACTCTAAGGCCTCGTTTGGTTACCGGAATTTGAGCTTGGGAAAGAAAAGTGATTTCTTTCCTGTGTTTGGGAGCCAAAGGAAAGTTGTTGGAAAGGGAAAATGATTTCCAAGAGGTAGGAAAATAGGGGGAAAAGTGGTTCCTCCCATTTATCTAAGGAATCACTTTCCCTCCAACTTTTTCACATTTATTACAAAAAGTTTTGACCAAAATATCCATGTTCATAATATTATTTACCATTTTTATCCATAATATCTTTTAGACAAAATATTTCTAAGTAATAATTATTTTTATTAGCACGAGGATATTTTTGAAAAATTGACTTAATTTTGTTTCCTTTTCTTACAAACACCAAACACTATAATAAAAATTAAAGATATATTCCGGCTATAATCCGGATCTTTCCAAACACCGAAAAAGAAAGTTTATAGGAATTATAATTTCCTAAAGAAAAAAAAAATACCAAGGAATCAGCTTCCTTTCCTTTCCTTTCCTTTCCTTTCCTTTCCATTCCGCGAACCAAACGGGCCTAAGCTACTTTTGTCATCCACGAAGCTGAAGCATCTGGAATATGCATGAACCATAGGCTCCAAAATACTTACTGTGTTACTATAGATATATATGGGTATATATTATAACAACTTAGCCATCAAACGTGGAGTATATTTACATAGGTCTTGGTTTGTAGAGAGGAAAGGAAATTAATTTTTTTTGTATTTATTTATTTAAAAATTTACAAATTTTTTGATTTTTTTTAAGAAAATTGATTTTTTTTTTGAAGAAAATCATTTTTTTTCCAGTGTTTGAAAATGTCAAAAGAATTATAATGAATACTTAAAGATGGAAAAATTAATCTTTTTTTGATGGATGGAAACTTTTTTTTTCTTTCTATTTTTCTCGTCTTTGGAAATTATCTACATGTTTTCTTCCTTTCTTTTATGCCATCTAAATGATTGATTTTCCTTTCCCAACCCCCTGCTTCCCTTCTAAATGATTAATTTTCCTTTCCCTTAACCAAACATGGCCTATAAGTTTTGTGAATGTCATTTTCTTATTTGTTGTCACTATCATATTTTGTGTGTGACACATGCAAGGTCCTTCTAAATTTTAATTCAAAATCTTTTGGATGTATTAAGTCCAATTCATGTTGATATATGGAGACTTGGAGCCAGAATTAACCATTGGAAGGTCAACATCATGAGGTTTAAAATTAAGGATATTCAATTTTAGGGTCTTACATATATGTATATAGAATTTAGGTCTCAAAATTGACCGGTGTTAGAGTTTTGGTCTCGAAATTACTGTTCATGTAGACTAATAAACAGTTATTTCGAGATCAAAATCCTAAGGTCGGTCAATTTTGAGACCCAAACACTAATATTCATAATATATGTATCCTAAAACTAAATAACCCTTAAAATTATGTTATAATTATGTTATATTATTGGATTAGAAAAAAAAAAATGGTCACCATAACCAGTGTTTTCGACTTTTTTGAGGATAGTCGTATAGAGAGAAAATGATAGCAAGAAAAGGATGGAGAAAAAAAAGATTATTTATAAGGCACATCAAAAGTTGATCAGGACTAGTCAAAATTGGGATTAGTCCATGTTTGAGGCTATCCCATTTTTTTGCTCATTGGGTTGTTCCAACCCCAGCCTCCCCACTTCCCCCCCCCCCCCCACCCCACCCCACCAAAACCCCAAATTTTATTTTAATTTGCAAATTTCACTCTATCTCTTCCAAAACACTTTCTTCCTCCTCCTCCTCTTCTTCTTCTTCTTCTTCTTCTTCTTCTCCACCATTTCACACTCCCCAAACTATACGTCTTCTTCTCCACCATTTTTTCACTCTAAATCCTAGTTTTTCTTCTCCATCATTTCCCTCAAAACTCTAGTTTTCTTCTCCACAAATTTCATTCTCATCATTTTCATTCCTCACAAAAATGCACGAAAATAAACCCTAATATGTTTATTTCATTCTTTCTTACAAAAAATGCACAAAAATAAACCATAAAATGTATATTTCATTCTATTATCAAGATGGAAATAAATCCTAACATATATATTTTTTTATTCGGCCATTTCGATTTCAGGACTGCCACAATTTCTGGCAGTCCTCAATACTTTTAAGATTGCCAGAAAGTGTTGCAGTCCTGCTGTATAACATGTCCCTTTCAGGACTACCATAATTCCTGACAGTACTCAATACTTCTAGAACTGCCAGAAATTATGGTAGTCCTATTGTACAGCAAGTTCCTTCCAGGACTGCCACAATTCCTAGCAGTCCTCAATACTTCTACGACTGCTAGAAATTATGGTAGTCCTATTGTACAACAAGTTCCTTCCAATACTGCCACAATTTCTGGCATCCTCAATACTTCTAGGATTGCCAAAATTTTTGGCAGTTCTGATATGGACTTGCTCAGCAAATCGATTTATTCTATAATTACGATTTCATCCATAATTTCTTCTATTAATGAAGAAAAATTGATTAATAGATTAATATATTAATAGATTTGATAATCCAATTTCTTCTACAACTAGGATTTCATCCATAAACTAGGGTTTGGAGAAAAAATATTTGAGAAATTAGAAGAGAGCAAAAAAAAAAAAAAACTAGTGTTTGGAAAAAGAAATATTATTCTTGTTTTTCTTTCTTTTTGTTCTTGTTCTTGTTCTTGTTCTTGTTCTTGTTCTTCTCTCTTCTTAGTTGTTCTTCTTCTTGTAAAGGAGGAGAAGAGAGAAAAAAAAAAATTAAGTTGAATTATATACTTACATTTGGGCTAGTCCTGAGTAAGTTTTTCAATGACAAACTTGTAAATAAACCAAAATTAGATTTGGATTAGCCCCGATCAACTTTTGATATACCCTTATAAATAATTAAAAAAAATGCAACTTTGGATTTTAGATGGGACCAAGTCATAAATTTCTAGCTAATTTATATTGTAGATATTTAATTAATTTATTACTCCTTGTGGTTTTTTTCTAGATGGATAATTTATTATGGTCTAAAAGTTAAATTTAATAGCAGGTCAAATATTTAAAGAGGAATAAAAATAATTACATTTATTATATTTTCTTATTCCACCAAGCAATAAAAAAAAAATGTTAAGTTTACAACCACATACTTACAACCTTCTTACAATCTCACTCACCCACCCCTTACACATGGATCCCACCGGATCCCACCATCCCTCTTACCCCCTGCTACATGGGCTCCACCCGACCCCACTACTTATTCTCCTCCTCCAATCGAAGTCCGACATGTAGCGGGTTGTAAGAAGGTTGTAATCAATGGTTGTAGGCATAGCAAAACTATAAAAAAAAAACAACACTTACATGAATGATTGGTGATTGTGTCACACCTTTCACTAGGGCCCTTTTCTCATTAAACAATCAAGATTACTGATCATCTAATTATAAATCCAATCATTCATATAAATTTGTGAAGAAGTGAGAGAATGATTGATTGTGCTTAGTTCAAATGTTGAAGATGATACACTAATCAATAAATTTGATCGTTAAAGTTTTAACCACATTAATACATTAACACCAAATGTTGAGAACGAAAGCACAACAAAAGCATACTAAAGTAATATACCACAATCAGTGACGGCGACGGAACAAAGACGTATTGGTGAGAGCGAAGAATATAAACGCTTACTTTTTTCTAATTTAAAATTTTCAAAAGTATTTTTAAGCCATAACGTAGACCACGATAGTGATTGTACAAAATACACTTGTGATTGTCACGTATGAAATAAATGTTGGTGTTTTTGTCTTTGAACTAGAAAAGATAGTCCCACATCGGCTACACCAAATGGTGAGTATCTCAATATAATACATTGTTTGTGTTGAGGTGTGCACATGAGGTGTAATGGGGCACAAGTTTGTGCCATGTGGAAGTATTTTCCTAGAAGGAAAAAGGATTAAATCCAACAAGGATGCAAGTTAATTTTTGTTGTGCGGACTCGGACTCGGACACGGACTCCATGATGTCTCGTGCATGCACGGGAGTGTTCGGGGGGTAGGCGTGGACTGGCACACTTCTATGCTGATTGTGGGATGATCTAAAATATCAAACTCTATTTTTGAGTATTGGTATTTTAGTCCCACATCGGATAGAAGAAGAGGTGAAGTCTCAACTCCACTCTATAAATAGAGCCCCTTGGCCTCTTTTGAAAGATGCACCAAGAAGAGAGTTGAGGGAGTCTGTTAAGTCCAGGAAGCCCGTTCAAGTCTCAAATATTGACTTACGAGCGTTCCAGAAGTTCTTCGTGAACTTGCTGGTTCCTGGAAGCTGTTCGTGCTCGTGTGGGACGAATAAAGCTTTGAGCAATGGTGGTTCATTCACCCCAGCATCTCATTCTCGCCTGTCATCGCTGCTGTTGCCTTTTACAGTAGCTTATTTTTAGAAGCTCTACTGCCGATAGTCGCTTGCACAAAGTCTCTTTAGATTTTTTGTGTATTACGTAGAATCTTTTTAGATCCTCGTAATTCAGAATCCTCCAGGATCTCTGTTGCACATCTTCTTTAAGGTGTTGCATTTGAAACGTTGTTTGTACAATTGTTTCAGTTTCAGAATTTTTCATCGAAAATTGTGCCTCGGCACTAACAATCTCAAAGCTTTATTGAGAAGATGGATAACTCTCGTGCTTCGCTCATCGATACCAGTTTTAACAAGTTGGAGAAATTCGATGGCGAACACTTCCAGATATGGAAACGAAATGTCACTTTAAATCTTCAACTCGTGAATGTTGATCACGTGCTGTCAGAAGAAGAACCGATCGTTCCAACCACTGGATCTGCTGCGGCTGTGGCCGCTGCTACGACCAAGCAAGCGAAGTGGAAGAGAGAAAACAGTATATGCAAACTACTGATACTCAATTCCATGGAAGACTCTCTGGCAGAGTCCTACTCCAAGAAGACATCTGCCAAAGAGATATGGGACTCCTTGGAAAAGCTCTATGAAGATGACGAGAACCGGTCCAAGATCTTCATGGTAGAAAAATACCACAAGTGGACCTTCGAAGACGAGAAGGCGATGCTGCCCCAAGTGAAGGAGTTTCTGAAGTTGCGTAAGAAACTAGAATACGAGAACATGCCCCTCGTCGACAAGTTTGTCGTTGGAGGGATCGTCGCGAAACTTCCTACAGAATGGAGCAACTTCTATGCAAGGATGCATCGAAAGAAGATGGAAATTAGCTTGGAAGATTTCTTGCAAGAGATCCATGTTGAGGACGAGATGCGCTCTCAACAGAAGATGGATACTCTGTCCAAACAACTGGCGAAGGCAAATCTGGTCCAAACCAGAGAGTACCAGGGGAAGCAGGCTGCTTCTCATCGCAAAAAGAAGGACTTCATGAATCTGAAAGTGAAGGGTCCTGCTTTCAAGCAGCAGAAGTCCAAGTCCCATGTGACTTCCTTCAATTGTGGAAGAAGGGCCACTACAAATCCGAATGCAAGTCCAAGCCCAAAGAATAAGGTGAGCCTAGTAAGGTTTCTATGATTACTAATCTAGTTGCCATGATAGCACAGGTTGCAACTGTGGGGGCTGACTTGGACTGGTGGATAGACACTGGTGCGACCTGCCATGTCTGTTCAGACAAAGACTGGTTCGTCTCTTATGAGCCAACTTCAGAGAAGGTCATAATGGCAAACCAGGCACAAGCTGAAGTACTGGGGATCGGGACGGTGGAGCTGAAACTCACATCGGGGAACACTCTGATGCTTCAAGGTGTGAAGCATGTTCCAGTAATTGCTAAGAACCTGATCTCTGGAAGTCTGCTCTGCAACGCAGGCTTGAGGATGGACATCAATGCTGGCCAGTTGGTGATGTCCAAGAAAGGTACATTCTTCGGAAAAGCTTTCCAAACTGAAGGAATGTATAAGATTCAGCTTGTTGTAACCCAGCATGATAATATAAATGCAATCACTCTTTCTGATTATTCTCTTGAGTTGTGGCATAATAGGCTAGGACATGTTCATTGTAAAAGGATTAACAGAATGTCTAGTCTAGGACTTATCTCCAAGTGTGGGGGTAAGGTAGAGAAATGCGAAGTATGTGCTCAGACGAAGATCACAAGGAAATCCTTTCACAGGGTCCATCGAAGCACAGATCTTCTGGAGTTGGTTCACTCAGATATCTGTGACTTCAAACAATTCTCTACAAAGGCCGGGATGAAGTATTTCATTACTTTCATCGATGACTTCTCAAAGTATGCTTTCGTCTACTTACTCAAGTCTAAAGACGAAGCATTCGAGAAGTTCAAGGAGTTCAGGGCCGAGGCTGAGCGGCAAACTGGACAACAACTCAAGAGGTTAAGGAGTGATCGAGGCGGGGAGTATCGGTCTCATGAATTCTTATCATTCTGCAAAGAACATGGAATCATCAATGAGACAACGGCTCCGTACTCTCCTCAATCCAACGGAGTAGCAGAAAGGAAGAACAGAACGTTGACAGAGATGATGAACTCCATGCTGTTGACTGCGGGTCTTCCAAAGTGCTACTGGGGAGAAGCTGCACTAACGGCAACGTTCATTCTGAACAGAGTGCCATATGCAACTTCCGACATAACTCCTCATGAACTCTGGTTCAAAGTCAGACCTAACTTGAATGTCATTCGAGTGTGGGGGTGTCTGGCTTATGTGAAGCTCCCGGATCTGAAGATTCAGAAGTGGGGACAAGGACTACGAAGGCGATCTTCTTGGGGTATGCCGAGAAGAGTGATGCTCGGAGATTCCTTGATATTGAGTCAAACCATATCATCGAATCTCGCGATGCTGAATACTTTGAATACAAGTTTGCAAAACACAAGAATATTATTCTCGCGGATCTTCTGGAGAATGATGAGGGTACAAAGCAGACAGAAGTCTTTAATGAACCAGTAGTCCAAGATGAAGCTGTCGTCAAGGAGACACCAGCTGAACCAGAACTCGCTGAGCCGTCAACTAAGCGAACGAGGAGGCCGAAAGACTTCGGAGATGACTTCGTCACCTATCATGTGGAAGCAGATCCGCTTACCTATGATGAGGCGATGAAGACCAGAGATGCTGTATTCTGGAAGGAGGCGATAGACAACGAGATTGACTCAATCACCTCCAACAACACATGGGTATTGGTTGACCTGCCAGAAGGAGCAAGACCCATCGGATGCAAATGGATCTTCAAGAAGAAGATGAAAGCAGATGGAACCATTGACAAGTTCAAGGCCAGGCTAGTGGCCAAGGGGTTTGCTCAGAAGCAGGGGATCGACTACTTTGACACTTATGCTCCAGTAGCTCGGATGACAACCATCAGATTGTTAATTGCTCTAGCAGCAATACACAAGCTGGTGATACATCAGATGGATGTGAAAACGGCATTCCTTAATGGCGAGCTGACCGAAGAGATCTACATGCAACAACCAGAAGGTTTTGTCGTCAGAGGTCTGGAAGACAAAGTCTGCAAGTTGATGAAGTCTCTGTATGGTTTGAAACAAGCTCCCAAAATGTGGAATGAGAAGTTTGACAAGGTGATAAGGTCAAATGGCTACAGGGTCAGTGAAACAGACAAGTGTGTCTATACGAAGTTTGCTGACGAAAGAAGAGTAATCGTTTGTCTTTACGTAGACGACATGCTAATCCTAAGTACGGATTTAAACTGCGTCACAGAGACAAAGAAATTTCTCTCGACCAAGTTCAGTATGAAGGACTTGGGGGATGCCGACGTAATCTTCGGGCTCAAGATCATCCGGACAGGCACTGGAATAGCGCTGTCACAATCTCATTATATTGAGAAGATGCTCACTCGCTACGGGTATCAAGATCTTCCCATAATTGATACACCGTACCGGAGTGATCAGAAGCTGGAGCCTAATTCGAGGGAAAGCGTCAGGCAGTTGGAGTACGCTAGCGTCATCGGAAGCTTGATGAACGCTACTACTGCCACAAGGCCTGACATAGCTTTTGTCGTGGGAATGCTGAGTCGGTTCACTAGCAATCCAGGCGTTGAGCACTGGAAAGCTGTGAAGCGTGTTATGAGATATCTCAAGAAAACTCAGACATATGCACTTTTCTACAGCGGAGATCCGTCAGTAGTGGAAGGCTTCAGTGATGCTAGCTGGTGTTCAGATATGGAGAGCGAGTATTCCACAGGTGGATTCGTATTCGCCATGGGCGGAGCTGCTATATCGTGGAAGTCGAAGAAGCAGACTATGTTATCTCGCTCCTCCATGGAATCTGAATTCTTTGCATTGGATGCTGCTGCAGATGAAGCAGAGTGGCTTCGGGAGCTCATGTATGATCTTCCGGTGGTTGGGGCTCAGATACCGACAATACCGATATACTGTGACAACCAAGCGGCAGCAGCAGTGGCATCAAATGAACTCTTCAACGGGAAGAAGAGAACGGTGCGTTTGAAGCACAGAGCAGTACACGATCTTATCAAAAGAGGTGTTATTACAGTGATTGATGTTCGGAGTCAGGAGAACCTGGCGGATCCGTTCACCAAGGGCCTCAAGCGCCAGCTGGTCGATGACACAGCTTGTAAAATGGACTTGAAGGCATTCTGATAGTGTGTCTTTGTAATCCTACCATAAAGTTTTATGCTATTAGTTCAAAGAGAAATCTACTAGGCATCTGACTTTTGGTTCAAAGGAGGATCACTGACTGGAAAACTATCAGGTAACAGTGGGTACTTGTTCTCTGGAACATGAAAGGGATACGGACCCATAACCACTGTTGTCTACTATGTATTTTCTGCGGAAAAAAATAGATCCTGTGGAAGGTTGGCTTAAACGCCTTAATGAGTTCTCATGCAGAGTGAATGTCTGGTGTGCTTTACAGGAAGCACGGTTGAGCAGCACTATAAGGAGTGAAACTCCATGCTACAGTGGGGTGACTCCACCATGAGGTTTCCAGGTAGGGGTAATGCCTCGACTTTGCAAGCCAAGTCATAGCGGCGTAGCACCGCAAATAGGCAGGTAGCCTAATGCTGTATGACGTAATTAAAGAGTTGTAGACAGTACTACAAAGGGGAGGATGGCCCCATGTTACAGTGGCACGACACCACGATGAGGTACCCAGGTAGGGGTAAAGCCTCGGCATTGCAAGCCATGTCGTTGCGGCGTAACACCGCAAGGAAGCCTTAGGCTTCATGCTGGGTAGTTTGGCACTACAAAGAGGCTTGTGACCTCATGCTACAGTAGTATGACACTACGATAAGGTTCCCAGGTAGGGGTAATGCCTCGGCTTCAGGCCATGTCATAGCGGCGTAGCACCGCAAGGAAGCGCAAGGCTTCATGCCATATCTCTTTAATAAAGAACTCACCTATAGTGTATGGAAAGAGACATCAGGCCGTCTCTTGAGGGTAAACTTGTAGACGCCCAAAATTATACACTGAAATCAGGCTGGCACAGGACCTTCAATGTGCAACCAGAAGCACAGTTGATGTCATTATGTGAGTAGGAAGAATTGCAGTTATGGTGCAGAATTCAAGGCTTAGTCCATTCTTGTATCATGCTGTTATTTAACCTATGCGGGAAGATTCAAGTCGTAGTGATATCTCTCCTAATGCATGATGGGCAGTCACTGTGGGGAACGTTCAACCCATATATTGAGATATGTGGAGGATTGTTGGTGTTTTTGCCTTTGGACTAGAAAAGATAGTCCCACATCGGCTACACCAAATGGTGAGTATCTCAATATAATGCATTGCTTGTGTTGAGGTGTGCACATGAGGTGTAGTGGGCACAAGTTTGTGCCATGTGGAAGTATTTTCCTAGAAGAAAAAAGGATTAAATCCAACAAGGATGCAAGTTAATTTTTGTTGTGCGGACTCGGACTCGGACACGGACTCCAGGATGTCTCGTGCATGCACGGGAGTGTTCGGGGGGTAGGCGTGGACTGGCACACTTCTATGCTGATTGTGGGATGATCTAAAATATCAAACTCTATTTTTGAGTATTGGTATTTTAGTCCCACATCGGATAGGAGAAGAGGTGAAGTCTCAACTCCACTCTATAAATAGAGCCCCTTGGCCTCCTTTGAAAGATGCACCAAGAAGAGAGTTGAGGGAGTCTGTTAAGTCCAGGAAGCCCGTTCAAGTCTCAAATATTGACTTACGAGCGTTCCAGAAGTTCTTCGTGAACTTGCTGGTTCCTGGAAGCTGTTCGTGCTCGTGTGGGACGAATAAAGCTTTGAGCAATGGTGGTTCATTCACCCCAGCATCTCATTCTCGCCTGTCATCGCTGCTGTTGCCTTTTACAGTAACTTCTTTTTAGAAGCTCTACTGTCGATAGTCGCTTGCACAAAGTCTCTTTTGATTTTTTGTGTATTACGTAGAATCTTTTTAGATCCTCGTAATTCAGAATCCTCCAGGATCTTGTTACACATCTTCTTTAAGGTGTTGCATTTGAAACGTTGTTTGTACAATATTTTCAGTTTCAGAATTTTTCATCGAAAATTGTGCCTCGGCACTAACAATAAATATCCAGAAAAACTTAAATATAGACCTAACTTAATAAGCACGGGTTAGTTGTTGCCATAATATATACTTAGCAATCATATGTAGCAATCACTGAAGATTTGGACTCTACTGATGATGCTTGAAGTATAAAATGTAGAGAATAATGTGTGTTGCTCTATTTTTTATTATTATTATTTGTCTTTTCCGTCCAGAATAGAATGATATGCAATATATGGTTATCATTTGAGATATTTTTATACTAGTATATGGTATCATTTGGCTAATTTTATATTATTTATATTTTATATATATACCATAGATTGATCCAGTCCAAATAATAATATTTGTCTTGTTCGTATAGTTTTTTTTTTGTTGGCTCGTTGCGAAGAGGTTGGTCTAAATGGTCGGGTCTTGGAGTATCAAGATTTTGTTGAGGTTCAAATTTTCTTGAAAGTATTTATTTTCGGAGGAGGGATATTATGTAACACTAGCAAATGTACGTGCTTTGTACGTATAATAACGTATAGAAAGAATATTATCCAATTATAATTAAATATCTCTTGTAATTCATGTGGTTAAGGTGCAAGATATTTTTCTTGTTTGGTTGAGTTCGATTCTTCATGTTGACAAATTTAACTTTTTTCAACCATTTTTTACATAGTTTATTTTTTTAAAAAAATAAAATGGACCGTGATATAATGACGACTTAGACGGCTCACTTTTGAGCTGTTTTAAAGACTCATTATATAGTGGAAGATGTGGTTGATGATGATCGAACCTAGCAGAACGAGATAGAAGGGATGGGATGCTGTCGAGTTGATGAGAAGTTTTGTAATTATTTTGATTTTTTTTTTTAAAAAAAATTTCTATTTTGTGAATATTACAGTTCATGTAGATCCAAGTAATTCAAGAAAAGTTTGTTCGCATTATTAGTTGCTAATGGGCTGGGCCAGTTTGAGCATAGGTTTGTCCAGTTTCTAACAAGAAAACATCAAATTCTAGCCCCAAAGGCCGATAGCATCACGTCCTACAAAACTCTTTTTTTTTTTCTTTTTTTTCTCTTTTACAAAGTGAAGCACACCATTGTAATTCAATTTAGACCAGTTCCCTTGTGTCGGACTACTTGTGTCCGCGTTTCCGAAGGCATCCCTTCTATTGAAAATTCATGAGCACTTTCCATAACTTTGGTGACCTTATCGGTCCAAATTTTTTAAAAAATGAATGTCGTAGTAGCCTTCAAGCCCAAGATCCTTTATCTAAGTGAACTCATGTTGCCGGGCTGGGCTTCGGTTTTTCTATTTGACAAGACATAATTCGCATTTTAAATAGTAACTAGTAGCAAGTATATGCGTATGTGCGTTGCACATATTTTGAATTATTTGAAAAGAAAAAAAATTATTTTTTTATCCTTTGATAAGAGCAAACAACAATTTTTTTTTAACTTTTTTATACGTAATTATCTAACAATCGATATTGTATTCGATAAATGACAAAAAAATCCTTCCTATATTGACCATTTTCGAAAAAAAAAAATTCCATGCTCTTAAATTCTCCACTATTTATTTTTTGTTGCAAAAAACTTCCTCGGCCATTGGGGGAGAGGTTGGGTGGCCGGCGATGCCACGGGAAGGACTGCGTGGGGCCGGGACGAGGACGGAGGAGGACCGCGGGGGGCCGGCGAGTGCGGAGGGCCGGCGAGTGCGGGGGAGGGTCGTGCGGGGCCGGCAAGGTCGGGGGGGAGGCTCGCGGGGGACGGACGGGGCTGGGGGCTCGCCGCCGGGGGGAGGGCCGGCCGGGAGAGGGCAGGAGGGTCGGACGGGGTTGGAGGCTCGCCGCCCGGGGGAGGGCTGACGGGGGGAGGGCTCGGGGGGTCGGGCGGGAGGAGGGCAGGGGGGCAGGGCCGACGGAGGGAGGGCAGAGGGGGTCGGACGGGAGGAGGGCAGGGGGCAAGGCCGACGGGGGGAGGGCAGGGGGGTCGGGTGGGGCTGGGGTGTCGCCGCCGCCACCGGGGAGAAGAGGTGGGCAGGGACATTTTCGGAATTAAAATTTTTAAATTTTTACTGTAGGGGCCTTATTGAGCGAATTTGTAATCTAAGGAGGGACGAATTGCTAAAAATGACTAATAGGTCTTAATTTGCAAAAGTCGAATATCTAACGAGAATTTTTTTTTCATTTATCCTATTATATTTAATACAGTTTTAATTAGCAAACATAAATAAAGATATTTTTTAACAAAAAAAAAAATCTAACTATAAAAGATAACTTTTTCCATGATATAGTAGCATAGACAGCGAATGCTAAAAAAAGAAGAAGAAACCTACCAGATTAGCTTCTATCTGTGTCCAAATCTTTGTGGTTTGTGGAAACGAAAAATAGTTACTCTAGCAAGAGTATTGCCCATAATTTTATTAATTGTAAATAAAAGAAACAGTAGGAAAAATATATATATCCAAATTTACTATAGTTCTCGATAAATCGAGGGAATGGGAAGTGCTCCGTGGATGTAAATACCGGCCAAATTTTAAAAAAAAAAGAAAAGAAAAGAGCTTAATCCATACAATATACCAAAAGGGTCCAAACTTAACACATGTACAAAAAAAAAATTATTTACTCTTGACTTTTTCTCTTTATATCCTTTAGAAAAATGAAGGGATGAGATGCACGATGAGTTTGGAAAATTAGAAACTCATGAGTTCCTATATGATTTTTGATAAACTTATTAGTACAAAATAATAACTATGGACCAAAAAATAAGTAGAGATTTATAATTTGAAGGAAAAAAGAAGATGGTATATATAAAAAGTTAAAAGTTATAGACTTGAATTCATCAGCAAGAAAAAAAAAAATTTAGAATTGTATTAACAAGAATAAGGAGGTGGCATGCATGACACCTAGTCCGAGAAGTAGAGGAATGGCGTAGTTTTAAGTTTGGATTTGGTTTTCTTGGATCTTTAATATTTTTTTTATGAATTTTATATGAACTTGTGAACGATTTTGCATGGAGTAGCTAACTCACTCTAGTTTGGAATGATATTTCTGTTCTTGGTTTAGTTTAAAAAAAAAAAAAAAAAACCTAGTTCGGGAAGAAATTATTGTGTGGTCCGGCCTCACCACGTGGTAATGGTGAATGGTGAGCCTGACCACTAATTTTTTGACACTTGGCATAATATTTAGTATAAAAATTAAAAAAAAATTTAAAAAGAATATATTTAATATATAAAAATTTACTTGGCATATAATTAGAAAAAAAAAGTTTTTCTTTCAAAAACATTAAAAAAAATGACCTAGAAAATAAGAGAAATATACTAATGTAATAGAATATGTCAAGTATCAAGAAATTAGTAGCCAAACTTACCATTAATCATTGCCACGTAGTGAGACCGGATCATACAATAATTTTTCTAGTTTGGGTCCAAAACTGTACTGAGGCGGCAAAGAGGAAGCGCGTGGATTAGGACAGCAAAGTTTCTTGCCCTCCAAGAAATCACCTCAGACGTGTGTGTGTGTGTGATTACACATCCATAATGCCTACCTGGAATTTACTCAATAGAGAGAACATGCCTTCCACCTTTGACCCAAAATTAACCAATATTTTGCTAACAATGATTTTTTTATTTTATTTTATGGTTTGGAACAAATGTTTTAAAATTCGGATTCTCAGACAGAAGGCTGGGTTGGGGCAAATTAGTCCAACCAATAGATTAATCCAGATTAAATCAGTTATATAAATTTACAATCTTACATTCAATATATTACACAGGCATGTCAAAGTGAATATCCCACCAATTAACAAATCGTACTATTAGTTAGCATCTTTGTCAAATTTGACTTACATGGATATACATTTGGTATGCATTTAAATCTGAATCATTCATTTCAAATGATTGTGGTTGAGATTGCGTTTTTTTTTATATGTTAAATTGAAGATGGTAATTGTGTCGAACGCTCTCACCGAAAATCGATTTCCTGACCACTTGGACCGTATGTCCAAAACCTAAAACAAAAGTCAATTCAGGATCCAGTCATTTCAAAATCCAACAACATACGACGGTTTGATGGTCTGACTGGCTAGATCGATCATGTTGACTAAGTTTTTGATACAAAATTTGTGGATTGTTTAAATTGGTCCGAAAAAACTAGTGGTTCAAGAGATGACCAATTCAACCGACCGGTCCAATTTTTGAAACAATATTTGATCCGAATTATCATACCATATAAGAGCATCTCCAACCCTATTGTCTTGTTAAGTGTTGTAAGTCTTAGGTGGCTCATATGTGGCATGATCAGCCACAAGACAAGGTCTTGTTTATGTGGCAAAATTATATCTCAAAAGACAATGAGATAGAAAAACTCTCTCCAATGCAAAAGTATTGAGGAGACAATAAATTTTTTTTTCCAACTTCCAAGCAACTCCTCCGCTTCTTCAACTTTTTTATAAATATTTCTATTCATAATTGATGATGTGGAGACAAAGTCATTGTGAAGTGCATTGTCTAGATCTAGACAACCAACTTCACATTCTCCTTGCCATGTCATTGCCATGTAAACTTCATGTTTTATTCTACATTTGCTTTGGAGAAGAATTTTTGGAATGAAAGTTTGTCATTCCTATGTGGCAACCATTTTTTCTAAACTCACAGTAGGGTTGGAGATGCTCTAATATAGTTTGAGACGGACTAAAGGAAAATCCAACTCCTATAGTTAACATGTAATTCACTCAAAGAAAAAGTATCTAGATATGTGACAATCAGCTTCTTAATTTTGCAAAATCTAGAACAATCTTTGGACATTACTCATTTCTTTTTCATATCTGAAATTTGTATTAGAAATACTTGGAAATTTTTTTTTTTTGAAATTCGAAATACTTGAAATTTGATAAACATGTTTGACAACTTGCTATGCGCGTGCTTATAGGTAAGCATTGATGCTATGTGATAATTGGTTCACATATGCAATTTGAGTCAATCAAATCCTTCCTGGTTGTTAGCCACCAATATCCCCATATATCATATACATAATTTTATTTTTGATGTCTCGTGTAACACACAAAATTTTGTACACGTTTTGTTGTATGTCATTGGAGTCTAGGGTTTCTAATTTTTACACACATTCGGCATGAGATTGAGTCCCTTTTTCATTTTTTACACAAAAAAACTTATATTTTTTCTGCGATTCGATCTCCATACCGTCTAGCTAAGAAGTTATATTTCTCTTCGTTGACCACAATAACATGGTGAGTTTGGTTACCATATACATCATTTAACATTGAGAAAATAAAGAAAAATGAATTATATATTACACAAACGACTAACTTGGTTGATGTGCTCTTTTATTTCCACCAACTGGTCATAGTTGGAATAGCTTTGAAACTTGGAATTCTCGCGGACAGGTCAGACAAGGCAAGTGATGTCATTTTCTTTGTAACAGTCAAATGAAATCACGACTTAAAAACTTTTTACTTGCTGTCTCGAGTCAAGTTGATGAGAAAGATTACACCTTCCCAGCGTGTAGATGACCAAAGACCATTCCAAAGGCCTTTTTGTTGAAATGTTTAGATAAAAAAATTCGTAATTTTCAAAAGCTGAATTTGCAAATACTGTAAAATTGGTTGATAACAATCATTTAATGATATATATAATAACATCGTTATCATTTTAAAAAACGAAAGTTACAAATATATATATACTTTTTTTATAGTCCGACATTTTCCAATGTAGACACTATTGGGCGAAGCTGTAGTTGCAAACTCCTCCCACCGACCAACTCCCGTCGCTGACACGGTTACACCGACTTTTAACTGGCTTTGCCACCAACACACACAAGAAGCATTAATTCCGAGTCAAATTCCCACGCATGCAGAACGTTCGTTAACATTTCTTTCCCAACCTCTTTGAACCTTTCAAGCAATACATGCAGTTTATGTTACTTGATTCATATATAAACACTACTACTCCCCCATTAGCTCTGTCCATACTCTCATCCTCACATATATAATATATTCACTTCTTTCTCCTCAATAACCATTAATTTCTACTACGTACTACTCCAATGGCAAACTACTATTCTTCTTCTCTCCTAGTTCTCTTTGTCCTCCTTGTCCTCACGCCACCAAGCTCAGTGGCCTCCAGGCCCTTGAATGTGCCCGACTCAACTCTCCGCACCGACTCTACGTCCACATTAACCGTAAGGTCCGCAATCGCAACCACAAGATCCGCAACCGCAACCACAACCGCAACCGCAACGATGCAAAGTTTGCTCGAGGAGAAGTACCGGACGCTCTTGCTAAACCAACTCCCCAGAGGGAGGGTGCCGCCGTCTGCGCCGAGTAAAGGAACCAACCAGATGAACAACTAGAGAAACTTAATTCCAGTTTTTTTTTTTTCTTTTTGTTTAGATACACATTCTAATGACAGGAAGAACAATGTGTATATGTTGTAACTTTTTTTTGGTTGGATTTTTTGTAGACATTATATATATATTTAATTTGTGTTTGGCTAATATTATGCAAGAATGTTCAATATTATAAAGGGTTATAATAGATGAAATAATTCTTGGCATTTGTATTATACGAAGAGGAGATCTAGTGGTTTGTTTCCAAATGCTAGAAGCTAAAACATTTGTGATTTCCAATTTAATTTCCAAAAAAATGATAGGGAGACTTGGAGAAGGAGACACGGTACTAATAAAGACACAGCTGGATCTGGCTGCAATGTATCAAGTAGACTAGTGGATAACCCGTGCCATAATGGCACGGACACGAATTCGACCTTCTCGACGTAGACGTATAGGCATCGGGCCAGTGCCAGAGAGTTCCGGACGGAGACGCGGCCTCCGAATTCGGCCTTCTCGACATAGGCGTGCAGGCACCGGGCCAGCACCAGGGAACTGAGTCCGGCGGAGGCGGACACGGCAAAGACCACGGTGGCGACGTTCGGGGCGGCGTGGGGCCTCATGGAGGCGAAGACGCGCAGGGCCGTCACGGGACGTCCGAGGACGGCGGTCCATGAGACGATGTTCATGTGCGACACTCCGTCGAACACCCGCAGGACGTGGTCGACGGAGCCGCGTCGGGAGTAGAGGTGAGCAGGACGGTCTGCACGAAGGGGTCGGACCGGAATCCGAGGAGGAGGACGTGTGCGTGGAGCGACCTGGTGGCGGCGGCGGCGGCGGCGGTGGTGGTGTTGAGCAAGGAAGAGAATGTGTGGTAGTCGGGAGGGACGCGGCGGCGGAGCATTTGGGAGTAGATGGAAAGTGGGTCGGCGGAGATGGCGATGGCGGTGTTGAAGGAGAAGGGGTTGGGGTTGGTCATGGTGGAGAAGAGGGAGGCGGCGAAGGAAGGGTCGGCGGCGCGGTGGAGGAGGCTGCTTGCGACGAAGGGGTTGCGGAAGAGGCCGGCGACAACTGCGTGGGCGAGGATGGAGCGGAGGCGGCGGAGGGAGTGGCGGTACAAGAGGAGCTGGAGGCGGGGGTGTCGTTGGAACAACCGGTTGCTCTGCACCCAACATGGGAGCTCCTCTCTTATAGAGAGGGGCAATTTAGTCCTTTCATCATCGTTGAACCAAAGCACATGGGTCGGACCAAAAACCCATTGTGCTTTATATATATATATATATATATATATATATATATATATTATCCTCACCTACCTAGTAACCTAGGTTTGCTCTAACGTATAGATATATACATACCATGCAAGCTCAAACCTCCTAAGGCCTTGTTTGGTTCGCGGAATGGAAAGGAAAGGAAACTGATTCCTTGCTATTTCCTTTCCTTTAGGAAATTATAATTCCTATAAAATTTTCTTTCTGGTGTTTGGAAAGATCGGAATTATAGCCGGAATATATCTTTAATTTTCATTATAGTGTTTGGTGTTTGTAAGAAAAGGAAACAAAATCAAGTCAATTTTTCAAAAATACCCTCGTGCTAATAAAAAGAATTATTACTTAGAAATAATTTTGTCTAAAAGATATTATGGATAAAAATGGTAAATAATATTATGAACATGGATATTTTGGTCAAAACTTTTTATAATAAATGCGGGAAAATTGGAGGAAAAGTGATTCCTGGGAGGAACCACTTTCCCCCCTATTTTCCTACCTCTTGGAAATCATTTTTCCTTTCCAACAACTTTTCTTTGGCTCCCAAACATAGGAAAGGAATCACTTTCCTTTCCCAAGCTCAAATTCCGGTAACCAAACGAAGCCTAAGGTTAATTAACACACCCAATTCAAGAAGCAGCCGAAGAAGAGTGCCATTGATCGATCGAATAATGGAACCACCGGAGGGGCAATTTAGTCATTTTCATTATCGTTGAACCAAAGTACATGGGTCGGACCAAAAATTTACTGTGCTTTATATTATAGATTAGAAATCAAATTATATTTATTTGACTGAATGTGTAGTACCTAAATTAAGTACATTCGTTTTCAGTTGGAATGGACCAAGTAGATTAGAAATCAAATTATATTTATGGGAATGAAGACCATGGGGTCTATTAGAGTTTTTATTTGACTCCGACTGCTCTCACTCGGTTCACTCCACTTTTGGAGTAGAAGATACTGTAAATGATGGGTTCGTAGGGACTCCAGAGGTGTAACAGAATATGGATTTGTAGTGGTGAAGGATATCTTACACCTATATAATGAAGCTTCAAAAACGGCTCAAAAGTGAGCCGTCTAAGCTGTCATTATATCACGGTCCATTTTATTTCTAAAAAATAAATTATTTAAAAAAAAATTTAAAAAAAGTTTAAATTTGTCAACATGGAGAATCGAACTCAACCAAACATAAAAAATATCTCACACCTTAACTACATGAGTTAAAAAAAATATTTGAATATAATTAGATAATATTTTTATTATGTGTCAGTATAAGTGCAAAGCACGTACATTTACTAGTTTTTGATAATAACTGTTATCATATTCCGATCTCAGTATCTAAAATATATTGTGTTGTATTATGTTTAAGTCGTTACCAACACATATCCATGTTGTAGTATATATATATATATATATATATATATATATATATATATATATATATATATATATATATATATCCTAGCAGATTTCCAGGACTGCTTACTGAGATCTGGTCTTATGTGCTTATCGAAGACAGGACAAATTTGGTCGTGGAATAATTGCTCTATCAAAAATCGAGTAGTTTGCCAACTCGACAGGGCTTTGTGCAATAATAAGTGGGTCGAGATCTTCCCTAATAGTTTAGCGGAGGGGCTACATAGAGGCTCAAGTGATCATACTCCTATTCTTATCCGTATGACTGTAGAGGCCAATACTCGGCGTCGATCTTTTCGGTTCTGCAATGCCTGGCCGGAAATTGAGGGGTATAAGGAGGCGGTGGGAAGAGGCTGTGGTAAGTTTCTGCGGGGTAACGCACAATTCATTCTTGTGCAACGCCTCAAACTGATAAAGGGAGAATTGAAAATCTGGAATAAACAGAGGCCGGCCCACAGCCTTGCGACCAAGGAAAGGGAGTTACAGGATATACAGGACCTTCTCCAATTGTCGCCTCTGGATAAGGACTTATCAGAGAGGGAGATCTCCGTGCAAAATGAAGTCAGACGACTCCGGCTCATAGAGGAGATTCAACTTCAACAGCGAGCCAAATGCAGTTGGCTCAAGGACGGAGATCGATGTTCCAAATTTTTTTACGCCACCATCAAAGCCCGTCAACATAGGAACTCAGTGCAAGGTATTCTCGATCCCGATGGGAACCCGAGCTCTGACTCCACTAAGTTTATCGAGCAAGCAATTGATTTCTATAGCAGGCTGTTTAACCAAACCGACTATAGGTCGGAATTCCCAAATCTCATTTGCAAGAAAATAGTTACAGTGATGGGTAACGAACACCTGAGAAGGGATGTTACATTAGAAGAGGTTGAAGGCGTCGTGAAAATGGCAGACCCTAACCGAGCGCCGGGACCGGATGGGTTCAACGCCGCCTTTTTCAAGCTACATTGGGATTATTTGAAGCATCAGGTTCTCCAAGCTGTCCAAGAGTTTTTCCAAACAGGACGGTTACTCAAAGAGATGAATCATACTTTCTTGACACTCATCCCCAAGAAGGAAGGAGCTGCTACACTGGGAGATTTCAGGCCCATCGCTTGCTGCAATTTTTTATATAAAATAATTACTCATATTATGTGTAACAGGATGCAAGCTATTTTGCAGGAGCTTATTCCCCCCAACCAAACGGCGTTTATCAAAGGGCGATCGATTGCGGAGAATTGTTTGCTTGCTCATGAGCTGGTACGAGACTTTAACAAAGCTAACATTCGTAAGGGCTGCATCAAGCTAGACCTCCGAAAGGCGTATGACTCAGTTAATCGAGAATTTGTCTGTGAGCTGATGCGCAAGATGGGTTTTGACGGATGGTGGGTGAATCGGGTAAGAGAGTGCATCACTACACCGACCTTCTCTGTGCTTATCAATGGTCAACCGCATGGTTATTTCAAAAGTAATCGAGGATTGAGACAGGGGGATCCGCTATCTCCATACCTGTTCACCATTGTGATGGAGTATTGCCTCATGGATTTGGCAGTCCACCGAAAGCAGATCATCCCTCTGTTTCGGCGTATTCAGCCATGTGTCTCGCATCTCATCTATGCGGACGATCTTCTGGTGTTCTTGGAGCCTTCTGATAGATCTATTGACAATCTCAACAAAGTTCATGAAGAGTTCGATGAGCTGGCTGGCCTGACTCTAAATAGAGATAAGAGCCGAGCATATTTTAGTAGAGATTGCCCGGATAAAGACCGATGGGCAGAGAGATTACAAATTGAACAAGGGCAACTTCCGGTTAAATACTTAGGCTTGCCACTCTCGATTAACCAAGCAAAGGCGGATGACTGTACTGAGCTGATTCAACATGTGCAAAAAAGACTGGAGGGATGGCAAGCGCAAATCCTCTCCTTCGGAGGAAGACTGGAACTCGTCCGCTCAGTCATATGGGCGATTACGTCATACTGGATGCAAGCGATAATTATTCCAATGCATACTATAAACCAGGTGGAGAGGCTATGTGCAAATTTTGTTTGGAAAGGTGGTCTTCACGCCATAACTTGGGAGGAGCTTTGCATGGAAAAGGAAGAGGGGGGTACGGGCATCCGCTCATTACGTGTCCTCCGTGAAGTAGCGGTTCTGAAGCTCGCCTGGAAGCTGCTAGAAGGCAATTCCCTATGGGCTAAATGGATAAATAGTAGATATGTTCGGCAAAACAACCTCTGGGTAATTTCTATCGACAACAACTACTCAGGGGTGTTCAAAATGATCCTGCGAAGACGGGCAGACCTGAAACGGCGCCTTAACCGGGTTATAGCTGATGGTAGAACCACTAGTTTGTGGTTGGATCCATGGATCGGACACCAAAGCCTAGTTGATCTACTTGGATGGCCGACCTATGAACTTATAGGCAGCCTTGACCGGGTGGAGACTCTGATCCGTGATGGTGATTGGGACCTGAACACTCGGCGAGAAGGAAGATGGTATACATCGACCATACAAGCAATGGAGATTGATAAAACAGGGACTCGTGACAGGTGGGAATGGGATAATAGCCAGGATGGGAAATTTCATATGTCGGTGGTATACAATCAGGTTAGGGAGCACAGGCCCAAGGTGGACTGGGCGGACATTATATGGACCAAAGGCGCAGCAGTTAAAACCAAACTTTGCGCCTACAAGGCTATTCGCAACAGATTACTTACAAGAGATAGGTTTCATAATTTCGGGATTCCTATTCCCTCTATCAGTTGCATTCTTTGTCGAGATGATATGAGCGTAGAATCTCGAGACCACTTATTTTTTCAATGCAGCTTCTCAAATAGAATTTGGCTCTATTCTAGAAGAGAACTGGGCATCACAAACAGAGGTAGAGATGGGCTGGAGAGTATAATGGAGGAGATAGCTGGGGTTAAGGTCAAGGGGGCAGACATCTACAGGAAAGCCAGAATTCGACTTCTCTACACTATTTGGCATGTTTGGAAGGAACGTAACAGAAGAATTTTCGAAGACAAGATCACTTCGATATCGGGAATATTACATTATATAGAATATGACCTGGAGTGCACTGGGTGACGCTAGGTGGGGATTGATTATCTTCCGATTTTGTGAAGTGATCTAACCAGTAGGTCTTAGCTTTCTATGGGATAGTATGTGCTGTATTAGGACAGCAAGTTGATGCTTTGTATTCGAATGTGCCCCTGGGAGGCTTTTTCCCAGTATTTATCTGAAGTACCCTTAGCTTCAAATATATATATATATATATATATATATATATATATATATATATATATATATATATATATATATATATAATAAGGACCTCAGATATCAGTCTTATTTAGAAATGTCCCTGGGTTGCTCTGGGCTGGGACAAAATTCCATTAGGTTCTTACCATGGGCCCATTCATGATACATGGGCTTTGACCATCGACAAACAATAGCGTTGGATAAACGTGGGATACTATAGGCTAACTATCCAGCCATTTTCAATATTAAGTTACATGTCTTTACATCAATGGTTTTAGGAAACTTCGTAAAATAACTCTAGTCATACTCTATATAAGAATAACCTCTATATACTAATAAAATAAAATAAAAAAAGATGCTGCTATTAGCACTCGTAGAATGTCATTCGGCACTCCTCTTTTATTTTTTAAGATTCAAATTCCAAATTTACTCCTGCATTAAATATAACATTAATTTTTGTATGCATAGAGGGATGAGTGTAAGATGACATTTTAGGAGTGTCAATAATATTAATGCAGGGACAAATCTGAAATTCGAATATTAAAAAATTAAAGAGGAGTGTCGAATGACATTTTAGGAGTGTTAATAACAACATCCTAAAAAAATTCTAGTTTCAACCTGGGCCGGTTATAGATAAAAACAATCTCTACAATGTAATAAGTAATAATTTCTCTAGATCTCTTTTGAAAAACTTGTCTTCCCAAACTGTTAAGTAGATACGTAGACTAGTTCTTGGAAACTATGTACATCTTCTTCTTTTTATCAATGTCTACAACTTGAATTTAATGTGCTCTATTAATTAATTATAGCATACTTTACTATACCATTTGCAGCAATGACATTTATTAGATTATGTTACATCACCACCACTATTATTATTTTTGAAAAAAACTGAAGGGGCACGCACCTCCAATTAGGGATGGAAAATTTTCCCGAATTCGAAGGAGGCTCGTTTTTTTTTTTTTTTTTTTTTTCTCTCCGACGGGGACTGATTTGAAAATTTAAAAAGGTGGATGGATGCAGGAATATTGATTAAAAAAAAAATTTCGGTCGGATTTGGGGACGGGTATGGATATGGTACTCCCCTTCCTGGAAGATCTTCGATCCGGATTATTTATACCCATATGTGCGACCCATTGGTATGGATTCATGATGTATCTACTAGTATTTTTTTAATGAAAACCATATTTTATTAACATGTCATGTAATTTTTATCTGCAATAATTTTTTCAAGCTTGTAATATACATAAAAAATTGTTAACCGAACGAGAGACGGAGACGAAAAAATTTGACCCTGAAAGTGTTAACGGGGTCGGTGACAAGAACGGGGATGGAAATGAGGGTAAAAAATTGAACCAGAAATATAGAGATGGGAATGAAAATTTAAACACTACTAAAAGACGGGGATGGAAGATATGGTCCCCGCCCCCTAACCGTCCCATTGTCATCCCTACCTCCAATGGCGGATCCATGTAGGGACCAGGTAGACTCCAAGTCATTCCAATTTTATTATCTTATTTTCATTTTTATTTATTTATTATTATTTATTTATATGAGTCGGTCCTTATCTAACCCATCATACTCCATTCTATTCTACTCGAGTTTGAATTTCTGGTTCCGCAGGCCCCCATGAGGATGTCCATAACCTTCAAAATAGATCCCTCCCTGTCATAATAGAATCAAGAATTTTAAAGTCACAAAATCCATATATTAGCTAAAAAGACCTTCCTCGAGGCTAAAATCTAATCTCCAAAAGTATCTAAGCTAACTTTGTCATTTCTTTCCATGAATTAACATGCATAAATTAAGTAAAATACAAAAAATATATAAATAGAAAGAATATATAGCTTATGGATGAGGCTAAGGCATGGATTCCAAACGCAGTGAAGTTAAATATGGGTTATTGGCCCATATCACTCCTAAATACTATCAACAAATACACCCTTTCCTTCCACTGGTCAAGCCCAGTAGGCTTCCGGCGAGCCCCATTTACTATTATGCATTTGCATAAGAATGTCCTTTTAGAGTTAGGGGTGAGCGATCTGTCTAAATCGATCCGAAATAGTCAAAATTGAATAAACCAAAATTCTAAAAATTTAAAATCGAGACCGAATCGAATTTGACCAAAACCGAACAGAACCGAATAACAATTTTGTTTACCTGGTTTGTTCGGTTGGACTATTTCTATTATCTAATTGGTAATATCCGCGTGGTTAAATGATATTAAAAATTATAATTTTTATATACACATTTGTTGTATTTGTATCCAAAATTAGACTAGTTGTTAAATTATCAAAGTTTGATTTCAAAACACATAAATACAATTTTTGCTTTCATAATATACATATTTTAATTAACATATACATGGAATTGAGGGTATTTATATAATTGCACAATTCGGTTTTGAACTGAAATCGAAAGAAATTTTAGTAGTTCCAAAATTGAAACCGAACCGAAATTTTTTCAAACCGAACGGTTCGATTTTCGGCCCAAAATCGAATAATGCTCACCCCTACTTAGAGCATAATTAGTAAGGCCTATTCCAGAATCTATATTCTATATTCAAAATTTAGAAGCTCATTTGGTTGAATAGTAAGATCCATCCCAAGTTCCAATTTATAGATTCTCAGGTCCAACCCACCTACATGAGATATAGGTTGAGTCTGAGAATTTCTAGATTCAGAATATAAATCATTTGTAGATTAGTAAGTCCCAATTTAGAGCCGCACCTCCTAGACTATAGATTTTACATAATTTTTTTATCATTTTTTTGTCCACATCATTTGAGACCAAAGATTATTTTATCATTTTCTGCTATTTCCATACAGATCCAACCCTTCCTAGATTATATATATATATATATATATATATATATATATATATATATATATATATATATATATATATATATATTTGGGGGGCTCAGGATGTATTCTGGAGCTCTTTCTTACTAATGATGTTCTTGGTTGGAATTAAAATTTATAAATGTATGAGTTTTAAAAATCACATTTCTTGTCCTTGAAATTCTTCAACAGTCAATTAGTAGAGTCTAGTTTGGCTAGCCCATTACTTTTAATTCAACCTAAATTTAGCTCAAATGTAATGGCTTCCCTCCGTATTCCAGCAAGCACACCGAGTGCTCTGGTCCTCTGGAGATGCGTTAAAAAGAAAACAGAAAATTTACTGTACAATAAATATTTTACATTAAATTACTAAAAACGATAAAAAAAATTTAAATTAGAAGAAACAATAAGATCCGACAGTTCGTCTGTCGAAAATTGGGGAAACCCAATTTCCGACAGACAGTTTGTCGGAATTTGGCCCCAACCCAAATTCCGACAAACCTACTGTCGGAATTCAACCCCCCCTCCGGTTCGTTTAGGCTCGGTTTAAACAAGCTTGCTTTGGTTCGGTTTGCGTTCGGGTTTTTGTTTGGTTTTTTTTTTGGTTTAATTGAATGTGATGGTGGGTGGGTTATTGAATATGACGGTGGGTGGGTTGGGTTACCTGATTGTTTGTTTTTTAAGGTTTGGTTTTTTTTGGTTGGGTTGAGGTGAGTTATTTTTTGTTGAGTTTCTAACGTTACAATTTGCAACGTTACGATTCTAACGTTACAATTCCAACGTTCTAATTCCAACGGCTATATATCATCTATAAGTATCAAACTACTTCACAAAAATTTTCTCATTCACAGCACTCACTTCACATCACCTCTCCCATTCAGTAAGAAGTTTGCAAGTATTTGGTTGAAAGCCGAAGCTCCTCTCTTCCTACAGAAAGTTCATCTTGTTGTCAACATGGATGAAAATCTGACAATCCTATGCTCGCTTGGAGGTGTACTAAATGGGTTAGCGTATCAAGGGGGTTTAACCCAAGTTCTTTTAGTTGATCGAAATATTTCGTTTCTTAGTTTACATAATCTAATTATTGATCAATATTCTATCGACTATGAATTTATATTAGTACATATTTTCGTATCTAATTGTATAAATGTAGATAGTGAAGATGCATGAAAATTTGTTCTTCAAGTGAATGCACAATCACCGTATATTAATATCTATGTCACTCCGCCCCCATCTATGAATGTAAGTAATATACCTGCTTGTAATACTTTTAACGCTGGTCCTAGTTCTTCTCATCAAGTTATTCCATTTACTGAAGAAGAACATATAGTAGATGACGTTAATAACGATGACGAAAATAGTGATGATCTAATTGAAAATTTAGATGATGAATTTGATGATTCTGTTGATAGCCTTAGCACTCCTGAATTATTTATTGGAAAACAATTTGAGAATCGTTCTAAATTTAGAAGTTTTATTAGTGATCTAGCAATTAGACGTAATTTTACTTGTTCAGCTACTTTAAATAATGCTACTGGAATTATATATAAATGTAATAGTTCAAATTGTCATTGGAGGGTATACGCTAAAGCCATAGGTAGAGGCGAAAGATTTTCTATTGCAACGCTAGAAAATATTCATTCTTGTTTAGGTGGACTTACAACTGGTTCTCATCCATTAGAAAGTATATATACCTCTCCCGTAAATATCAGACTACATATGTGCGACTCGCGTTGCTGCTTAATCAAATCTGTAGTTGGCCCCCCTGGTATATGACCATCGTTTTGGGTAGCCATCTGTAAAAAGATCGTTGTCAAAATGCATATTTAGTGGTTGTTATGACACACAATTAGTGTTTACGTCCTTGTATCCTAACCCTAAATTTCGTTGATATTACACAACTATGAACACTAATGAACATTAAAATCGTAGGATTTTGATAGTGGTTCAAAATTAGTGTTAGATTACAAGAATGAACATTAGTGTTTATGTAATATCAATGTTAGTGTCCTAGAAAAATATGAGAAATAGGATGAACATTATGTCCTAGAGAAACATTAGGATGAAAAAAAATGAGGATGAACATTAGTGTTTATGATATAGGGTAAACATTAGGATACAAGATCTAAAAAAATTATGAAATAGGATGAACATTAGTGTTTATGACATTTTGTAATTTCAACATTAGTGTCCTAAAAAATTATGAAAAATATCAATATTAATATTTATAATATAGGGTAAACATTAGGATACAAGATCTGAAAAAAAAAAAATTATTACCAATGAATTTCTTCTTCTTCCTCCTCTTCTTCTGCTTCTTCTTAGTTCTTCTTCTTCTTCTCCTTCTTCTCCTTCTCCTTCTCCTTCTCCTTCTCCTCCTCCTCCTCGGTTTCACAGCAACACCAACATCAATACCCACCCCTTTACTCTCCCCACACCCCCCAAAAACTTTACTCCCCACCTACTTTTTTTTTTTTTTGTTGTTTGACCAAACAAAACAACCAACGAACCGAACCACATTAAACCACATTAAACCGGCCAACGTGAACCGGAGGGGGGGTTGAATTCCGACAGTAGGTTTGTCGGAATTTGGGTTGGGGCCAAATTCCGACAAACAGTCTGTCGGAAATTGGGTTTCCCCAATTTTCGACAGACAAACTGTCGGATCATATTGTTTCTTCTAATTTAAAATTTTTTTATCGTTTTTAGTAATTTAATGTAAAATATTTATTGTACAGTAAATTTTCTGAAAAGAAAACCTATCCAAAGGAATATATCTATCTATGGGCACATTATTCGATTTTTCGACGGAATACTTAATATTCCCATCGTTCCGGTTTTAAAAATACCAAAAAAAAAATATTCGATTTCGATTTTTCGAAACCGAAAATCGAATAGGTCTTACACAATTATATAATTACCCTAACTGTTATACATATTTTATGATTAAAAATGTATAATTTTTTTTTGTATATGTTAAAAATAACAATTATATATATGTATTTTAAAGTTCAACTTTGATTGTTTAATTACTAGTTCAATTTTGAGCCTAACGTTAAAATATAACAAACATATATATAAAAATTATATATTTTTAATATAATTTAATCAAAATTTTAACTTTGGATTCCGGCTATTAAACAATAACAATAGTCCAACCGAATAAACATAATCGGTTATTGATTAGGTTTGTTTTGGTTTTGCATTTTCACGAGTTCAATTTATTCCGGTTGAAATCGAATAAACCCAACGACCACCACTCTATTTGTTTCTATGTGATGACAAGGTGGCAAGTCCTAACTAACGTTACAATTTTTTTGTCTATAACTTATTGGCCACATAGTTGTTATTTCTATATTATATCTTTTTGACATTAAATTAAATTGATTATCAAAACTTCAATTCTTCTTCATCTTTGGGAGCTTTCTACATGTGGCGCCCATAAAGCTTTTGAAGAGATGCCAAAGTAGTCCTCCATCCACCATGCGTCGAAGTTCCATATTACCTAACCAATCCCAAATTTTATAAGCTTCAGATTCCATCCTATCATACCCATCATAGCTATATATACGTATTCTACACCATCATCCCCCTCTTGTAGATATGAATCCTCATAACTTTGATGTTAAGTGGCCAAACATACGCATTATCTATGGTGTAAAGCTTGATTAAATGGCTCCATTTTCGTATTTCAAATCTTTACACCTAAGCTTGATAGAACTCCTCCAACCCAACTTTTTAGTATTATATTAGGAATAATTGATCAATCTATGCTTATAATGCTATCATATTGTAATGCTAACTAGAACACAATCAATGTCCCCTGTGGCCAGCGAAAAGAGACATAAAAGTTCTGTCTGAGTGACAGAAGATAAGTGAATCGAGCCACAAGAGCAAATTATTCATTCCATTTATGGTGGAAGTTTGAAACAGTGGACCAAAAAGCATACAATGCAACAGTGTGTACAAAAAATTTCAAACATTATGTCGGATACCGTAAAAAAAAATACAACACAGTTAATGTCCTACTCTTGAAGTTTTGGAGGGTTAGTTGTTTACGATAAAGATATTTGACCATAAATTTTTATACTAAGGAACTGCATACTACGGATACAGAACTGTCAAATTTTTTTGACATTTATACTGATATAAGGGACTGTCAAATTTGTGACAAATTTTAATATATAATGGAAACAAGACTGTAGAAAAAATCTACAGTCCTCACACATACATGACTGTAAAAAATTTGTACAGTCCTCACATACATAACATACTACTCTTCTTCTTCTTCCGTCATCATCATCAATGGCAGCAGCAGTAGTAGTGCTACCATCAACAAGAGAGGCCGTAGAGGAGATCATGCATGTGCATATACCGTTCCCTCCCTCCCAGGCCTTCGTTAGAGGAGGTGCATGGAGGTGGCCATGGCCATCCTCAAGACCTCCACCGCCGAGGAGGAGGCAAGGCTTGAGGAGATCAGGAGGGCCACCAAGCCCCCCAACCTCCGGGAGGCTGTAAGAGGCCATGAAGGGCTCGGTGCTCCTTCATGGCGTGAGGAGAGGAGGGAGGTACAGAGCGTGACGGAGCTGCATGCCTGCTTTGCGGCATTCGATGAGTTGATACAGAGGGCCTCCAGGTTGGTTTTCTTCTCCGTCGGGATGGACGGAGGAGAGAAGGAGAAGAAGAAGAATGGGATCATAGTTGGGGTTTGTGATTCCTTCTCATTTGTAGCCGCTATTGCCGCCACCAGCAGCAGGATCTATTTAAGACTGTAGATATTTTCTACTCGTATATATATATTGTCAGGACTATAGAATTTTTCTACAATCATGTATTCATTATGTAGTGGAATATGTCAAAAAATTTGATGAAACTGTATTTGTAGTGGACAACCCTTAGTAAAAAAGTATTGAGTAACAAAATTATAAATACTTGAACAACATCGAATAACTTTTACATTACATTTAAAATTGCCTTAAAATTGTTGCAAACTTCTATGGCCAATGAAGTCCTTAATCCAAAATAATTAAAAAAAATAGAGTGTGATCCTTTGTGTTTCGAGCTTTGCTATGCCTACAACCAATACTTACAACCCTCCTACAATCTGCCACGTGTCGGACTTCGATTGGAGGAGGGGAGTAAGTGGTGGGGTCGGGTGGAGCCCATGTAGCAGGGGGGTGTGAGAGGTGGTGGGATCCGGTGGGACCCATATGTAAGGGATGGGTGAGTGAGGTTGTAAGAAGGTTGTAAGAATTTGGTAGTAAACTTAGCATTATTGTTGTGTTTCGGCACCAAAATGACACTCTTTGTAGTCTAGATGGACCCGACAACTATCTCAATCAATGCTTTGAAAGGTCCAATTAGAATCGACCCAATCACAACATTGAATTGGGTCAAATCCATCCAATCATTAATTGATTCGTATTGAACCGCCTACAATCTTGTATTCAATATATTATATAGTACACAATATCTTTATCATATTTAAATTAGTCAATAAATAAATAAATAAACTTTGATAACCTATAAAGTTTAAAAATAAAAATAAAAATTATGGTCAAATCGGTTCAAAACAAAAGTCTAGTACTAAACCAGCTCGAAAAAACTACTAATGGTTCACGGAATCACGAATGGACCCCTTCAACCAGCTGGTCTAGTCCGGACCAAAATTCTCAAACACTTATCTCAGTAGAAAAATACTATATATACCTCCAAAATTTTATCCCTTCATGTCCATCCGTCACCTAGCCCTCTCCTCGTTTTTGACTTCTTCTAAATTTTTTTTCTATTTGTTTCGGTCAATAAAGAAATCAATTCTGCTATTTGGCTCCCAAAATTTTTGGGTGATGTCATCTCCCATTATTTGGCATCTAACATAGCAAGTGACATGGCAGCTGACATGTCATATTTTAATCCAAAAAATTAATTATCCAAAAAATTTTATTGTTAATGTTAATGCTAATGCTAATTTTAATTTAATGTTAAAATTAATTTTAATGTTAATGTTAATTAAGTTAATATTAATTAATGTTAATTTAATATTAATATGAATTTTAATGTTAATGTTAATGCTAATGCTATTTTTATTTTAATTTTAATGTTAATTTTAATTTTAATATTTAATGTTATGTATATTGTTATGTTATCAGCCATTTGTATATTATATAAATTTTTGGAAGCCAAATAGTATTTTTGTAAAGAAATACCACATGCCGGAAAAGACATAAAAAGACGAGATTTTTGGTGCTACGTATAACATCACTAATCTCAATAACACCTCTCTCTCTCCCTCTCTCCACCACGAACACTTTCCTCTCCCTACTTATTTCCCCCCACATTGACTCCTTCTCACACCTCGCCCTTTGGAATAAGTAACACTTTGTTGTGTGTAAGAGAGAGAGGAATGTTCGTCTTGTAAAAGCATAGAACAACCCTTCTTCTTCTTCGTCCTTCTCCTTTGTGTTTATGATCGATCAGTCGATCGATCAATGGCTGAGGTGAAGATGGGCAACCATAGGTTCAGGTTGTCCGACATGATGCCCAACGCCAGCTGGTTCTACAAGCTCAAAGTCACAAAGAACAACAAACCCCACCAGCTGCTCACAAACAACACACAAAAACCACCACCCGCAGCTCCAGCAGCAGCAGCAGCTCCTCCTCCTCCTCCTCCTCCTCCTCCTCCTCCTCACCAAGTACCGCTACTCCCCAACAGAGCCTCCTACTACTTCCCTTCCAATTACTCCCCACGAGGCTCCGACCACTCGCCCACCTGCATTTGCAACAACAACAACAACAACAACATCGTCCTCGGCTCCGAGCTCCTGCTCCGTCCCATCCTCACCAAACCAGCAGCCGCACCCCAGCCCAAGCGTACCAAGAAACAACAAGATCATCGTCACCACCACCACCGTCTCCGCAGCAGCACGCGCACGGTCGCGATAAGCCCCCCCGCCGTCAACAGAAAGCTCCGCCTGGCCGCCGCCGCCGCCGCCGCCGCCCGGAGGAGGAGGACCAGACCGGGGATGCCGTACGAGAGCTTCGCGGTGGTGAAGTCCTCCTCGGACCCGGAGAGGGACTTCGGGGAGTCGATGATGGAGATGATACTCGAGAACCGGCTGACGTCGCCCAAGGACCTCGAGGACCTCCTTGCCTGCTACCTGTCGCTCAACTCCTTCCACTACCACGACATGATCGTCAACGTCTTCCAGGAAATTTGGTCGGACATCACCAACTCAATTTCTTAGGAATTAAATTAAATTAATGATGGATCGATCCTACTAATTAGTACGTATATATGGAGAAATTAATATATGGAGCCTGCCCTGTGAATGTATAAAAATATATATGAGGTTTCAATTGAAAATCTCTAGATATACTCATATATATATATATATATGAGGAATGATAGACATCCCCGCACTTTTTGCATCCCCAAGCATCCCCCCTACTCACACCGTTGGATGTTGCTTTAAGTCATCTAATTTTAACCATTGATTTACCAACGGTTAAGATTAGATGACTTAAAGCACATCCAACGGTTGTTAACATGGGGATGCTTGGGGATGCAAAAAATGAGGGGATGCGGATCGCTCCTCTATATGAGGAATGATAGACATCCCCGCACTTTTTGCATCCCCAAGCATCCTCCCTACTCACACCGTTGGATGGTGCTTTAAGTCATCTAATCTTAACCATTGATTTACCAACGGTTAAGATTAGATGACTTAAAGCACATCCAACGGTTGTTAACATGGGGATGCTTGGGGATGCAAAAAATGAGGGGATGCGGATCCCTCCTCTATATGAGGAATGATAGACATCCCCGCACTTTTTGCATCCCCAAGCATCCCCCCTACTCACACCGTTGGATGGTGCTTTAAGTCATCTAATCTTAACCATTGATTTACCAACGGTTAAGATTAGATGACTTAAAGCACATCCAACGGTTGTTAACATGGGGATGCTTGAGGATGCAAAAAATGAGGGGATGCGGATCCCTCCTCTATATGAGGAATGATAGACATCCCCGCACTTTTTGCATCCCCAAGCATCCCCCCTACTCACACCGTTGGATGGTGCTTTAAGTCATCTAATCTTAACCATTGATTTACCAACGGTTAAGATTAGATGACTTAAAGCACATCCAACGGTTGTTAACATGGGGATGCTTGGGGATGCAAAAAATGAGGGGATGCGGATCCCTCCTCTATAGGTCATATATATATATATAGAGGAGGGATCCGCATCCCCTCATTTTTTGCATCCCCAAGCATCCCCATGTTAACAACCGTTGGATGTGCTTTAAGTCATCTAATCTTAACCGTTGGTAAATCAATGGTTAAGATTAGATGATTTAAAGCACCATCCAACGGTGTGAGTAGGGGGGATGCTTGCGGATGCAAAAAGTGCGGAGATGTCTATCATTCCTCATATATAGAGGCATGTAATAGAATGATCGATATATATATATATACTACTTGTCAAGAATTAAGCAATTAATTAATGCTGTACATAAATGGCAGAGTGTTTCATTCTTTCCAAAGATTGAAAGAATGCAGTCAATCTGGTATTGGACTTTCTTCCACAAATGTGAAGCACTGCGTCACTTTCCAGGCGCGGAGGAGAAAAGTTGAACTAGTTTTCACGAAAGTTTGTCAAAAAGTCGAAAAGTATGTATCAGTAACTTCTTCAAATTTAGTGGCTCAATCGGTCTGGCCGAAAGTTAGAGCGTTACAGCGTCCTTTAGTAAGGCTGATTTCCGATCCCAATTTTTAGATTCAGAATTTTGAAGCTCATTTGGTTGAATAGTAAGTTCCATCTTCGATCTCAATTTCTAGATTTTCGGCTCATCCCACCCATAGAACTCAAGGCTTGGGTCTCCCAATTTCTATATTTTAGATTGTAAGAACTCATTTTTTAGAATAGTAAGCTCAATTTCCAGTTCCACTTTCTAGATTCTATATTTTACGTTACTTTTTTTCACATCAATTTTTTGACCACAAAATCTTTGGAGTCGGAGCTTACTTTATATATAATTTCTACTATTCTCATTCAAGTCCAACCCATTCTACATTTATCCCTTTTTTTTTTCTTTTTTCTTTTTTTAAATTTTAGTTTTGGGCCACAATAAAATTTTCTCTAAACAAGTGTATGAGAGACTTGTCTGTTTATAGCAACAAAGAAGAGGACAAGGAAGGACAACAACCACAGAAGGGGGGCTATAAAAGCTAAAAAGGCTCCCAAAAGCCTAAGAACTCCCACCATCTATCCACAACACCACAGAAAGTACCTACCAGAAGAGGAATTCAAGAGAAAGCTGTTGTTGCTGAAGAAGAAGAATGAAGAAGGCTTTGGAACCATCAATAGTAGCTACTTAGTACCTAGCCTTTAAGAAGGAACATTAATAAACTCTTCTTTGTGAAATTTGCAGTAATGCAACTTCAAATCAGGGAACAGCAAAAGAAGGCTCTGTGTAAATTAAGATTGATACTCTTCTGTCAAAAAAAAAAATTAAAAAATTAAAAAATTAAAAAATTAAAAAATTAAAAAATTAAAAAATTAAAAAATTAAAAAAATTAAAAAATTAAAAAATTAAAAAATTAAAAAATTAAAAAATTAAAAAATTAAAAAATTAAAAAATTAAAAAATTAAAAATAAAAAATTCAGAGGCAACAGGCAAGTTAGGCAACTAAGACTTGGAGCATTCAATATTGCATTCTGTTCCTTTTTTAAGTGTACTCCAGATGTTTTAAGCAAATATATAAACCAAGATATGGCCATGAAGCATCAAATCATAATTTAAAATGATTGGAAACATGTTAAGATAATCTATATAGCTCTGAGAATTTAAATTGCATGCAGTGAGGTCTCGTTTGGTTTGCGGAATTAGGACCTTGGAAAATAGAACTCATTCACTTTTTCTTGTGTTTGAAAAGGAAAATAATTTCCAAAAAAAAATAGAGGAAAAAAAATGGTTTCTCACCACATGGATTCACTTTTCACACCAAATTATTCACTTTCGTCCCAAATTTTTGGTCCTTTCCAGAAAGAAAATTAACGAGAGTTACAATTTCCAGAGAGAGAGAGAGAGAGGAAAAAGAATTGATTTACTTTCTTTTTTCTCAAAAATCTAAAAAAGGGTGCTGAGTTGGAATTCCATTCTAAGGATTCTTGTGGTTCCGGAGAATCCAGCTATAGGAGAACCAAGAACAGATAGCTCTTCTCCTTTTTCCGTCCGACTCTTTAGTCTTAAGAATGCTGGTTGGGACTCTCTCTTTATTCTCTTATGAATAATTCGTTTTTCGAAGGATCTATCAGGCCTGAGATTTGTGTAAACAACCAAATATGGCTAATATATATAGACATTTATTTGATTAAAGAAGAAACAAAAGAAAATGCCTTCATCTTAAAATGATTTTCTGTCGTCTCAAACATGGTGATTAGTCTATACAATCTATTCACTCGTCGAGTGTTTGCACTCAATTAACAATGTGTGAAAAAGCTATTATCTTATTAATTAGAGCTAATTCAGATTAGACTATGGAACTTGAATGTATAATAGAAAATTTTCGACCCTGAATCACTAAAAATAGAAGTAATGTGCTAACGTTGTATTCTTTTGTCCTCTTCCAAAGGCTCGTTTGGTTTGCAGAAAGGAATGAAAATGAAATCAATTTTCTGAAATAATCTAGCTGTATAGCTAGCTTAGTACTAGCTCACTACTAGCAAGTGCTGATGTGACGGAGAGAGGTAACAAAATTTACAGGTTTAGCTGGTCAACAACTTTTGAAAAATATTCTTTAAACATTTTTCTTAAGTTAATTGACTCCCAAATTTTTTGGGTGATGACATCTCTGATCTCCCATTATGTGACATCTGACATAAAAAGTGACATGACAGCACATGTCATGTTTTTACCCAAAAAATTAATTATCCAAAAAAATTATTGTTAATTTTAATGCTAATGCTAATGCTAATGCTAATTTTAATTTAATGTTAATGTTAAAATTAATATTAATGCTAATTAATGTTAAAATTAATATTAATGCTAATTAATGTTAATATTAATATTCATGTTAATTTGAAGTTAGTATTAATTTTAATGTTAATACTAATTTTAATTTAATGTTAATATTAATTTTAATGTTAATGTTAATGTTAATTCTAATATTAATGTTAATGTTAACTTGCTAAACCTATAAATTTGGTTATCTCTCTCCGTCAGCATTTGCTAGTAGTGAGCTAGTACTAAGCTAGCCATAGAATAATTTCGTTTCCGAAAAACTACAGTTCCCAATGATTTGATGTTCGAAAATGCCAACGAAATTGAAAAAAAAAAAAATTGCAAACAAAAGGTAGATTAGTTACCTTTTATTTACGAAATGGATGGAGAGACCCTACTGAGTACTGATTCTTAGCGGGTCGACAACAACTCGTCCTACAACGATGATTAAATGATGAGAATCCATGGTGTACACTCTACGTAAATGATTGAGGCTTGTACGTGAATATATATATATATATATATATATATATATATATATATATATATATATATATATATATATATATTTTATAGGAAACGAACGAGTGGATATTGATGATTAATGGAATGGATGAGAGGAAACGACAAAGGAACGGAAAGAAAGAAAGACCCTCTTTATTATCATGATCATTTCGGGGTCCCATGACTCCTTGATTAAGTAGCAACACTTGAGTGAATGATTGGTTCATGGCTATCTATAGGAACAAGACATGGCTACATGTCAAGTCAAACCCCATCGTTGTGGGCATAATAATATACATAATAATAGTAGGCATTGAATTTACAAGGAAAGACAAGTTTTTAATATTTGATTCTATTTTGATTAACTTACTAATAACATTAGGTTCTTAATGTTGAACCTATAAGCGAAAACAAAAAAAACATCTAACCCAACCTAACCCAAACAAAATTATAATTTTTATTTTATTTTTTCCTTTTTTAACAACTCTACCATCTTCTATATTAGTTTCAAATTCTTACTATGAATATGACAGGATCATAGCATAAAATCCAGACGATAATTTGGCAAATAGGTAGACTATTTTGTATGTAGTTAAAATTGATGTAACCAAAAGATATCATCCATGCTTTTGTAAACTACAAAGAGTGTAGAATTAATTATTGTAGGAAATTTCATTCTGGTCTAAAACACAATATATAAGCTAAAAAAGAAGATACGAATGATGTATAACTTCGAAAACAAAGATATGGAAATTAGAGGATGTCTACAATCAATATATGGTCATATTAGAAAATTATATTTTTCGTTAATTTTATTATATCGAAAGAAGTATTAGGCTGTTTTGAATATTGTTTTCTTCTTAATTATATGTTACACTACAACACTAGTAATCCACGTACATAAAAAGTCATACAATCACTGTGCACAAAAAGTTTCGAGCGTTGTGCCGAACGCCGAAAAAAAAGAAGTATCCACATACATACAAATGGGTTCCCCTTTGTCACGCCCCGATTCCGTCGAATCGATAGTCGTCCCCCGGGCGTGATGCCGTGCGAACCTAATTTGCGATCGCACAAGGCATAGTCATAAGGTAATCCGAGACACGAGATCTAAGAGAGTACGCAGACAAATTGATTCACCCAATAAGTAAAGAAAACTTGATCTATATTGATAATGAACATCTTTTACAGACTCCGATACAAAACTCATTGCCGCTCGGGCTACAACATGACTCGATTACAAAAGGGTGCCGATGAGATAGTCATTCCATACATTGCACACATCTCTCAATATACAACAAAGTACTCCAGTGACCTGGATGGAAGGGACGCTGAGTCATCTTTCTTGGACTGTCGAGAGCCTTCAAAAGGGGAGTCGCAGAGAAAGTCTTCGACATACGGTCGAAGCCTCAAAAGTCACGAACGTCGCCGAGCTAGTTGGCGCATCCTTCCTAGTTCGCGGGACCTGCAAAGAGCGAGGATCAGCACGAACACATATACTGGCGAATGGCTAATTAAATCCAAGCTCTGCATTTGATTCAAAAAGATTCGTAAACATGTTAGCTAGCTATTTCAATGATCTTTCTAACCATCCTGCTCGATTTGCATGTTAACATGTTTTGAGGCAAGCAATGAAATTGTATAACATTAAGAAACTATCATATTCATCCCATGTCCCGTGCATTTGATAAGCAGTACAAGGGTGTGAAGGCCACTGGCAATGTCAAGCCATCGCGGACTATAGCCCGTTTAGACGGCGACCCTTTCGCGTCGGGTAGCGAGCCCTATGCGAAAGTTTTCGCCTAACTCGTGCCAATGAAAGGCTGGCGCTTGCTATTCTCGTTCCTCCCGGGCCGAATCGGTCCCTTGGCCTAGGCAACCTTTCGAGGAAACTACACCTTGTCGACAAGTTGTCCAATGACCGTTTTGCTTACTTAGTCGTATTGTTGCGATAAACATTAATCGATTCATTCATTTCTTTGCATAGGCTAAGTGGATTTGCATAAGGAACATGTTTTCTAATTCCAATACCAGCAGTTCGATAACAAGTGTTTCGTGAAAAATCGTGCTACGATTTCTTTGATTCTACACTATTATGACAAGCATTCATTTTACTTCGCATATTGAGTTTTGAAGTAGAGCTACGAGGCGAAGGAGGTCAGCCACTCTCCTTAGGCTTGCTTTAAGCGAGCGATCGGTTGGCTGCACTGACGTCGCCTACGCGATCACCTACAATCGCATAAGCAACTGATTAGAACACTATATAATTCAAGGATATTCGATATGAATGCGAAGCTCGAAAATGCGTCACGAAAACCCATCGAAAATATTCACGAAAAATATATTCACGAAAACCGAAGCCAAAGCCAAATCAAGTGCGGCTTAAAAACCAGAGCAACGGGAGGTCTCTTCCGACTCAGCCGCAGAGCCAATCCTCGAGGCGCAACCCGCTGAATATGGGACTTGGTTCCGAAGAAGCCATTCCATAACGTGGAATCACTACCAAAATAAGTCATATCAGCGACGAAATTAGCGACGCCGACTTAAAATGTCGCTAATATTTTTGAATTTAGCGACTCCTAAAATATGCGTCACAATACGTCGCTGGTAGCGACAAACAACGACATATTGCGACAACATTTAGTGTAATAAAAACCAACGTCGTTGATTTGTCGGAAAACGTCGCTAGTTTTATTAGTTCAGCGACGTTTAGCGTCACAACGATTATTAAGTCGCCGAATATTAAACGATTACCGACGCTTTGCGACGTATTTGCGGACGTCGCTAATTTCTGATAAAAAGGGTTTCCTCGGTTCGACTTTTTATTTCTTCCTCTCCCCAAATTTTTTGTTCCCGCCCCTCTTCCCCGACCTCGACGACAGCCACCCCCTTCCCTCCAGCGTCGCTCATCCTCCTCCTCCACCGCGAGCCCCTTCTCCTCCCTCCGACGAGCCCGTTCTCCTCCTCCTCCTCCACCGCGAGCCCCTTCTCCTTCTCCACCGCGAGATCCTCCTCCTCCTCCACCACCGCGAGAAGACTGAAGGTAAACCCTAACCCCAATTGAGGTGTTTTTCGTGTCCAAAACGGACACGGAGACACATTACGACTATGTGTTCACTGATACAGTGTGTTCGTGAGGTTTTGGACACTTTGTGTCCATTTGTTGGACACGTGGACACCCCCAAGCTTGCATATATATGTATTTTACCTCTGTACACTTAATCTCCTCCTCCACCACCACCGAACTTGTCCTCCTCCTCCTCCTCCTCCTCCACCACCGCGAGGAGACTGAAGGTAAACCCTAACCCTAATTGAGATGTTTTTCGTGTCCAAAATGGACACATAGACACATTACGACCATGTGTTCACTGATACAGTGTGTTCGTGAGGTTTTGGACACTTTGTGTCCATTTATTGGACATGTGGACACCCCCAAGCTTGCATATATATGTATTTTACCTCTGTACACTTAATCCCCTACATACACTTGTGTATTTTCGTATTAATTTGGATTTGTATATTGGATTTGGGTTTCGATATAGTGTTTGATACATTGTTTCACCTTGCAACATTTCTACACTTATTTTAGACAACAAGTATATGAACCAATTAGTCAACATCTATTTGTTGAAGTATGGTACTCCATTCTTCGTAAGTTCTAGCTATATATGTCTCTCAAGATCCAATACTCAAAAATCCCAAGAAGAAGAAGAAGAAGAAAAGAATAAAATGACATCGCTCAACACCCTATGACAACTCTTTGTAGAATTGTGTTAAAGTGTGAGTTCTACAGTATGAGTTCTACAGTATGGTTCTCTTTGTAGAATAAAATAACATCGCTCAACCCTATCGATCCTCCATACAAGTCTTCCTTCATCTATTGTCTTAAAGTGTGAGTTCTACAGTATGGTTCTCTTTGGTGAATTGTGTCTTATTATAGTCCCTGCAGCCATTCGACTGGCGAGGCAGAAACTATGTAGTCGTAGATAAAGTTGACTGTCATCCGACCCTCATCCCTCGGCAATGATGATACGACAACCAATCGGAGAGGCAAGGACATAGTCCCTGTATCCATTTGGATTAGTAAATGTTAATATGGGGTTTGGATTCATGGTGTATATGTTCACTGTCTCAAGGACATAGTCCCTGCAGCCATTCGACTGGCGAGGCAGAAACTATGTAGCCGTAGATAAAGTTGACTGTCCTCCGACCCTCATCCCTCGGCAATGATGATACGACAACCTATCACTATATCTTATATAGTAGTAGATGATGTCTTAGTATTACATTATGTGAGTTCATCTTGATTCTGTTACATTCTTCAGATACTAGATACGATAAGAATATATACTACACCATATGTACAAAACATAGATGATTCACACTAATGTATGCTTGAATGAATCTTGGGTTGTGTTCTGAGCCATCCATTCTCACACTTGGGAAAAAATTGAATTTTTCATACTTTATCGGCTTTCAAAAATGTACTCAAATTACATGATGGTTCCTTTAGTTAGCTTGCTTATGTTACAATTATATTATTTGTGACTATCGATCTTACCAGATGGCACCCATGACCCGAGGAGCGGCACGTCGTTTGAAGAAAATAGTGAATGCTGAGGTGGCTCCTCCTACAGTTGAGGAGGAAGTGGCACCGGTTGCTAGTGAGACCGGGAGTTCTATTCATCCAGCACCGGTAGCTAGTGAGACCGAGAGTTCTCTTCATGCAGTCCTTGCAAGGGACGACATCTCTTCTCGCGCCAAAAATCTCATTTTTTCAAGGTGGTTGCGTGAACGTATCACTGAGCGTTTGCGTGAGCAGCGTGGTTCTTATTAGCTATTAGTACTTATTTATATTGGACTATTTGTATTGGGTTGTTTTTGTATTAGACTATTTGTATTGGACTACATATATGAATTAGAACTATGTCAATCTCTGGATTATATTGGACTACGACTTGGTGATCAGGACATAGTCCCTGCAGCCATTCGACTGGCGAGGCAGAAACTATGTATCCGTAGATAAAGTCGACTGTCCTCCGACCATCATCCCTCGACAATGATGATACGACAACCAACCGGAGAGGATACTCTGAGAGATCCATCTGAGAGGGACGTATACTCTGAGAGATCACCTTTACAAGAATTATATCAGTAGTGGGATTGAGTGTTGGAGGAGATATTATCAGAGTATACGTCCTACTCAGATGGGTCTCTCACCGTTAATATTTTTTTCTGACGGCATGGTGGATGTGCTCCCTCAACAGATTCTTGCTCCGAGCTAAAACTTTGTCCCGGAGATCAAGTGGACATCTTTGGTGTAGAGTTCGAGTGAGAGGTTCCTGACAGCATGGTGGTCTCCTTTGTCAAAGTATCCGTGCTCATCCCACATTGGTTGTGGGACGAGCACGGATACATTGACAAAGGAGACCACCATGTTGTCAGGAACCTCTCACTCGAGCTCTACACCAAGGATGTCCACTTGAGCTCCGGGACAGTTTTGGCTCGGTGCAAGAATCTGTGGACGGAGTGTAAGCCCCTAGATTTCAAAAAAATAGTTTTTTATAATTTTTAATAGTATTTATATACGGATACGTATTTTATAGTATATTTCGTATTTTCTTGATTTTCGTAATGCTTTAAAATTTTTCCTAACTTATAGATTTTTCCTTGGCCAGCATACCGCCGGTGTACCGGTGTATACCGACGGCATACCGCCCGGACATGTTTTCTACACTTTAGATATTTTTGATTTTTGATATTTTCGTGAATAGTGTTTTGGATATTTTCATTAATAGTGTTTTCGATATTTTGATGAATAGTGTTTAGATATTTTCGTGAATAGTGTAGATGCACCCTATTACCTAATGGATATTTGGTTTTGTTTGAATGGCCATGATTGACTTAGATTTTACTATGGATCACGATCCGACGGCTAAGATTAATTCCCCCTTCTATATATACCCTTTCACTTTCTCTCTCCTCTCTCTTTTCATTCTCTTCACTCTCTTTTCATTTCTTCTTCCTTTCTCTTCCCTTGGAGCTTGCCAGGAGCTTGGCCTCGAGGTCTAGAGTGTGGTTTCGTATCCCTCTTGGTGGTGGAGTAGAAGATTAGGCTTGGAGCTTAACCTAGGCAAGTACATCTTGCTCAAAAGTGACATGACCATACTTTATTTTTGTTTTCCATAGAAACTAAAGTTTTATTGGCCTATAATTTGCTTCTTTAAATTGTTAACATGTTTAGTATATAGCATTTTTGGTTTTGATCGACAGTATTGCGTAGATCTGAGTTTCTAGATATGATTTTTGAGTATTTTGAGGTTTTGATCTATTAAATGTTTTGATTTATGAAAACTAATACTTCCATGTTGTAGGAAATTCAATTCTATTTAATTTTGACTTTTGAAAGTCCAAATTTCGATTTAAAACGAAGTTTTTATGGCCGAAACAAGTTTTGAGTTCAAAAATCAACTTTCTGTGACGGTTCGGAAAATCCGTCGGAAATCCGCGGAAATCCGTCGAAAAATCCGAACTTGCACCACAAAACTTGCTGTGACACTTCGGAAAATCCGTCGGAAATCCGCTGTAATCCGCCGGATAATCCGGTTAGGCTGTTTTGAATTTTTTTATATATTTTAAGTGCTGTAAAAATTCTGGAAAAATTGTATTTAAATACTATTTTAATTTAGCTAATTTATTATAATTTTTTCAGCATTTAATAAGTACTTTTGGTATTTTATAAAAATAGGAAAATAGAATCCATTTTCAGGATACATATGTTTGTTGATTTTTAATAAATATCTATGAGGGTTTATAAATTCCAGAAAAATTAGTATAAATTTCTATAATTAACAAGGATCATTTTGGTACTTTATTTCACGAAAAATTGAGCTTTTTGTCTATCTCAAAAATTATTGGAACACAATGATCATTTAATTTATTTATTGATTAATTACGACTTGCAAATTTTTGTGCTGCTTTGAGCTTTAGCCGTGTTGAACCTCACCCCTCACTAGTGTAAAGACCCTAGGAAGCTAGTTAAAGTAGCATGTCACCCCACATTGGTCTCCTATGCCAAAGTCATCATTTTGGCTAGGTGCCCAGTCACAGTCGTGTTTCACCAAATAGTGCCTTAGCATTTTAGCTTAGTGTAAGAACTAAGTTATTGTATTAATTTCTACAGTGACGAGTTACCGGACATCCATAGCACTGTTATCGCAGCTTATTTTGTTTTGCTTTGCTAGAGGCAAGTACTTTCTACGAACTTTACATATTGTCACATAAATGAACTGCAAACCCCACCATGTTAAATGCTGATCCTTGGGGTAGCAAATTAGATCTCTACATGTTGTACTTTCTATTTCTACCATGCTTAGAACAGTCTTTATGTATCTCTCACATGATTTTGATATGGGTTATGGGGAAACTGATGGTAGAGTACGTGATCATGACCCCCCTATAGTAGCGAGCGAGGTCGCATTTTATATGCATACCTTGCCGTAGGCCATTATCCCGCATTTCTGTACGGATGTACACCTATGCCTGTTGACTTGTACGTATGTACATTTTATTTACATGTACCACAGTACACTGTACATCTATTGACCGATCACGTACATGCTACAGTTTTAAACATCATATACATCTGTCTCTATGACATATGTATCCTTGCCATGATAGATTGCGTGATGCCATATTTTCAGTTATTTTCTCTCATGTTCATTTCCATGTTTCATATGCTAGTTTGCTAGATTCAGTACTTGCTTCCGTCCTGACAGGATAACGTTGTAGGTGTCCTTACTGAGGAGGAGTTACTCTGCGACACATATTATGGAGTTACTGCCGAGGATCCGGCTCTGCTTTACGAGAATGTTCCTGCGGGGAACCTCGCCTAGTTGTCTTTTGTTTACTTAGACTTTTGAGAGTAGACATGTATTAGACTATATCTTTTTGTAACTGAACATGTATCCAGTTTTACATTTCAGTTCACTTGTACTTGGACATTTTACTATATACGACGACTTTTGTGTTTGGAGCATTTATGATTCTTCTTCACTTATAGAACTGTTAGCACATTTAGTTTTATTATGTTGTCTTTAGAACAGCTTACTACGTTTTATCTCAACGTAGGCTGGGCATGACTCGGCCTGGCCCAACAATTTGGGTAGCGGATCGTGACATATTTTTTTTGGTGCCCCCATGCAGGTCTAGACTTAAGTTGTTTGGTTACATTATTGTACCAAATATGCCTGCAATTAGGATCTAGGACAACTTGTTAACACTAGAGATAAACATTTAGAACACCTAGAGGATATCTAGGATTGCAACATAGGAGAACTCGTCACAGCATAGGACCGTTAACTGTATTTAGTCTCTTGCTTGAATTCAGTGGGTCAATTTTGACCAGGATAGTACCCCTTGGGATGACCCCTGAGGATCTTACTCTAATCTTATCTCGAAATCTGTTTTCACCTGTTTTATTTGCTCTCCTCTAAATTCGTTATTGAATTTAAATTTCTGATTTTTGTTATTGACTTTGATCTTGCATCGTGATAAATTTTGTGGATTGAATTATGATATATCCTGATAAGGTAAACATCTGCTTTAGTTATGGAGTTTAGAATTTATCGCAGCCATATTAGCTGGTATAATAAAAACATAGAACCTGATTTTGGATATACTATCCTATTCATAGAATTTAGATTTTCTCGCAGCCATACCGGTTGGCGTGGCGAGGATTCTAGATAACATGATTAGAAGATGTATACCTTAGTTATGGACTCCCTCGTTTATTGCATATAAGCTTACTGGTGTGGCAAAAATTCTGGCAACATAATTTCAGGAAGACGTGTATGGTTATCAGATCATATCTCAACTTGGTTCACTTCGTTATGACCGAATGAGCAAGAATAAATTCTTATTATCATTCTTCCTCGTCTTGATTAACTCTGTCCTATCTACATCCACAACAAGGATTACAGGTTCTCTAGGACTCTCCAATAGGGTTGCTTTCGCGTTGTTTTTTTGACATAATTATTTTTGTGTTCCATCTTTCCTATGACTTGACTAAACTCTTTTTCGGTAACCTCTTGGATAATTCTTCTCGTTATGCATCTCGTTGTCTTTGTACCATTCTTGGAGATTTTCCGATAAACTTTCCTGTCTTGCTTGACCCTTTAACTTGTTTGGACACTGTTATGGATTGCTTGACCCAGTCTTAGTCTTTGTTACCTTCTATTTGATAGACGACCGAAATAGTCAAACCTTGTTAACTGATTCTGTAGCATAACTATAAATGTATTGTGTGATTGTGATAAATACTTTTCCTAGGGATTGGTTAGATTAAGCTTATGGGACAAGTATGGGTGACTGACTGTAGTAGACTTAGAAACCATTAAGAATGATTGTATTGATAGTATAAATTGATGATAGGGTATCTAAGATGGAATAATGAGATATTATATTATTGTGACTATGGATTGAGAATTAGAATCTTGTGCTTAGCAGTTTGAGGATTTAGCATTTGTAGAATTTTGGTTGGTTATCTATAGCTAATTACATGTGATTAGAGGGTAGATCGATATGTGGAATGGGATATAATAAGTTAGAATGGGATATAATATTGCATACGAGATCGGGAAGATATCAGTTAAAAAGACAAGAAATAAGACAAAGACATATGTACATTGGTAATTAATAAATCTGGAGTTTTGAAATCGAGGATTTATATTCGGAGGACTTGTTGAGTAAAAAGTAGAAGGGTCTACGCCAAGAATAAGAATTGAACGTATAATTTCAAGGAAAAGCTGTAGGAAAGGATTGACGACAAATGATGCAAAGGAACTGTGGATTGATAGAATAAGGATACTTAGGAAGTGATAAAGAAATCAAGTATTTACGATTGAGGTTGAAAATACGGTTGATGATTAAGCATTGTAGGCTTATAGACATACCCAGAGAATGACCTATAGTTTAGGGTATACATAAAGGTTCCATGTTAGTATGGAAGATTTTAAAGGATACATGATGTAGTTTATGATAGAAGGACTTAGTTGAACCTAAACCAAAAAGATTGTAAAGAGAAACGGAAGAGATGATTACAAGGGTAGCAGATTGAGTATCGTAGCCAGAGCAGCTACATGTTATAGTTTGACCTATTGGATGATTTTTAATTTTGAGGACGAAATTTTTCAAGGAGGGAAGATTTGTAAGCCCCTAGATTTCAAAAAAAATAGTTTTTTTATAATTTTCAATAGTATTTATATACGGATACGTATTTTATAGTATATTTCGTATTTTCTTGATTTTCGTAATGCTTTAAAATTTTTCCTAACTTATAGATTTTTCTTTGGCCAGCATACCGCCGGTGTACCGGTGTATACCGACGGCATACCGCCCGGACATGTTTTCTACACTTTAGATATTTTCGGTTTTTGATATTTTCGTGAATAGTGTTTCGGATATTTTCATTAATAGTATTTTTGATATTTTAATGAATAGTGTTTAGATATTTTCGTGAATAGTGTAGATGCACCATATTATCCAATGGATATTTGGTTTTGTTTGAATGGCCATGATTGACTTAGATTTTGCCATGGATCACGATCCGACGGCTAAGATTAATTCCTCCTTCTATATATACCCTTTCACTTTCTCTCTCCTCTCTCTTTTCATTCTCTTCACTCTCTTTTCATTTCTTCTTCCTTTCTCTTCCCTTGGAGCTTGCCAGGAGCTTGGCCTTGAGGTCTAGAGTGTGGTTTCGTACCCCTCTTGGTGGTGGAGTAGAAGATTAGGCTTGGAGCTTAAACTAGGCAAGTACATCTTGCTCAAAAGTGACATGACCATACTTTATTTTTGTTTTCCATAGAAACTAAAGTTTTATTGGCCTATAATTTGCTTCTTTAAATTGTTAACATGTTTAGTATATAGCACTTTTGGTTTTGATCGACAGTATTGCGTAGATCTGAGTTTCTAGATATGATTTTCGAGTATTTTGAGGTTTTGATCTATCAAATATTTTGATTTGTGAAAACTAATACTTCCATGTTGTAGAAAATTCAATTATATTCAATTTTGACTTTTGAAAGTCCAAATTTCGATTTAAAATGAAGTTTTTATGGCCGAAACAAGTTTTGAGTTCAAAAATCAACTTTCTGTGACGGTTCGGAAAATTCGTCGGAAATCCGCGGAAATCCGTCGGAAAATCCGAACTTGCACCACAAAACTTGCTGTGACACTTCGGAAAATCCGTCGGAAATCTGCTGTAATCCGCCGGATAATCCGGTTAGGCTATTTTGAATTTTTTTATATATTTTAAGTACTGTAAAAATTCTGGAAAAATTGTATTTAAATACTATTTTAATTTAGCTAATTTATTATAATTTTTTCAGCATTTAATAAGTACTTTTGGTATTTTATAAAAATAGGAAAACAGAACCCATTTCCAGGATACATATGTTTGTTGATTTTTAATAAATATCTATGAGGGTTTATAAATTCCAGAAAAATTAGTATAAATTTCTATAATTAACAAGGATCATTTTGGTACTTTATTTCATAAAAAATTGAGCTTTTTGTCTATCTCAAAAATTGTTGGAACACAATGATCATTTGATTTATTTATTGATTAATTACGACTTGCAAGTTTTTGTGCTACTTTGAGCTTTAGCCATGTTGAACCTCATCCCTCACTAGTGTAAAGACCCTAGGAAGCTAGTTAAAGTAGCATGTCACCCCACATTGGTCTCCTATGCCAAAGTTATCATTTTGGCTAGGTGCCCAGTCACAGTCGTGTTTCACCAATTAGTGTCTTAGCGTTTTAGCTTAGTGTAAGAACTAAGTTATTGCATTAATTTCTACAGTGATGAGTTACCGGACATCCATAGCACTGTTATCGCAGCTTGTTTTGTTTTGCTTTGCTAGAGGCAAGTACTTTCTACGAACTTTACATATTGTCACATAAATAAACTACAAACCCCACCATGTTAAATGCTGATCCTTGGGGTAGCAAGTTAGATCTCTACATGTTGTACTTTCCATTTCTACCATGCTTAGAACATTCTTTATGTATCTCTCACATGATTAGGATATGGGTTATGGGGAAACTGATGGTAGAGTACGTGATCATGACCCCCCTATAGTAGCGAGCGAGGTCGCATTTTATATGCATACCTTGCCGTAGGCCATTATCCCGCATTTCTGTACGGATGTACACCTATGCCTGTTGACTTGTACGTTTGTACATTTTATTTACATGTACAACAGTACACTGTACATCTATTGACCGATCACGTACATGCTACAGTTTTAAACATTACATATACATCTGTCTCTATGACATATGTATCCTTGCCATGATAGATTGTGTGATGCCATGTTTTCAGTTATTTCCTCTCATGTTCATTTTCATGTTTCATATGCTAGTTTGCTAGATTCAGTACTTGCTCCCGTCCTAACAGGATAACGTTGTAGATGTCCTTACTGAGGAGGAGTTACTCTGCGACACATATTATGGAGTTACTGTCGAGGACCCGGCTCTGCTTTACGAGGATGTTCCTGCGGAGAACCTCGCCTAGTTGTCTTTTGTTTACTTAGACTTTTGAGATTAGACATGTATTAGACTATATCTTTTTGTAACTGGACATGTATCCAGTTTTACATTTCAGTTCACTTGTACTTGGACATTTTACTATATACGACGACTTTTGTGTTTGGAGCATTTATGATTCTTCTTCACTTATAGAACTGTTAGCACATTTAGTCTTATCCTGTTGTCTTTAGAACAGCTTATAAGTTTTATCTCAACGTAGTCTGGGCATGACTCGGCCTGGCCCAACAATTTGGGTAGCGGGTCGTGACACGGAGCACATCCACCATGCTGTCAGGAAAAAATAGTAACGGTGAGAGACCCGTCTGAGTAGGACATATACTCTGATAATATCTCCTCCAGCACTCAATCCCACTACTGATATCATTCTTGTAAAGGTGATCTCTCAGAGTATACGTCCCTCTCAGATAGATCTCTCAGAGTTTCCTCTCTGGTTGGGTTGTGTTCTGAGCCATCCGTTCTCACAGAGGGTCCTATTTTGGATTCTATATTTTGTATTTTGGTTTCTGTATTTTGTATTTTGGTTTCTGTATTTTGTATTTTGGTTTCTGTATTTTGTATTTTGTATTTTGGATTCTGTATTTTGTATTTTTGGTTTCTGTATTTTGGCTCCAGCTCTATTTGCATTAATCTACGGTACGACATGGTGGTCAGGACATAGTCCCTGCAGCCATTCGACTGGCGAGGCAGAAACTATGTAGCCGTAGATAAAGTTGACTGTCCTCCGACCTTCATCCCTCGGCAATGATGATACGACAACCTATCAGAATCCTCGACTCTCTTTCGCTTCTTGGATATTGACCCAGCTTCCAATCTCTCATTTCTTTCCGGGTCCACTCTACTCCCAATCTCTTCCTCTTTTATACATGGATCTACAGAATCAATACCATCCAAGGAAGGCAAAACTGAATCAGCATTATCTTCCGGATCGTCCTCATCAAGGCATAATGGGCTGCTCAGCGTGCCCAGCTTCTTCAACTTCTCGCTGGCTGCAGAGTCAAAATAGGAACGGGTCCTCTTTGCCGGCCCGGAGCTCTGACTCGCACTCGTCGCCGCGCTACCGGTTTCCTCTCCTCCTCTGATGCGGGTCATAAGAAAAGAAATTTCGTACCTCTTCTTCACATAAACATCATTGCCATCTTGTACTCGAGCCTCCTCGTCTGTGACGCTATCCGACTTCTCGGTGCCTACATTGTCACTCGAATCTTCCGTTCGACTCGTATCGTCCTCTTCTTCGCCTGTCTTTTCGCTCCTTGTCTTGCAATCGTCTGCTATCACCGCCGACTCATTCGACTCCTTCTCCGATGACTCCGAGAAGTTGGATAGCATCACAGACGAGGAGGCTCAAGTACAAGGCGGCAATGATGTTTATGTGAAGAAGAGGTACGAAATTTCTTTTCTTATGACCCGCGTCAGAGGAGGAGAAGAAACCGGTAGCGCGGCGACGAGTGCGAGTCAGAGCTCCGGGCCGACAAAGAGGACCCGTTCCCATATCGACTCTGCAGCCAGCGAGAAGTTGAAGAAGCTGGGCACGCTGAGCAGCCCGTTATGCCTTGATGAGGACGATCCGGAAGACAATGCTGATTCAGTTTTGCCTTCTCCTCTCCTCCACCATGGCTATGGACCCATCTGCTCCTCCCTACTTCCATTCTTCTTATTTGACTCTCTCAGGCACATATGATATCCAGCTCAAGTGTAGAGTCGGGGGAGAAGAAGTGGACAGAAAGAGGAGGGGGAAGCAGCACAGCCGACGGCATGACCCGGAGGAAGTACAGAGGTTTTCTTCAACATACGTAGGAGAACTATAAGGATATATCTTTTCACAATATGTCATCTTGTCAAAGACCCTTAATGTGACAACCATATTACCGCGGTGTCGGAAGACTAACATGTCATAATTTTCTAAGCCATATGTTTTGACATAATTCTTCCAACTCTTTCCTCCTATGTCTTAATCTTGCATTATTACATAGAACTGAAATCCGGTTGGAGGATTATGTCAAAACACACGGCTTATAAAATTATGACATGTTAGTCTTCCGACATCGCGGTAACATGGTTGTCATATTAAGGGTCTTTGACAAGGTGATATGTTGTGAAAAGATATATCCTTATAGTTCTCCTACGTATGTTGAAGAAAATCTCTGTACTTCCTCCGGGTCATGTCGCCGGCTGTGCTGCTTCCCCCTCCTCTTCCTGTCCACTTCTTCTCCCCCGACTCTACACTTGAGCTGGATATCATATGTGGCTGAGAGAGTCAAATAAGAAGAAGGGAAGTAGGGAGGAGCAGATAGGTTCAGAGCCATGGTGGAGGAGAGGAGAAGGAAAATACTTGATCAGAACTTGAGGTGGAAAAGTTGTGACGTTGATAGCGTGAGAGAGGGAGAGGGTGGAAAAGATCTTCTCCCCCGACTCTACACTTGAGGTGGATATCATATTTTGGTTTCTTTATTTTGGCTCCAGCTCCATTTGCATTAATTTACGGTACGACATGGTGATCAGGACATAGTCCCTGCAGCCATTCGACTGGCGAGGCAGAAACTATGTAGCCGTAGATAAAGTTGACTGTCCACCGACCCTCATCCCTTGGCAATGATGATACGATAACCTATCACTATATCTTATATAGTAGTAGATGATGTCTTAGTATTACATTATGTGAGTTCATCTTGATTCTGTTACATTCTTCAGATACTAGATACGATAAGAACATATACTACACCATATGTACAGAACATAGATAATTCACACTAATGTATGCTAGAATGAATTTTAGGTTGTGTTCTGAGCCATTCGTTTCCATATTTTGTGTGATTGTTGTAGACTTGGTTATAGGGACTGAAACCTGTGTACAGCGAGAAATGGACATTCTGTGATTGTTTGTATCCTATTCTACAGTGAGAAATGGTTATCTTTTTAAACTGCAGGGAGAAATGGATATTCTGTATTTTATTTTTTTATTTTTTTACAGATTTAGCGACGTTTACCGACGTCCTCCGACCCTCATCCCTCGGCAATGATGATACGACAACCTATCACTATATCTTATATAGTAGTAGATGATGTCTTAGTATTACATTATGTGAGTTCATCTTGATTCTGTTACATTCTTCAGATACTAGATACGATAAGAACATATACTACACCATATGTACAGAACATAGATGATTCACACTAATGTATGCTAGAATGAATTTTGGGTTGTGTTCTGAGCCATTCGTTCCCAAACTTGGCAATTAAGCCATTCGACTGGTGTCACGCCCCAGAACCAAAATACTGGAGATCGGGGGCGAGACAAAGCCATCTATGTATATCAGAGTACGCCAGTACCCCGAGATACGGTCAAAGCTGTCTAGAAGACAAGTGGGTGGACTCTAGCATGCCACTGACGACTCCTAAGGTCGAACAAATCCTATCTCAATCCAATCAACATAAGAAGCAATAAAGAGTAAATCATATATGAGATGGGTAAGGCGTCCCAAACACAAGTACATACATAATCATGAGAGCTGACATAATAAAAGATATATCAACTGTCCAGAATATACATCCACGCCGTACTAAGACGGAGGGAACAAAACCCAGAAACAAGGACTAACATATGTCCTTGGCTAATACACCACAAAATGAAAGTACAAGATAAAGTGGGAAATAAAGGTAACCCACTCGCTAATCCATGTCGGTCCTCTGAGTGCGAACCATCCGGAGGAGAAGACGGTAGATCCTCGTGATTAACTATGGAACCTGGCCATGCAAAACCAGTGGGGTCAGGCCCCACATAGCAAGTACCACAAGGAAGCTCGAGGTGCACGACAAAACCCAACAACAACACAATAACATAATGACAGAAGTAAATAAATACGGATCGAGACTAGTGCGGTACCAATGCACATATCTCAAGAATATAAATGACTGAATGGAAATACTGAACAATATAACTATAGAACATAATAATCCGATGAGCAACAAGGGGTTTAGGAACTACTAGGAACCGGAGCTACAACCCTTAAACCAAATAAGGACCAGGGTTGCAGATCTTTTTCCTAGCAGAACATAGCCTCTGGCCACTCACCGACACAAGAGCATATAAGGTAACACACAATCAAAAGTGCACGGCCAATCATTACCTACGGCTTGCTATCATTAACTAGTTAGGGTTATCACAATCCTAATTACTAGTATGCAAGTTGAGGATTTTCGCAACTACCTGACTGCAGATACCCGGATGTCCAGGGGTACGAGTAGTACATCTATTGCCCAACAAGACTGCTGGCAGATGAAACGTGTCTAGACTTGTAACATGAACAACCATATCATATACTTGTAAAAGAAAACATATAACTGACTGTGCCGCAACCCGGCACGACATGTGACTCGATCATTTCATATAACATATATAACTGACTGTGCCGCAACCCGGCACGACATGTGACTCGATCGTATATCAATACGCGCAAACTTGGTAGGTCATGGAGCCCTTGCCTAGCAGGGTTGAGCCATGCCTCATGGGGCCCTTGGAGCTCGGGGTTGGTAGTGCGAATTTTCTCCTACAATGATCTACTTGAATTTACTAGTCATTTACCTTATCATATTCATGTCAAGTTCTCAAGTCGTGGACACTCAAGAATTTCCTAAGATGACGTGTGTTATGTACGAGTAATTCGTAAGTTATCACTTACGAACATTCCCGTACTAACATCACGTGATACACGGAACAATACTCACACTCGATTGTCCAGTGCCAAGATGCAATAGATTAACATTCAACAAGCTATATCTACAGTGTCAAGAAAGAACATGTACTCATATCTTGGGTCTAGAAATCAATAAAAAAATTAAGTCATGAGTGCGCTACTACGAGCCACTGAATCGAGCTAGGCATATACAGTAATCTGGAGTGCACCATGACAGGCCACTATCTATAATCTGGACATAGAACAATACGTGAACATAAGCATGTACCATATATATAGAGTGTACAATCATTCTTTAACTATCCAAGGTCATCTAATCATGTTAAGAGTCCATTACAATCGAGAAAATATCAAAAACGGACAAAAACGGACAAAAACAGCCTAAAACTGCATAAAACGGCATACCGGCGGTATACTGCGGTATACCGGCGGTATACCGGACTAAAGACAGAAGGTTTCTGGTGTAAAAACTGGCATACCGACGGTATACTGCGGTATACCGGCGGTATACCGTTTTTCCAAACAGCAACAAAATCCAGATTTTCGCTAAAACTTGTTTCGGCCATAAAAACTTCATTTTAAATCGAAATTCGGACTTTTAAAAGTCAAAATTGAATAGAATTGAATTTCCAACAACATGGAAGTATTAGTTTTCATAAATTAAAACATTTGATAGATCAAAACTTCAAAATACTCAAAAATTATATCTAGAAACTCAGATCTACGCAATATTGTCGATCAAAACCAAAAGTGCTATATACTAAAGATGTTAAAAATTTAGAGGAGCATATTATAGAACAATAAAACTTTAATTTCTATGGAAAACAAAAATAAAGTATGGTCATGTCACTTTTGAGCAAAATGTACTTGCCTAGGTTTTAGCAACCGAGCCTAATCTTCTACTCCACCACCAAGAGGGGTTCCGAAATAACACTCTAGGCCTCAAGGCCAAGCCTTCCTAAGCTTGAGGAAGAGAGAAGAGAGTGAAGGGGAAATGGTGAAGGAAAGAAAAGAGAGAGGAGAGAGAAACTCATAGGATATATATAGAGAAGGCGAATTAATCATGACCGTTGGATCGTGATCCATGTCACATTCTAGGTCAATCCTAGCCATTGAAAGAAAACCAATTGTCCATTGGATAATAGAATGCATCTACACTATTCACGAAAATATATAAACACTATTCATCAAAATATCTAAAACACTATTCATGAAAATATCAGAAACACTATTCACGAAAATATCCGAAATCGAAAATATCTAAAATGTGAAAAATCTGTCCGGGCGGCATGCCGTCGGTATACTCCGGTACAATGTCGGTATACCGGCCAAGGAAAAAATCTATAATTTGGGAAAATTTTAAAGCGTTCTGAAAACCGAGAAAATACGAAATACAATACAAAATACGTATCCGTATATAAATACCGATACTGTGAGACGAGTCTCACAACTGGCGAGACAGAAACTATGTATCCGTAGATAAAGTTGACTGTCCTCCGACCCTCATCCCTCGGCAATGATGATACGACAACCTATCACTATATCTTATATAGTAGTAGATGATGTCTTAGTAGTACATTATGTGAGTTCATCTTGATTCTGTTACATAGCTCAGATACTAGATACGATAAGAACATATACTACACCATATGTACAGAACATAGATGATTCACACTAATGTATGCTAGAATGAATTTTGGGTTGTGTTCTGAGCCATTCGTTGATAGCGACTCCGAAAGTATGCGTCACAATACGTCGCTGATAGCGACAAACAGCGACATATTGCGACTACCTTTAGTGTAATAAAAACCAACGTTGTTGATTTGTCGGAAAATGTCACTAGTTTTATTAGTTCAGCGATGTTTAGCGTCGCAAAGATTATTACGTCGTCGATTATTAAACGAATACCGACGCTTTGCGACATATTTGCGGATGTCGCTAATTTCTGATAAAAAGGGTTTCTTCGGTTCGACTTTTCATTTCTCCCTCTCCCCAAATTTTTTGTTCCCGCCCCTCTTTCCCGACCTCGACGACAGCCCGACCCCCTTCCCTCCGGCGCCGCTCATCCTCTTCCTCCTCCACCGCGAGCCCCTTCTCCTTCCTCCGGCGAGCACCTATCACTATATCTTATATAGTAGTAGATGATGTCTTAGTATTACATTATGTGAGTTCATCTTGATTCTGTTATATTCTTCAGATACTAGATACGATAAGAACATATACTACACCATATGTACAGAACATAGATGATTTACACTAATGTATGCTAGAATAAATTTTGGGTTGTGTTCTGAGCCATTCGTTCCCATACTTGGCAATTAAGCCATTCGACTAGCGAGACAGAAACTATGTATCCGTAGATAAAGTTGACTGTCCTCCGACTCTCATCCCTCGGCAATGATGATACGACAACCTATCACTATATCTTATATAGTAGTAGATGATGTCTTAGTATTACATTATGTGAGTTCATCTTGATTCTGTTATATCCTTCAGATACTAGATACGATAAGAACATATACTACACCATATGTACAGAACATAGATGATTCACACTAATGTATGCTAGAATGAATTTTGGATTGTGTTCTGAGCCATTCGTTCCCATACTTGGCAATTAAGCCATTCGACTGGCGAGGCAGAAACTATGTATCCGTAGATAAAGTTGACTGTCCTCCGACCCTCATCCCTCGATAATGATGATACGACAACCTATCACTATATCTTATATAGTAGTAGATGATGTCTTAGTATTACATTATGTGAGTTCATCTTGATTCTGTTATATCCTTCAGATACTAGATACGATAAGAACATATACTACACTATATGTACAGAACATAGATGATTCACACTAATGTATGCTAGAATGAATTTTGGGTTGTGTTCTGAGCCATTCGTTCCCATACTTGGCAATTAAGCATGTGAAATAGAACTGATTATGTTTAGTTTGTCTTACGATACAGATTTGGACATTGCTAGAATGATTGTTGTAGACTTGGACATTGTGTGAATTTTGGGTTGTGTTCTGAGCCATTCTGAGAACTGGACATTGTGTGATTGTTGTAGACTTGGTTATAGGGACTGAAACCTGTGTACAGTGAGAAATGGACATTATGTGATTGTTTGGATCCTATTCTACAGTGAGAAATGGGCTTTTTAAACTGCAGGAAGAAATGGACATTCTGTATTTTATTTTTTTTATTTTTTTTGCAGATTTAGCGACGTTTACCGACGTCCTCCGACGTAATTTTGCGTCGATAAACGTCGGTAGATAATTAATATTATCCAGGCTACCGACGTTTAGCGACGTCAATATATGTCGGAGGACGTCGATAAACGTCGGTGCACGTCGGTAATTATCCCCAGGAATTCCCAGGATTTACCGATGCTTTGTGACTTTGTACTTGTCACTAAATCACCGACGACCCGACGGTAATTCGTCGGTAAATTTACCGACTCATAGCGACACGAAATATTACGTCGCAAAGAGCGACGACACGACGGTAGACGTCGGCATTATACCGACGTATAAATACGTCGTCGAACGTCGGTAATTGCGACGTTTGGCGACGTTTAGAAGATCAGCGACTTACATTTCGGCGACCAGTCCGAAACGTCGGTAATTTCATCGCTAAATATTTTTAGCGACGAAAATTGTTATTTTAGCGACGTCTTTAGGCGTCGCTAAAACGACTTATTCTGGTAGTGAATGGATCTTAATTCAACCGTTCCCGTTCGATCGACTCGGCCGATTCCGACCTATCGGTCCCGACCGAATCGATAGCGACAATGTTCCTTTCTCGCGTACCCCGTGGACGAAAATGGGGCACGATGTAGGGACGGGGCACTACACCATAACCAACTAATAAAAAGTTTCGTCCTCGAAACTTAAAGATAGAACCTACCTCTACGAGAATAACGAAAGAAATTTTTCCTTCATTTTCGATTTAAGCTCCCACGTCGACTCTTCGACCGAATGGTTCCTCCAGAGGACGCGGACGAGAGGGATCGCTCGATTGTGCAGCAGCTTATCCTTGCATACTATGATTTGAACTGGCTCTTCAACGTAGGATAAGTCGAACTTTAGCTCCAGCTGGCCAAAATCTACCACGCGGCTCGGGTCGTGCACGTACTTCCGCAGTTGAGAGACGTGGAAGACATTGTGTACACCTTCAAGTGCCAGCGGTAGGGCAATTTTATAGGCCACTGGGGTGACCCATTCAAGTATTTCGAACGGCCCAACGAATCTCGGACTCAACTTCCCCTTTGTGCCGAACCGAGTAACTCCCCGCATGGGCGACACTTTGAGAAATACGTGATCGCCTTCTTAAAACTCGAGGGGTCGACGATGAATGTCCGCATAGCTTTTCTGACGACTCTGCGCAGTCTTTAGTCTTTCTCGAATGAGCCGAATTTTCTGCACGGTCTGTTCTACCAGTTCCGGACCGAGAATCTGCCGCTCTTCGACTTCGTCCCAGCAAATGGGTGATCGGCACTTGTGCCCGTACAAGGCTTCATACGGTGCCATTTGAATGCTGGATTGATAGCTATTGTTGTATGCGAATTCGGCCAGAGGTAGATGATTGTCCCAACTTGATTTGAAGTCAATTGTGCAGAGTCGTAGCATGTCTTCGAGAATCTGATTGACGCGCTCCGTTTGGCCGTCGGTCTGAGGATGGTAAGCCGAGCTGAATTGTAACTTGGTACCCAGCGCCGACTGAAGGCTACTCTAGAATCGCGACATGAACCGTGAATCCCGATCAGAGACGATGGATACTGGAACTCCGTGCAGCCGTACTATCTCATCAAGATATATCTGCGCCAGGCGATCAACGCTCCAAGTAACTTTGATGGCAATAAAGTGCGCTGACTTGGTTAATCGACGACGATGACCCAGATGGCATCATTTCCCCACGACGTCTTTGGCAGACCAACAATAAAATCCATGCACACGTGCTGCCACTTCTATTCAGGAATCGTAAGATTCTGCATCTCCCCGCCTGGTCTCTGGTGCTCAGCTTTCACCTGCTGACATGCCATGCATTACGACACGAAAAGTGCCACATCTCTTTTGTAGTGCCCCGACCCGCAAAGTCAATCGGAGGAATCGAAATGCCGACGGCGTTCGGACTTAGCCATGCAACGGCTACTCGAAGACATTGCTCGGTCAAGGCGACCGCTCGATCAGGTAGGGGAGTTTCGATGAACTTGCTTCATCTTAGCCTTCACTTAATAACTCACTTGTTTTCAACTTGTACAAGTAGACTAATCTAAAAGCTACGAACGCACATAGCTAAGGAAATAATCCCGACCCGTCAGAATGTCCTAGAACATGGAAAATGGTCCCACGGTCTGCATAGAAGTCGGCTCAGCATGCTTTCAAATGATACTCGATCCTTTGTTCCCGTGGCTTGGGAGAAGAAAGTTGGCCTAGGTTGCTAAGTTGCCCCGACACTCGAAATGGCCTAAGTCATAGGCGTCGCCCGCATGAATGCTTAACAAAGCATGCACGATCCTGTCCCGCAAGGCTTGGCATAGCCTTTGCTCGTCCCTTGGGTTAAGTTGTAGGCTTGAGTGAGTTAGACAAAGTTATGCCGGTCGACCTAAGTCATTCCAAGTGCTGTCCCGCTCATTCTGCGATTGTCGAGATAAATAGTCCCACGATCCCAAGGCCCGTCACATGAAGTATGACTTGGGCGATAGCGTTGCATAGAATGTGAGTCGGTTTAAGGCACGAGCCACGGTTGGTTCAGTGGGAATTTAGCCACAGTCTGTCGATACTTAAGAAAGACTTATGTTCATATAAAGTGGGCAGGCTATACGATAGATGTTCCCTGAGTTTAAAAAGAATGTTAAGTCTAAGCGATGGTTTGTCGCCGAGAGGAAATATGTCGGGACTGTGGTTCAGTCGCCGAGGCAACCCTGGTTTGGGCTCTGCAAAGAAAGTATGAAAAGAGTAAAGCAAAGTAGCTAAATGATGATGATGACACCATGCATTACATTAAGTATAGAAGTTAGCGTAGGCGCGTGGTCATGGACAACTTGTCGACAAGGGCGATGGTTTCTTCGAGCGGCAGCCCTGGGCCATGGGCACCGACTCGGCCTAGGAAGAAACAGGTTATAGCCGAGCTGGGTAATAGGCAACCGGTAGTGTAATACCCCGCTCCTCACGGCGCATTACGCTGAAACGTTGACTCGGCGAGTCGCGTTGACCCAAGGATATGTATCGGCGCAAAACGATACGAGAGTTAAGTTGTCCCGAGCAACGCATCGAACTTTGTCGATGCGATGAGTTATGTCGACCCGAGTAATGCATCGAACTAAGTCGATGCGAAGAGTTGCCTTGCCCCGAAGGAATGCATCGAGTTGAATCGATGCGAAGCGCCGCGTTGCCCCGAAGGATGAGTGCGTTGAATCGGCTCAAAGATTCTAAGAAATCGAATCGACCAAGGCCCAAGTCCGAATCGAAGCAAGTATTGATTTTAGTTGGTTTCGTATGCAGGTTACACTTTGACGGAAAAATATTAGAGGTCGATCTTTTGTAATATTTAGTAAGGGGTCCGCGAAATCAAATCGTCGCCTTGCGACTGGCTAAGACTTGGGCACGCTAAGGCAAATCGGACGTATAACTCAATAAAGCACGAAGTGCTCGAATGGCTAAGTCAGGAGAGTGGCCGTGCAACAAAGTTATGAAATCGAACTGCATCGGCTCGGCGAAACGACGAAGGCGTATCGACTCAAGGTGGGAGGATTGACTTCTTTTTTTACTCCTTCATTCGATAAGTCAAATATATCATTGTATGCTAAAGTTAACCTATCGACGCCACGGGCGTGGCCGATCGGAGATAAAATCATAGTGTGAGTCGAACACTAAGTTAGAACAATTGAAATGAAACGTGCATCAATATGCACAAGTCGTTATGGGACATTGGATATCGCTAAGGCGAGCGCCTCGGTGCGCAAGCTGCAAGAACATGGGATAACTGTAATCGGCGAGTGCCTTAGTGCACGAACCATATCGTGCCTTTGATGCACGAGTTAGACGGCTAGAACATTGAAAGACAATAGGCGAGCGTCCTAGCGCGCAAGCCCCGAACATTGAATGCTAAGTTGTAGAACATTGGAAGTACGGTCGAAACGTGCCTACGTGCACGGAATAATAAAAGATGGCTTCGTTGCGAGATAATACAGTTGCAATATGAATGTGGCGGAACTGTCGGATATGACATGTTGCCTCGAAAGGTGTTCGAGACCTTCGGGTCGTTCGGTTGACGAGCATTGAGTTGAGGCACGATGCCATTGAATCATCGAAACGAAGTACGAAACGAAAGAACATAGAAAGCTAAATGGAAGAAATACGAGACGATAAGAACTGAGTCTCGGACTCAAGACTATGTTTGGTTGTTTGAATTTAACTGTTGAATGATAGGGCGTTGCATGGTCGATTGGAATGGGCTCGAGATTAATGTGATAATAACTCGTGCACGAGTATCCCCCCAAACGGATAAATGCCGGAGGTCCCCGGAACCGATTTGGCCGCGGAGGGATGATAATCTTTGTAGGCGCACATCCTTAAACAAGATGGGAGAAGCCACAAATGATGGCATGTAGCGGGAACGTTTCGGTTGTTTGGGAGGAGACCCAACCCGTGAAACGCCGGGCAGCCCAACCAAATAGAGAGAAAAGAAGGAGAGAAAAGAAAGGAACTCCTTTAGTCCATTCCGGCGCGGATACGCCAACGGCCCGCATATAGTTAAGGAACGATGGATTGAAAGTGTAGGCGCATATGCGTCCCGCATAGAGATCCTGCTTAGAGATGCACAATAACATGACAGGGAAGGATTACGGCGTATTCACCTTGCGTCGGTGCAAGGGCGAGTGCGTCGACTTGGTAAGTCGTGCCACGAATCAAACACGAGATTGCTTGGTTGTTGCCTATTCAATTCGATAACATGCTGCTATGATAACATGCTTTACGCTTTCGAATATGCCATGAAATTGACCCTAAGGAGAACATAGCAAGATCATAAGCTAAGTTGCATGATTCAACATAAAGATTAAAATGTCGGTTTGGAAAGATGATCTTTGTTTCAGTACATGCGAGGACGAACGTACTGATCCCCCACCAGCTTCATGCAGGGTGCCGGGAATGGATTGCTCGCGGCGAAGCATTGCTTGAACGTGTTGAGCTTGGAATGCCGAAGCGTATTGAAGCGTGCGATCGCATTGACGCTCGGACTATGCAACTGGATTGATGCGGCCGAGATATAGAAGACATAATGTATGGAACGGTGAAATCCTTTGTGGGCAAGAGAGAACCTGAGTGTTGTAGCCAATCTGGCAAATTCCGTTTGGGCTATCGAAAGCCTTTGTAATCTGATTTCGAATATCAATAAAGAGATTTGTTTCGTATACTCTGTTTTCCTTTCGTTGTGAATATCAACTTAAAAGATAACCCTTTGAGAACTTGTCATCTTGCCTTGCAGGAGCGCAAATCCAGGCTCGTGCGGCATCACGTCCCCTGCGAGGACGATGATTCGGGTGATTCCGGGTCGGGGCATGACAAATTGGTATCAGAGCTCTAGGCTCAATTTCCTCAAGACGCTTGCTTCATTACAATTCGAAAAGTTGCCCACCACCACTTGATATCACTCTTGACTCTACTCGATGCCGCACTGGATGTTCTGTACAATAAGTCTAATATAAATCGTGTAATTTTGTCGCATGTGTTTTGGAAATTACACGATGTTTGCTAAGAAAGTCGCGAAGGGTATATTGCATTGAATGCAAACGAGCCGTAAAAATGTTAGTTGCTGCAAGCGCAACAAATTGTGGAAAATGATTTGAGATACTGTGGCAATATAACATGTTGAATGAGAAATAAAATGATGCACGAAGTGCAATGAGTAATGATGAATATGCGTTAAAATAAAAATGAGAAGTGATAAGCCAATACCGAATGTGTTAAACGGATTGTGCATTGACTTGGAAAGTCGAGAGTAATTCGTTGCACGAGGTGCGGTAAATATTGGAAATGATCGTTGCACGATGTGCAACGCGTATTGAAAAGTAAAAATTATTGCACGTGGTGCAACGCATATCAAATTAATCGTTGCACGAAGTGCAAAGGAAATTGGAATTGAATCGTTGTACAAAGTAGAATGAAAGTGTCGAAAATAAATCGTAGCACGATGTGCAACGCGTATCGAAAGTAAAATTTGTTGCACGGGGTGCAACGTATATCAAATAAATTGTTGCACGAGATGCAACATAAGGAAAGAATTGAAATCGTAAATCGATAGAACGAATCGTTCGGTTGCACACCAAACTTATGTTGGCAAACGAAAACATTGACCGAATCGTGTCGAATTTTGATAGAATCAAAGTTACGGTTGTGATCAAGCACGATCACTGCAGAAATCGTGAGTCGGAAGAGAACGTTGGCCTATACTAAGTATAACGCGAGGGAAATGGCTTGAACTCCGAGTGGTATATGCCATACCACGTAGGCGATGAATGACTCGATTTCGAGTGGTATATGGTATAGCACTTGTACGATAAATTGCATCGACGCTTTGTGAGAATTGCGGAAAGTTTGTCCGCAACGGACGGGGGAGTACCGAGACTCGATTGAAAATTTGTATGACGGTATGTTGATGCAAGTGTTCTTCGAAATTCGGGTGGGACGATAAGGCGAGACTCGTATCAACGAACGATACGTCGGACGAGAATGATAAGTCAGTCGGGAGATCGAGACTAGCAAAATGATTATGCCTTGACGCAATAATCGGATCGACGGGAAAGGAATACTCGAGCTTACAAATGAGTCGCACGACTTGCGATCTCGATAGAAATGTTGAGCGAGGCGAATCGAATCGCACGACTTGCGATTTCGATAGAAATGATAGGCGATGCAAATTGTAATCGAATCGCATGATGTGCGACTCCGGTAAAGAGTTGGTTGATGTGAGTGATCGTACCTAAGAAATAGTTGGTTACGTTACGGCGAAACTCATTTGAGTACGACTGAAAACACGCAAAACTTAGAGGGCGAGATCGTATAACTCGAGGGCACGATGTTGGATAATCGGTAACTCGGTTACGCGATCAAAGTATAGCGGGATGCGACAAATCGGAAAACAAGTTGATGCGTATAGAAAAGTTTGTGGCGAACTTGGGCATATGCGATGTGAGTTAACTCGACGTTGAAACGGATTCGAAGTCGACCCTCTTGCTATCGAAATTGATATGAACTATCAAGATCGATACGCAAGGAACGTAAGCGATGTGAGAATACAAAATAGAGTGCGCCTTGCGCTATCAAAATTTTGTAAGTAACGATACGAGAATGAACGAATTTGGTTGATCGTAAATTTTGTGATTAATCAAGACGAGACTATAAGTCATCGACGATTGCTCGATGCGTATAGCATCTCGTGTGTCGACCCGTAAATAAGATAGAATCAAACTTGATGCGAGTAGATGTTTCGTAAATTACGGAATTATCGACGGCAGTGCATGACTTGACTCGAAGAATAGTTGCGCATCAGTTGCGCCGATAGAAATGGTTTTGTCCGAAATTGGGTAGTCGCATAGAATCGTCGGAACGTGATTTGGCTCCGAAATAAGATATAACATGGTGCTTGCTTAAACTGTCCTTCGGTGATGATCCACAATTATCGAGCGTAGCTTCGGGACAGCTGACCCTAGAAGACTTGACCGCCAAATCAAATTGAATGCTGCAGACCGTAAGATGACCCATGCGATATCGCATATGAGATTGCACCGATAACAAATATAACACGGTGCATGTTGACGGTAAGTCTAGGCGATCGAGAATTATTGGAACAACTTTCGATTGAGAATGATATAGATGGATTTTGAGTATTCGTCAGGATGAATGCTTGAATGGTTATGTTGGTCGACGATAGAACTTGAAATTCACCAACGGACTTGGTGATTCGGATAGGCGATTGCGAGAAACGTGCTATACACGAGAGGGAACGATAAGGGAATGACTTACGAGTCATGTCGTTAGATTCGGATTCACCTTGCAATTGAGCTTGCGTGAATCGAACTTGTATTCGATGTTGCGAGATGGATAAGTTGGAAATTTGGCTAGTGAATTCCTACTCGTTAGGAAATTGAATGTAAGACACGTCGTAAAGACCTTCGTGCTAAGGCGATCGTTGCCTTGAGCATTGTCGCCTTGTTGTAAACTTTTATGTTGGATAGATTGTGGCCTTTGTGCAATGTCAATTTAAACTTTCGTTGGGAGAATCTAGGTACGGGGACTATGTAAGTAACCAGCGGGCGTAGCCCTGAATGTTGATGCATTTGCAAGTCAACGAAGGAAATCGTATCGAGATAAGTGCATAGCCAGACTTCGGAAATAGTTAGATAGCGACTTCGAACGCAAGGCGTTGCAGAGACTCGTTGTGATTGGATGCGCGACGGCTTGACGCAATGTGTAGAATTGATAGTCCTGATGAAACGTACGAAACGAGAAAGGCGATTTTGAATCGCATCGCGTGCAGTAACTTTATTGAATGAATCACGTATGTATGGAACATACGTATGCGATGAAATTTCGAGAACGGTTGCTAAGGATAAGTCCGATCGAGAGTACGGAGATGGCAAGCATAGGATTGAAATTTACCTGTCAGCTTTGTTCCAATTTGCTACGACTGGACTTGGTCGAAATACACATATCTTCGGGACGCCTTGAATATAGGTACGAATCCAAATCGAGTTGTATCCAAATTCAAATCGAGCTGCAGGAAAGACTTGAAATGTTAGTGAAAAGCTTGCGAGATAGTGTGAAACTGAATAACGTTGGTGGGACGGGATCGTGAAACGATCTACAAAACACTTAGTCGGTGTGTTTATTTTGGTTCGAGGACGAACCTTGTTTTGAGTGGTATATTCTGTAATGCCCCGCTCCGTACGGCGCATTACGCTGAAACGTTGACTCGGCGAGTCGCGTTGACCCAAGGATATGTATCGGTGCAAAACGATACGAGAGTTAAGTTGTCCCGAGCAACGCATCGAACTTTGTCGATGCGATGAGTTATGTCGACCCGAGTAATGCATCGAACTAAGTCGATGCGAAGAGTTGCCTTGCCCCGAAGGAATGCATCGAGTTGAATCGATGCGAAGTGCCGCGTTGCCCCGAAGGATGAGTGCGTTGAATCGGCTCGAAGATTCTAAGAAATCGAATCGACCAAGGCCCAAGTCCGAATCGAAGCAAGTATTGATTTTAGTTGGTTTCGTATGCAGGTTACACTTTGACGAGAAAATATTAGAGGTCAATCTTTTATAATATTTAGTAAGGGGTCCGCGAAATCAAATCGTCGCCTTGCGACTGGCTAAGACTTGGGCACACTAAGGCAAATCGGACGTATAACTCAATGAAGCACGAAGTGCTCGAATGGCTAAGTCAGGAGAGTGGCCGTGCAACAAAGTTATGAAATCGAGCCGCATCGGCTCGGCGAAACGACGAAGGCGTATCGACTCAAGGTGGGAGGATTGACTTCTTTTTTTACTCCTTCATTCGATAAGTCAAATATATCATTGTATGCTAAAGTTAACCTATCGACGCCACGGGCGTGGCCGATCGGAGATAAAATCATAGTGTGAGTCGAACACTAAGTTAGAACAATTGAAATGAAACGTGCATCAATATGCACAAGTCGCTATGGGACATTAGATATCGCTAAGGCGAGCGCCTCGGTGCGCAAGCCGCAAGAACATGGGATAACTGTAATCGGCGAGTGCCTTAGTGCACGAACCATACCGTGCCTTTGATGCACGAGTTAGACGGCTAGAACATTGAAAGACAATAGGCGAGCGCCCTAGCGCGCAAGCCCCGAACATTGAATGCTAAGTTGTAGAACATTGGAAGTACGGTCGAAACGTGCCTACGTGCACGGGATAATAAAAGATGGCTTCGTTGCGAGATAATACAGTTGCAATATGAATATGGCGGAACTGTCGGATATGACATGTTGCCTCGAAAGGTGTTCGAGACCTTCGGGTCGTTCGGTTGACGAGCATTGAGTTGAGGCACGATGCCATTGAATCATCGAAATGAAGTACGAAACGAAAGAACATAGAAAGCTAAATGGAAGAAATACGAGACGATAAGAACTGAGTCTCGGACTCAAGACTATGTTTGGTTGTTTGAATTTAACTGTTGAATGATAGGGCGTTGCATGGTCGATTGGAATGGGCTCGAGATTAATGTGATAATAACTCGTGCACGAGTATCCCCCCAAACGGATAAATGCCGGAGGTCCCCGGAACCGATTTGGCCGCGGAGGGATGATAATCTTTGTAGGCGCACATCCTTAAACAAGATGGGAGAAGCCGCAAATGATGGCATGTAGCGGGAACGTTTCGGTTGTTTGGGAGGAGACCCAACCCGTGAAACGCCGGGCAGCCCAACCAAATAGAGAGAAAAGAAGGAGAGAAAAGAAAGGAACTCCTTTAGTCCATTCCGGCGCGGATACGCCAACGGCCCGCATATAGTTAAGGAACGATGGATTGAAAGTGTAGGCGCATATGCGTCCCGCATAGAGATCCTGCTTAGAGATGTACAATAACATGACAGGGAAGGATTACGGCGTATTCACCTTGCGTCGGTGCAAGGGCGAGTGCGTCGACTTGGTAAGTCGCGCCACGAATCAAACACGAGATTGCTTGGTTGTTGCCTATTCAATTCGATAACATGCTGCTATGATAACATGCTTTACGCTTTCGAATATGCCATGAAATTGACCCTAAGGAGAACATAGCAAGATCATAAGCTAAGTTGCATGATTCAACATAAAGATTAAAATGTCGGTTTGGAAAGATGATCTTTGTTTCAGTACATGCGAGGACGAACGTACTGATCCCCCACCAGCTTCATGCAGGGTGCAGGGAATGGATTGCTCGCGGCGAAGCGTTGCTTGAACGTGTTGAGGCTTGGAATGCCGAAGCGCATTGAAGCGTGCGATCGCATTGACGCTCGGACTATGCAACTGGATTGATGCGTGATTCCGGGTCGGGGCGTGACAGGTAGGTCGGGGACTTGCATCGAGGATCGCAACCGGCGGTGCAAGGGTCCCGAATGCCAGGCTATGTCCACTATGTCTAGTTAATGCCAGTGACCTTTCATATAGATGTGTCGGCACGGGCGGCAATCCGCGTGTGTGCCTTTGGATTGAGTTGAGTTGGATATGTATGAAGTTAGAGAACACAAGGTCTGGGCCTAAGATTTGGCTAAAACGAAGGCGGCGTGCTTCGGCACGAGATGCGACGTCGAGTGTTAAGTTGTTGGCATAGAGTTGCATGAGATAGGCTTGAGTTGTTACGAGTTAAGTCAAGAAGGGCCGTAGGGCAAGTTGTGTGAAGTTACATTGAGTTGCTGGGCATGACCTCGAAATATGAGGCACGGCCGCATTGTCACAACACAAGTGTAGGCGAGACTAAGCGAGGAGGCACTGCCTCGGAGATATTGAAGCACGAATCGAGTTCATGGCACGACCGAGTTGTTACGTCCCAGAGTTTGGCACGAAAGACAAGAATAAGTCGGTACGTCGACAATGCAAGCACAAGAAAGATCTAGAGGCAAGGGAATGGAGTCCTTCGTGTAGTTGCATCTCTGATTATGGCCGTAAGGCAAACACGACTTGATAGGTTAACGTTATTGGCACGAGAAGGGTCTAAGGCAAAAGTATGAGTTAACGTCGTCGTGCAAGCACGGGATGGTCCTTAGACACAAGTAATGCAAAGGCGTCGGTCTTAAAACTGATCCTAAGGCAAGAATAGAAAGACAATCGTAAAAGGGTTTATATTGTATAAAGTAAATAAAACATGTAGGTTTTGTATGGGTGGGCGAGGAGCTCACTCCACCAGTACAGTTGAGTACTGACACCCACACAGTGTTTCATGTGCAGGCACAGGTAGAAGCTCATGGCGTAGAGCTCGCTTGGATGTGTCGAGGCACGGAGTTTCTTAGCGATTCGAAGCGTACGGCCGCGTGGATTGAAGACTTATACGAGACATAATGTATGGACATCGCCTTCCGAAGCTTCCGCTGGCTCAAGCATTGTAATCGAGAGATGAGAGAGAGCAGAGTGACTTATAAATGAGAGAAAAGTGAGCACGAGAGACTTGTAATTTGGCCCTGCGCCCAAAATTGTAATCTTGTATTATATATCAATAAAGAGTTTCTTTTGAATGACTTGTGTTCATGTGTTCTTGTTCTAATTTCTGCTGCGTATTCAATGTATATGCTCGGGACTTTTGTACGACGACCCCGTCGTCGCCGATGTAATCGGCCTGGAACTTGCCTTGCACGAGTGCAATCTAGACTCGTGCGGCATCACGCCTTAGCGAGGACGATCGCTCCTATGGGAGCGGGGCGTGACATAATGGTATCAGAACACGGCTTTACGTCCTTGGACCGTCGATTGATTTTTTTTAACTTTGATGTTTCTGTAAAACTTTGTTGCTTCCGCAAGTTGTTATCGTTGGTGCGCTCTCTCTCAAATGTCCCTCGGCATGTCCAGACAATAAGTCTAAATATTTTCGAAAGCTAGTACAAGTGTTCACCCGAATGCATCGATAGGTTATGGCCTTTGTGCCGAACGGTATCGAACATGACTCTATAGAGAACACATGCTAAGTTAGCAAAGTCGCGTGCATGCCCAAATAGTCCTACATCAACATTGGCAAGTGAGCGTGCAAACTCGGAATATAGTCCGCACGGGATAGCTATGCACACGGCCTTTTGGCTAAGTTGTGTTTCGCGTCGCGCACCTCGACCCTTGGTGCAAACGAATCGCGAGCGATAACAAGTATTGCTCGATCAAGAACGGAGATACACTTAGAGTGTCTATCGATAGGAACGCTATCAGACTAACGCTTAGGCGTACGCGAAAGATCGGTTTGGATTTTGAGGAGTAGTGCGAACGACTTAGTCCGTCGATGCGACGTGAGCGATTACGCTAGAGATTCATCGAATGAATCTGAAGGACGAGTTAGCGAGTAATACGAACGCGATTTGTAGGCTAGATCGGATGGCTCGAATCCGAGTGGTGTATGGATTTTCTTGGAAATCATTCGAGCGAAGACTGAGGATTAGAAATAATAACGAGTACGTCGGCGAGGCGATACGATCGTACATAGCGTTAGAACGCGTCACGCTTAGTTGGTCGTGACTTCGAAAGTCCCGAATGAGAAGTTGTTCGGATAAATTTGTCAATGGGCAACGCGAGTTAGAAAATGATTCAGAACGATGAACAAAAGTGAATGGTCTTGATCGAGGAAACTTAGAGGATTGTACGTACGATTTCGGATTGATTCAAATGAAATGTGACTTGAGTTTTGAACAACGATCTTAAAACTAGCTTGAGGAATAGCGATCAAACTTGATCTTGAATATCGAAAAAATTATGGAATATCCAATGCGGACAACCGCATCAACACACGACTCGAAATCGGTTGCAAAGAAAGATCGTCAGGTTACGCATATCGTCGATGGTATTGAGGCGTATCATAGATCGATATGCGATAACTCGGGGGTACTCTAACTCGGCGAATGACGATCGTGCAAATTTCATTGTTCTGATGGATGCTATACTCGGGATATTGAAATGTATCGAGGAAATGATAAACTTGGCTCGAGGATTTTCTAGTTAAACGAATGATGACGGTCGAACTATCGAATAGAGATCTTGGCTTGGATGAAAATGAAATGTTCGGATTTGCTTCGTCGATAACCACAACTTCGACATTCTTGTCTTATGCGAGCGCAACTCCAGCCTCGCACATGCGTCGCGCCGATTAGGACGATCACTCCGCGTGAGCGCTGGTATGGTGATTTATACAGCGGGGATGATTGAACTTGCCTGGCGTGGCAATTTGTATGCTTCGACTTGTGGTTTGACGCGAAGGTGAACTCAAGAATAATTTGGTGTGATTGTCGACTGAACTTGAGGATTGAGTAGGTCCAATCCGCGTATCGAGAATGAGTTTGTCTAAACTCAAATAAGAGTTACGCCCCGATGAGAATGATTATTCTGCAGGAGCGTTGCATGGTGATTCATGAACCGCCGTGGATAATCGGACTCGCGTGAGATTAGGGCACAACGTATTGTCGAGCTAGATGACCTCGTAATCGAATACATGAATTGGTTAGAATTGGTAATTTGAATGGACTCGAATTCGTTGCGCTGCGTAACGAATATCTTGATGCGAATAGGTGATCGTGCTCGATGTTTAGAAATCTGAGTGACGCGAGCTTGGGTAGAAAATCCCGTACTACCGACTTTGGTTTGACCCTAGGATTGGGGTCAGTATTGGCCTTATTGTTGGGGAACTATGATTCCAATCCTGACATTGACTTAGCCTCGTAAAGATTGGCCTAGCGGTTAGGCGAAACGCCCCTGTTGCAAGAGTTATCAATCGAAGAATTGATCTTGAGGATTGGTTTGAATGGATAGCATGAATCACGAATGTAGGAAACCCTGCTCATGGGACTCGGCTGACATGCATATATTTCAGGGACGTCTGAGTATGTGCACGATGCGACTCGAGTGAGAATGACAAATTCTCTATCATGCGGCTTAGTTGAATGCATGTATTTTGGAGACGCCTGAAATGCGTGCACGATCCAGCCAAGTGATACAATGAGTTCAAGCAAGACTTGAAAAATGGGAGTGTGTCGAGATCTTGAAATCATGTTAACGGAAAGATTGATAGTCATGCGAGCGTGACACGGAATCAAGAAACGCATAGACGAAGTGTGTGCGATAGTCCCGCGTTGGGCACGATTAAGTCTTGACCATAGAAATGGCAGGATGGCTTACCTTCAGGAAAGTCTCGAGGACGAGACTTGTTCTGAGTGGTGTATGTTGTAGTGCCCCGACCCGCAAAGTCAATCGGAGGAATCGAAACGCCGACGGCGTTCAGACTTAGCCATGCAACGGCTACTCGAAGACATTGCTCGGTCAAGGCGACCGCTCGATCAGGTGGGGGAGTTTCGGTGAACTTGCTTCATCTTAGCCTTCACTTAATAACTCGCTTGTTTTCAACTTGCACAAGTAGACTAATCTAAAAGCTACGAACGCACATAGCTAAGGGAATAATCTTGACCCGTCAGAATGTCCTAGAACATGGAAAATGGTCCCACGGTCTGCATAGAAGTCGGCTCAGCGTACTTTCAAATGACACTCGATCCTTTGTTCCCGTGGCTTGGGAGAAGAAAGTTGGTCTAAGTTGCTAAGTTGCCCCGACACTCGAAATGGCCTAAGTCATAGGCGTCGCCCGCATGAATGCTTAACAAAGCATGCACGATCCTGTCCCGCAAGGCTTGGCATAGCCTTTGCTCGTCCCTTGGGTTAAGTTGTAGGCTTGAGTGAGTTAGGCAAAGTTATGCCGGTCGACCTAAGTCATTCCAAGTGCTGCCCCGCTTATTCTGCGGTTGTCGAGATAAATAGTCCCACGATCCCAAGGCCCGTCACATGAAGTATGACATGGGCGATAGCGTTGCATAGAATGCGAGTCGGTTTAAGGCACGAGCCACGGTTGGTTCAGTGGGAATTTAGCCACAGTCTGTCGATACTTAAGAAAGACGTTATGTTCATATAAAGTGGGCAGGCTATACGATAGTTGTTCCCTGAGTTTAAAAAGAATGTTAAGTCTAAGCGATGGTTTGTCGCCGAGAGAAAATATGTCGGGACTGTGGTTCAGTCGCCGAGGCAACCCTGGTTTGGGCTCTGCAAAGGAAGTATAAAAAGAGTAAATCAAAGTAGCTAAATGATGATGATGAGACCATGCATTACGTTAAGTCTAGAAGTTAGCGTAGGCACGTGGTCATGGACAACTTGTCGACAAGGGCGATGGTTTCTTCGAGCGGTAGCCCTGGGCCATGGGCACCGACTCGGCCTAGGAAGAAACAGGTTATAGCCGAACTGGGTAATAGGCAACCGGTAGGTCGGGGACTTGCATCGAAAATCGCAACCGGCGGTGCAAGGGTCCCGAATGCCAGGCTATGTCCACTATGGCTAGTTAATGCCAGTGACCTTTCATATAGATGTGTCGGCACGGGCGGAAATCCGCGTGTGTGCCTTTGGATTGAGTTGAGTTGGATATGTATGAAGTTAGAGAACACAAGGTCTGGGCCTAAGATTTGGCTATAACGAAGGTGACGTACTTCGGCACGAGATGCAACGTCGAGTGTTAAGTTATTGGCATAGAGTTGCATGAGATAGGCTTGAGTTGTTGCGAGTTAAGTCGAAAAGGGCCGTAGGCAAGTTGTGTGAAGTTACGTTGAGTTGCTGGGCACGACCTCGAAATATGAGGCACGGCCGCGTTGTCACAACACAAGTGTAGGCGAGACTAAGCGAGGAGGCACTGCCTCGGAGATATTGAAGCACGAATCGAGTTCATGGCACTACCGAGTCGTTACGTCCCAGAGTTTGGCACGAAAGACAAGAATAAGTCGGTGCGTCGACAATGCAGGCACGAGAAAGGTCTAGAGGCAAGGGAATGGAGTCCTTCGTGTAGTTGCGTCTCTGATTATGGCCGTAAGGCAAACACGACTTGATAGGTTAACGTTATTGGCACGAGAAGGGTCTAAGGCAAAAGTATGAGTTAACGTCGTCGTGCAAGCACGGGATGGTCCTTAGACACAAGTAATGCAAAGGCGTCGGTCCTAAAACCACTACCAAAATTTATCATTTTAGCGACGGCCACATCCGTCGCTAAATCGACGATAATTACCATTAGCGACCGATAACCGACGGATTTTGGCCAAAATAATCCGTCGGCAATCAGCTCGTCGCTAATAACGTTCCGTCGCTAAGTTGTCGTCACGGCAACGGAATAGCGACGGATTGTCGACGTCACAATACAAAGCATTAGCGACACATTCCCGACGGATTTCCGTCTATTTCAACTATTAAGTATTGAACTGTGTAGGCAATAGCGACGTAAATTTCCGTCGGTAACCCGTCGTAACAGCATATCAGATCGTATCTTTCCATCGCTAATACGTCGGTAGTCGTCGGTAATTAACGACGGATTGGCGACGGTATTCTGACGGACTATCCGTCGATCAGGTTCTGGAAATGCTTGGCATTTCCAGCACCATGGCGACGGAATAGTAGTCGCGAACCCGTCGCTACAGTGATGCCACAGCGATGGATTGCTGACGAATTATCCGTCGCCATGGTTCTGAAAATGTCATGCATTTCCAGAACCATGTCGACGGATTTTCCGTCGCTAAGCCGTCACTAGATAGAGCGACGGATTAGCGGCTGATTATCAGTCGCCCTGGCGACGGCCATTCCGTCGCTATTCCGTCGAAGCTTATACCACCAGAACGTTGCCGACGGATGATCCGTCGACAACCCGTCGCTGCCTGGAAACAGTTTAAAAACCCCAGATAGCGACGAATTATCCGTCGAAAACCCGTCGGCAACTGGGAATATCCGTCGCTAAACGGTCACTAGTCCGTCGCTAACTGGGGTTTTTGGGAAAAAAATTTGCAGCACTTTCCCTGTTCACAAATATATGCATAAACCAAACCAATATATAATACACACCAATTATCCAATAATCACACAGACCAAATATATAATACACCCCAATTATCCAAGAATCACATAGACCAAATATGCACATACGATCAATTATCCAAGAATCACAGACCAAACCAAATTAATAGAAAATAAATATCAATTATCCTAAAGAGTAACATAATATCCGGTGCTATAAGCCGATTATAGCACAATTAGTTCAAAGCTCTCACAAATAATCTAAATTTTCTTAATACAACATTTTAAGAAGGAGGAGGTCGATTGTCCGTTTCCGTATTCGACCGACGCATATACTCCTCCACAAGGTACGGAGGCAAGGCATCGTAGACAGTGCTCGGAAGTCGGCGAAGCTGCTCTGCGGACATGAGATCCAGGAGTGCCGTTACAGCCGTAGGCGGTAGCACAGGGGCTTCAGGATTGAAAGAAAGATGGCCCACGGAAGACGGACCGACACCTGCAGTCGACGGACCAGTAGAAGACGGACGAGCACCATCAGCAGACGTACCGGCAGCAGCAGACGGACCGGCAGCAGCAGACGCAGGCGGAAAGTGCGTGGCAAATTGCTCCCGCAAGGACGACACCGCCTCGTGCAGCTGCGTAAGCTGCGACCTAACATCATCGTCTGCCCGGGCCACGGGAGGAGGCGGTGTCGGTAGAAATCTCTGCGTCGCCATATGCAATGGCCCTAGGGAGCCGACTCCGTACAGGTACCCTTTCTTAAAGCCGCAGACGGTATCTACGAACAAGTCGTTCCGAGCGGCCAAAGAAGAGGGCGTCCGGAAGGGCGTCGTTTCACCGACATCCTCGGTGTCAGTTAACTGAGCCCGACTAAGGGCCTCACGATACGCAGCCTATCAAATGAATGTGTTTATATTATAAGATTTACCTAAGTTGTAAACTAAATCCTATGTTTCACTAAGTTAAGTGTGAATTCTAAGTGGACCTAAGTTATAGTCCGAATACTTTTAATTCTAACGTTAATCTCATAAACATAAGTACTTATATCAGTCTCCTTGGCCCTCTCGTCGACGAAGCTCCCGTCCTTCCGTCTTTTGTGCGTATGGTGGAACACGTCGTGCATGGTGACCGATTCTGGCGCCCTTCCCTCCTTCACCGCCCGTTGGGCCTACATACGAAATTTTCGTAGAAACTAATTAACTCCTTTAATTAATAATACCTAATTCGATAGTGAAATAAATTTACGGTTGCTCACCAGATCTGCAAGTGTCGCTGCGTGAGACCTTGATCCCCCCGTATGAAGGCCGCGGCAGATCGGTTTACCTTCGCCTTCTTCGATTTCTCCTTGTACGCAGGGTTATCCATCATGCCTAAGAGGTCCTCATAATAGTCCTGCCGGATCCAATTCGGCCTCGTATGCCCCATTTTTAGGTCATGAATCATATCCCGTATCTTCTTCGAGCATGCGCTTCGGTAGGTCCTGCGGATCCCCTCTTCACGATGGGGGGCCACCAGTACGTTCTCTAACACAGAAAATCAATTATTACGTAATTTACAAAATAGTTGATTAAAGAATCACATAGACTTAACCAAAAAAATATAGATATATACCCTCAACTCGTCGAGCCAGACGTACTGCTCGTTTGGGGGCACCGACGTAAAGTTGAGATAGGGACCGTAGAAGTTAGCCCTGATAATTTCTCCAAGGGCCCCGCCAACATTAAACGGAAAAAACCTACAAAGAAGAAACGACTGGATTATTAACTTGAATAAATGAAAGAAATTTAATAAATTAACTTAAATTTACTTACGAGGTCCCCGCGGGCCATAGCTCTCATCGGAACTCGCCTCTCGGCCTCTCTGGTGCCGTCGAAGGATCCGCGGATCCGCGTATGTACTCCCCAGTAACCGGATGGAACCGAGTATGGGGGTACTCCGGGGCCCACTGTACAGTAACTGGGGCATCCCCTGGTGGATCCGCTGCTGGTGGTTCCGATAGCGGATCGGATCCGCTAGCAGATCCGGACTGATGCCTCGATGAAGTGGTCGATCGAGGGCGGGATGCGTCTGTGCCCGGGGTACTCTCCGGGTCGGGCTCGCTCGATGGGGTCACATCCCAGGAACTTTGAATAAGACCACGACCACCAGCACCAGTACGACCACGACCACGACCCGCACCACCACCACCACCACCACCACCACGACCACGGCCTGCCATCATGACCTGTAAATAGAACACATAAACATAATTAACAATATGAAATTGTAAATGGATATAAAAAACTAAACTAAAATATACATACCACTAGTAGGGAGACGAGTGCCGCCGCGACGAAAAAGACTAGGAGTGCCCTATGCAATAAGTAAATAATCGAATGAAAAAAACATGAATTCACGTAATTGCTTTTATGAGGTCAAACTTAATTCACGTAATTGGAAGTGTTTTTACTATACAACAATATTTAACCTAATCATCGTCTTCGTTCTCATCCTCGGCCTCGTCTTCATCATCATCCTCCTCATCCTCATCCTCATCCTTATCTTTATCGTCGATTTCATCTGTATCCTCATCCCCATCAAATTCTTCTTCTTCTTCTTCTTCTTTTTCTTCTTCTTCTTCTGTCTCAAAATTTGGGACAAGACGCCTCTTTCTCCCCTGGTTGACAGTTAATTCTTGTGTATCAACCTCTTTCTTCCCTCTATTTTCCTCAACAATATCTTCAACATCCATTGTATCTGAGTGTTGTCCCAAGTATTGGGACTTTTCGATCTGGTCCTCTTGGTATGCTGGGTCTCCAACGTTGAATGTATTTCAAGATTTAATCTTGCATACTGCCCACCAGTCAAATCGATCTCTACGACGCCTTGGGTAGCTTGTATAGTAGACTTGAACAGCCTGATTTGCTATTGCAAATGTATCGAACTCTCTATACCTCCTGCGATGATTTATATCGACGAATCCAAATTGTTTATCGATTCTCCAACCGATATTTGGTGTCGTATCGAACCACTCACATTTGAACATCACAATATGCATATCATATGGGCCAGTATATTGTAAATCTACAATATCCCGAAGCACTCCATAATAGTCAAAGTCCGGCTCGTCGTCATAGACGGTGCCTCTTATGCAAATATCGGAATCCTTGGTATTGATGCCGTCATTGATAAATTCGACATTTATAGCATTCTGAGTTGACTTAAACCTGAAGCCATTAACGACATAGCCTGGCCAAGTCTTTATTTGCTTCTTCGGTCCCAGTGCCAGATAACGAACACTCTCATGAGTGAGTGTTGTTTCAGGCAATAAAACCTATAAACAAATATTTATAATTTAAATATTTCAGATTATATATTAATAATCTCAATTATAATCACAGTTACTTACGTATTTGCGAAACCATGACGGAAATGTACAATCAACCTCTCTTTGAAGTCCCTCATCGGTAATATCGGGTCTCCTCATTTTGATTTCATCTCTAAATACACTATTAGAGAAAATAAGAATATATAAGTGTAGTCACTTACTTCATCAAATTTGAGATTATAACGAGTGCAAGTGTACTGACTTACTTCTCCAAATCTCTCACTTCTTGTATGTCACAGTTTAACAAGACATATCGGTGAGCGGCATCATACTCGTCGTCTGTCAACCACCGTCTTTTACTAGCCCCAACAGGCTTGCCCCTTACATTGAATATTCCTCCATCCTCAACGTCCTCGTCATTCCTTTGAGGTCTATTTCGATTTGTTTTAACATGAGTATCGAAATAAATGGAGCAGAAGTTTGAAACCTCTTCGATAAGATATGCTTCGCATATCGAAGCCTCTATATGAGCTTTGTTGCCAACTTTCTTCTTTAGATGGTGTAGGTATCTAGAGAGACAAATTATCTTGAGAATTAAGAAAGAATTTTAAAATAAATGGAAATTCAGCTTAAATTATATCGATATTTATGTACCTTTCAAATGGGTACATCCATCGATAATGAACAGATGCACCGACACGGGCTTCGTATGCTAGATGAATCGGTAGATGTTCCATGCTGTCGAAGAAGCCAGCAGGAAATATTTTCTCCAACTTGCAAATTGTTAAGATAATCTTCTCCTCAAGTTCAACCATGTGTTGCACAGTCAACTTAGTTGAACAAATATCCCTAAAAAATATTGATAGTTCGGCCAACGGAACCCATACAGTAGAAGGCAACAACTCTTTCAAAGCAATGGACAGTAATCTTTCCATAAACACGCGGCAGTCATGACTCTTCATTCCCGTTAGCTTGCGTTCATTGAGGTCAACGCATCTAGACAAATTCGACACATAGCCGTCGAGAAATCTTAAAGTAGATACCCACTTGCAGATTATTAATCTATCTTCCTTGCTCAATGTGTATTATGCTATCGGCTTACTTAATTGTCCAACAGCTCCCCTTTGTATCAAGTTCAGATAAGGACGCTTGCATATCTCGGCAATGTCTTGTCTTGCTTTTGGATTGTCCTTCGTCTTTCCTTTAATGTCCATGACGGTATTGAAGACATTATCGAACACATTCTTTTCGATATGCATAACATCAAGATTATGCCTTATAAGATTATCTTTCCAATAAGGCAAGTCCCAGAAGATACTCCGTTTGGTCCAGTTATGGGTTTGTCCGAACCCATCGACACGATTATTCGATGGATCTTCCATTACAGTGGGAAAATCCTTTACATCTTCCTAAATATCGTATCCCGACAATCTGGCAGACGGATGAGAAAATTCTTATTTTCCAACTCTGAATGCGTCCTTGTTCTTTCTCCAAGGATGACTCGCGGGCAGAAATTGACGATGACAATCAAAGAAAGAAGTTTTTCCTCCATGCTTAAGGCGGAACGCCTTACTATTTTGCATGCATATCGGACAAGATAGGGTGCCGTGAGTACTCCATCCCGACAGCATACCGTATGCGGGAAAATCATTGATTGTCCACATCAATAAAGCTCTCATCTGAAAGTTCTGTTTTCTGGAAATATCATACGTCGTGACGCCGATCTCCCACAGCTATTTTAGCTCATCCACCAACGGCTGTAAATATATATCGATATTCTTCGTCAGATTTTTGGGACCCGGTATGATAGCTGTCAAGAACATATAAGGAGTCTTCATACACATCCATGGTGGCAGATTGTAAGGGGTCAGAATGACCGGCCAGCAGGAGTATTGAGATCCCGACTGCCCGAAAGGTGCGAATCCATCAGAACATAGCCCCATGCGTACATTTCTGGGCTCTGCAGCAAAATCTGGATGGCGAAAATCGAAATATTTCCACGCCTCTCCATCCGAAGGATGTGATAATTCTCCATCGTCCTTTGTGCGTTCTTCGTTGTGCCACGTCATGTGTTCTGCTGTATTCTGAGACATATACATCCTCTGCAAGCGCTTCGTGATCGACAAGTAATGCATATACTTGTAAGGACGTCGTTTTCTAGTTGACTTTCCTTTTTCCCTGACTTCCTTGTAACGATCCGCATTACAGAAGCGGCAACTTTCTACATCCTCGTTCTCCTTGTAGTACAACATGCATCCGTTGCGACAACAATCTATCTTGTCGTACCCCAGTCCCAGTTGTCGGACCATCATCTTCGACTTGTAGAAGTTTTTTGGAAGCTCTTTTGATTCCTTCGGAAACACCTCCTTCATTAGTTGTGTAATTCGATCATAGCAAGTTTGTGGCAAGTTAAAATCGGACTTTATGTTCAACAACCGCATCGTCACTGACAGTACGGAATGTGGATCACAACCAGGATATAAAGAAGTTTCAGCATCCTGAAACATATCATAGAACTCCTTCGCCTCGGGATTAGGATCCTCCGGATCAAAATTAGTCCCTGCCGCGTCGTACACCATATCTCGTGCAAGGTTCTGCACGTCTCCATAATCAACGGAGCATTCGTCGTCAGCGACGACAAAATCCGCTGCAGCATTATCATCAAAAGCATAAGTAGCAGCATTCGCAACCTGTCTTTCGGCATATAGTTCACCTTGCGATGACCACAGGTCGTAATCACGTACGAAACCCTTACGGGTCAAATGATCTCTTACACTCACCACTTCTTCGTAACGTCTATTGCGACAATTACGACATGGACACTTGATTTTGTTACCGTCCATAAACTGAGCTTTGCTCATGGCATACTTAAGAAACACTTCCACGCCTGCCTGAAAATCGTCACTCATACCTATTCTGCTCTCGTGTTGTCGTTTGTACATCCATGTACGATCAACGAAATAATGATCCATCACAGATTAGATGTAATCATGTAACTGGTATATAATCATGTAACTGGTGGATCCGCTAGTATTCTAGCTCGAGAAGAGAAAAATATAAATATAGTTGTTACTAATAGTTCGATACCGATAGTGCGATACCGATACCGATACCGATAGTGCGATAACGATACCGATAGTTCGATATCGATAGTTCGATACCGATACTGCGATACCGATACCGATAGTGCGATACCGATACCGATACCGATAGTTCGATACCGATAGCATGGTTTAAAGTATCGGCCGATACCGATCCGATACGGCCGATACCGATACGGTTTTACATGTTTCGATCCGATACCGACCGATACCAAATATTGACCGATACCGACTATGGGGTTCTTTGTTCCGGTCAATTCGGCAAAACTAATCGGTAAGGGTGACTACTATTTCATATAATTTCAAAACTACTAAGAAATAACGCTGAAATACTTAAAATTATGCCTAAATGTATAAAATATATGTTTTTAAATGTAAATAATTTATTAATAATTATTTGTTTTCCGATACCAAAGTCCGATACTCTGATACGATACCGCCGATATGGGAGCTATATCCTAAATATCTAGTCTAAATTAACTTGGTTAGGATACTAGAGTGTCCTTATTATCTAGCAAGCACTACCTTAGTCTAGTCACACTAGCGTTAATCACCTATAATTCCTACCATGTCTACAATCACACATTACACCCCAAGCCGTCCTGCATGCTAATTATAATAGGCACATATATGTATATCACAGTTAGATGTATAGACCATGAACCCAAACACTGACTTATGCAGATGAAGAACTCGTACTGTCCTTGACACAGTGAACACATATACCATGAACCCAAACTCCATATTCACATTTACTAATCCAAACACCACCAAACTAATGGATAACACCCAATATAGATAACACATTATTTAGCCAATATATAAATTATATGAATTTGATAAGCAAAGCCCTCCGCCGTCCCCGACCAAAGCCCGCCGCCCCAAGCCCGCCGCCCAGCCCCCGACGCCCCCGCCCCAAGCCCGCCGCCCAGGCCCCGACGCCCCCGCCCCAAGCCAGCCGCCCAGCCCCCGACGCCCCCACCCCAAGCCCGCCGCCCAGGCCCCGACGCCCCCTGTAGTGCCCCGTCCCGCGAAGTCAATCGGAGGAATCGAAACGCCGACGGCGTTCGGACTTGGCCTTACAACGGTGACTCGAAGACATAGCTCAGGTGGGATAGTTTCGATGAACTTGCCTCATCTCAGCCTTCACTTAATAATTCGTCTGTTTTCAACTTGAACAAGTAGGCTAATATAAAAGCTACGAACGCACATAGCTAAGGGAATAATTCCGACCCGTCGGAATGTCTTAGAATATGGAAAATGGTCCCACGGTCTCAATAGAAGTCGGCTCAGCGTGCTTTTAAATGACACTCGATCCTTCGTCCCGCGGCTTGGGAGAAGGAAAAGTTGGTATTCGACACAGACGATGAGTTAGCCAAAGTCATAGGCGTCGCCCGCGCAAATGCTCGATAAAGCATGTTCGTTTCCACTGTGCAAGGCTTGGCATAGCCTTGGCGCGTCCCTCAGGTTAAGTTGTAGGCTTGAGTAAGTTAGGCAAAGTTATGCCGGTCGACCTAAGTCATTCCAAGTGCCGTTCCGCTCTTTCTGCGGTTGTCGAGTTAAATAGTCCCACGATCTTAAGTGCCGTCATATAACGTATGACTTGGGTGATAGCGTCGCGTTGGACGTAAGTCAGTTAAAGGCACGGGCCACAGTTGGCACGATGTAAAGTTAGCCACGGTCCATGGCACTTAAGGAACACGTTTTGTTCAAGTTAAGTTGGAAGGCTACGTAGTAGTCGTTTCATCGAGTTCAAAGGTGTTTCGAGGCGGTCCCTCGGTTGGGAGTCTCGCGTTCCTATCCACGTTAAGGTATTTCGAGGCGGTTCCTCAGTTGGGAGTCTCGCGTTCCTATCCACGTTAAGGTGTTTCGAGGCGGTCCCTCGTTTGGGAGTCTCGTATTCCTATCCACGTTAAGATGTTCGAGGCGGTCCCTCGGTTGGGAGTCTCGCGGCCCCGATGCACGTAATGCAAAGGGTGGTTCAGAGCACAATTTGCTAAGTATAGTTCCGATCGTACCAACAAATATGCCATGCATTTACGTGAGTCTAGATGTCTCGTAGGTGCGTGGTCATTGGACACCTTGTCGACAAGGATTTTTGCCTAGACTGGTTATACGCCGGGGCACCGGGCCCAGTAATCCTAGGGGGTAGATGTTATAGCAGCGCATGCTTTTATTGCGTGGGTAGTCGGGGGCTTTCCATGGGGCTAGCTACCTTGCATCGAAGGACCCGCCGCCTACCCGAGCTATGTCCGCGATGGCTTGTCATGCCAGTGGCCTTTCATATAGATAATCGGCGTGCTAAGCGGCGAATCCGCATGTACGGGTTCGGTCATAATAAAGAAAGTGTAAGCACGGTATGCGTTGAATGGTGAAATGTGTGCTCGGTAGCACCCAAAGTATTGTAAAGCCTACGATTCGGCTATACGTAAAGATACGTGCTTCGGCACGAGATATGGCATCGTACTTGAGTTTTCAACACCGGTTCCACAAGTTTGGTTAGTCGTTGCGCGTTAAGTCGAGAAGGGCCGTAAGTCGAGATTGGATAAGTCAGGTTATGCTGCGAGGCACAGCCTAGATGTTTGAGGCACGGGCAAGTATTTGACACGACCTAGTCGTTACGTCCAAGAGTATGGTGCGAAAGACAAGTATGAGTCGGTACGTTGACAATACAAGCACGAGAAAGGCCTAGAGGCAAAGTATGGGTACGTTATTAGTGCAAGGCAGGAAGATGGTCTAAAGACACTAAATAGGTCGAGCGTCAGTCCTAAAATCGATCCTAAGGCAAGACTAGAAAGACAATCGTAAAAGGGGGCTTGTATTGCACAAAGTAAATAAAACGTGTTGGTTTTGTATGGGTGGGCGAGGAGCTCACTCCACCAGTACAGTTGAGTACTGACACCCATACAGTTTCCATGTGCAGGCACAGGTAGAAGCTCGTGGTGCGGAGCTCGCTTGGATGCGTCGAGGCACGGAGTTCCTTGGCGATTCGAAGCGTGCGGCCGCATGGAATCGAAGATTTATACGGGACATAATGTATGGACATCGCCTTCCGAAGCTTCCGCTGGATTCAAGTATTGTATCGAGAGATAAGAGACAGCAGAGTGATTTGTAATGTGAGACGAGTGCATTTGAGTGATTGTAATCTTGGCCTTGTGCCCCTAATGTAACCGTTGTTTCAATATCAATAAAAGAGCTTCTTGAATAACTTGTGTTTGTTCTAAATTTCTGCTGCGTGTTCAATGTCTCTGCTTGGGACTTCTGTGCGACGACCCCGTCGCAGCCGCTATAATCGGCCGTTATGGAACTCGCCTTACACGAGCACAATCTAGGCTCGTGCGGCATCACGCCTTAGCGAGGACGATCGCTCCTACGGGAGCGGGGCGTGACACCCCCGCCCCAAGCCAGCCGCCCAACCCCCGACGCCCCCGCCCTAAGCCAGCCGCCCAGCCCCCGACGCCCCCGCCCCAAGCCCGAATGTCTCCAAGCCCGCCGCCCCCGCTGCCCCTACGTCGACACCGCGATACACAGAGAGAGAGAGAGAGAGAGAAGATTACCTTCGGAAGAGAGAGAGGAGAGGACGTCGTCGCCGTTCACCTAAGCCATGCGAGAGAGAGAGAGACAGAGAGAGAGAGAGAGAGGAGAGAGATTGAATTTGGGGGGAATGCCAAAAGTTCCTCCCGCCTTTTCATTTAAGTCTGGAACGCTCATTTAGCGACGGAATAGCGACTGTGAATAATCCGTCGTCAAGCAGTCGCTATTATTGATTATCTGATTGAATATCCGTCGCTACGTAGTCAAAAATATGTTCCGCCAATTCTCTACACAATTCTCGCCAAATAAACGACTACGTGGCGACGACCGGAGATCCGTCGTTATAACACCGATACACTAGCGACGGATGTGCGACCTTTCCTACCCCTAAAATTAAAATAAAAATGGCAAATGTTTGTGGTCGGTAATCAGTCGCTGAGCGGCCACTAAACCGTCGCTAATACCGACTGAATAATTCCGTCGCTAAACCTCCATCGCTAAATGAGCGTATTTTGGTAGTGAACTGATCCTAAGGCAAGAATAGAAAGACAATCGTAAAAGGGTTTATATTGCGCAAAGTAAATGAAACGTGTAGGTTTTGTATGGGTAGGCGAGGAGCTCACTCCACCAGTACAGTTGAGTACTGACACCCACACAGTATTTCATGTGCAGGCACAGGTAGAAGCTCGTGGCGTGGAGCTCGCTTGGATGCGTCGAGGCACGGAGTTCCTTGGCGATTCGAAGCGTACGGCCGCGTGGATTGAAGACTTATACGAGACATAATGTATGGACATCGCCTTCCGAAGCTTCCGCTGGCTCAAGCATTGTAATCGAGAGATGAGAGAGAGCAGAGTGACTTGTAAATGAGAGAAAAGTGAGCACGAGAGACTTGTAATTTGTCCCTGCGCCCAAAAATGTAATCTTGTATTCTATATCAATAAAGAGTTTCTTTTGAATGACTTGTGTTCATGTGTTCTTGCTCTAATTTCCGCTGCGTATTCAATGTATCTGCTTGGGACTTCTGTGCGACGATCCTGTCGTCGCTGATGTAATCGGCCGTTATGGAACTTGCCTTGCACGAGTGCAATCTAGACTCGTGCGGCATCACGCCTTTGCGAGGACGATCGCTCCTACGGGAGCGGGGCGTGACACTTTTCATCCCGTGCCACCAGAAGTTTGTGCGGAGGTCCTTGTACATCTTCGTACTGCCGGGATGCAAGGTGTACTTCGCGTAGTAGGCCTCTGACAATATCTCCTTTCTAAGTTTTGAATCATCCGGAACGTATAGCCTACCCCTCAATCGAAGCATGCCGGTCTCGTCTTCCGCAAATTTGGTCGTCCTGCCCGTCGAGATTAGATCTCGCATTTTCTTCAGGTACGGATCGTCCTTCTGAGCGATCTTGATCTTTTCAAGCAAGCTCGGCTCTAACTGCAACTTTGCCAACTGCACATTCCGAAATCGGACTCGGAGTTCAATGCCCATCTCTTCTAGGTCGAATAGCAGTCTGCGGTCGATGGATAGCGAGGCTATGTACTTTTGACTCAGAGCGTCCGCCACAACATTTCCTTTTTCCGGCTATAGTCGATAGTCAAGTCGTAATCCTTGATCAGTTCAAGCCAGCGCCTCTGCCGCAAGTTCTGTTCCCTCTGCGTGAATAGATACTTGAGGCTCTTATGATCGGTGTAGATCGTGCACGCCACACCATAGAGGTAGTGACGCCACAATTGCAACGCAAACACAATCGCCGCTAACTCCAGGTCGTACGTAGGATAATTCTTCTCGTGCGGCTTTAGCTGTCGGGAAGTAAAAGATATCACCTTGTTCTACTGCATCAGCACACATCCCAAGCCCTGACCGGACGCGTCGCTGAAAATTTGGAAACCCTCAGTCCCTTCTGGAAGTACGAGTATCGGGGCCGAGATGAACCGTTGCTTTAATTCTTGGAATGAAGCTTCGCAGTCGTCTGACCAGTCAAATGCGACTCCTTTCTGGGTGAGGCGAGTCAGGGGCGATGCGATCTTCGTGAAGTCTTTCACGAAGCGTCGATAGTATCCCGCTAAGCCAAGGAAACTTCGAATCTTGCTGACGGACGTTGGCCGCTTCCAATCGACAACGGCTTCAACTTTCTTTGGGTCGGCTGCAATGCCTTCAGCTGAAATGATGTGTCCGAGGAATGCGACGCTACTCAGCCAAAATTCACATTTGCTTCACTTCGTATACAACTGATTTTCTCGAAGGGTCTGAAGCACGTTCCGTAGATGCTCAGTGTGTTGCTGCTTGCTCTTCGAGTTGACGAGTATGTCGTCGATAAAGACTACTACGAACTTGTCGAGGAATGGTCGGAACACCAGATTAATTAAATCCATGAAAGCAGCAGGGGCGGTTGTTAGGCCGAACGATATTACCAGGAACTCGTAATGTCCGTATCGAGTGCGGAAGGCATACTTTGGCACATCGTCCGACTTGATCTTGAGTTGATGGTAGCCCGAATACAGATCAATTTTAGAGAACACCGTGGCTCCTTGAAGCTGATCAAACAGATCGTCTATGCGGGGCAGAGGATATTTGTTCCGGACGGTAGCTTTATTCAGCTCACGGTAGTCGATACAAAGACGCATAGGGCCATCTTTCTTCTTGACAAACAGCACGGGCGCTCCCCAGGGCGAGACGCTGGGTCGGATGAATCCTTTGTCGAGTAATTCTTGTAACTGCACCTTAAGTTATTTAAGCTCCGTAGGGGCCATTCTGTACGGGACTTTCGAGATCGGTCGAGTGTCAGAGAATGTATCGATAATGAACTCAATCTCTCGATCGGGCGGCATGCCGGGCAGCTCATCCTAGAATACATCGGAGAATTCTGCCACAACGTCGGTCTGACCCGCGTTTGCACCATCCTGTCGCATATCTCGAACGGAAGCTAGATAGCCTTCGTACCCGGAATGCAGCATCCGTCGAGCAGATATTGTGGAGATCAATATACAGGTCGGCGATGCCTCACCACACGAGTAGCAGAATTCAGGCACTCCAGGTATACGGAATGTAACTCTCTTTTCAGCGCAGTCTATGGTTGCGTTGCACGGACCGAGCCAATCCATCTCCAGAATGATGTCGTAGTCCTTAATATCTAGAACTATCGCATCGAGACTGATCTTTTGACCACCTATACAGATGATTCCGTCTCCGCAGACTAAATTTGCAAGTAGTGGCATGCCCGACGGTATGTTAACAGTGAGGTCGAGGCCCAGTGGTATCAAGGAGAATTTGTGCTCGGCGGCAAAGTTCGTCGATATAAAACTATGCGTGTGTAGCCTCCCTTCCCAAAAATTGTTGAAATATTTTTTTACTATTTATTTAATTTAAAATGGTGGTTTTCATTTTTTAAATAATTATTTAGTTAATTATTACGGTGGATGACTTTAGCCATGATGGAGTTTGAAGTACCAGACGACTAGGAATCATGGCACGGATAGTGCAGTGACGTGCCTTGACTAGTATATTAGTAATGCCAAGGAAGACCTAGCCATAGTGATGTCCCAACTAGGAAAATCAGGCCAAATTGTGACATGACCATTATAAATAGTTTATTTATTTATTATTATTATTATTATTTGACGTTTAAGTAATCCGGTTGTACCAGACTGGTCCGGACTGGACCAAGCCCATGTAGTCATACGGTACGTCCAACGACATCCGTGTAGATGTGTTTTGGTATGATTGTGTTGTACTTCGTTCTAATGATCTATTGAATATTTTCTAAATATTTAAATATTATAAATATCGTCATTATTGGATATTCAATAATAGTTGTATAAATAGGTCCTTGCACATTGTGGGATTATTGGACGGTGCATAATGGTATATACACCACTATTGGTTTGTTGAATCTCGTTATTATTATGGTCATTATTATAATTATAATTATTATATTATTGAGGTTAATATTAAATATTATTATTAATATTTGGTTATATGTGTGTGAATATATATATATATATATATATATATATATATATATATATATATATATATATATATATATATATATATACATATATGAGATGTGTGTATATACATATATAAATATTATATGTGTGTAAATATGTGTATATATAAAGGGGTAATATATATGTGTGGATGTATAGATAAATATATGTGAAGGAATATCTAAATGTATTATATGAGTGTGTAAATATAAGTATAGGTGTATATGTATTAGTATATATATTAATGTATATATAAATGGGTGTTAAATATATGTATATGTGTAAAAATATATATATACATATATGGAAATACATGCTTATACAATGGTATAATAGTATATAGGAAGCAAATGTTTTTAAACCCAAAGCTTAAAGGCACAGGCCCAAGCTAGCCGGGCCCAGCCCAAGCCAAATGGGCCACAGCCCGAACTCAACCCACCTCAAGTTTTCCAAAACCCGATCCTATATATGCTCAGGCCCAGCCGAGCTTCACGTATCAGAACCCACAACCCGACACCCGCGGATTGTAGCTATATAGGAGAGAGTTCTAACGGAAACCCTAAGTGAAACCAACCCGACGCCGACCTCTCCCTAGCAGGGGAGACCCACCCTGGCACCAGCGCCGCCGCAGGCCAGCCCCGGACGACCGTCGCCACCGTCGCACGCGGTCGAGGCCGCGTGGATACACAGCACGCGCGGACTGGACAAGAATGGCAGCAGCCAATGAGCCCCACTTCGTGGCGCGATTCCCGTCGCCTCGTTGCGTCGTTTCGCGTGTCGTCTTCGCAGGTACATCGTCAACTTAACCCCCTACGAGCCTCTTCAAACAGAATGTTTTATTTTGCGATGAACGTGACGTATTACGACTCAAAAGTCGTCGAAAAACAGTCCTAAAACAGGACATAAAACCGACCCAACCCCCTGATTTGGAAGGCAGATTCCAGCCAATCCATCGATCGATTGGAAAATCCAATTGAACAGACTTATAGCCAACCTATAGGAGATCATGACCCTTTTTGTAGTTTCAGATTTTATACAGTAGGCACAAAGAAATCAGTTTTCGAAGTTGAGCAAAAACTACTTTGAAAACAGTTTAGAAAACTTGGAAACCCATCCACACGACGTACGTTCCGCCAATCCGGGCGACGTGGTCGCGAACTGAAAGCATCGAAAGTTACGTATCGATTTCTTGGTCGTGTGGGCTTTGACGGAATTCAAATTGGTCGCGTGTGCGCGACGAATTTGATACGTGTCCGTCAAAATTCACCGTATCGTGCTCTTTGCAAATTCTCCAATTACTTTGTGCACGCTCGTCAGATCGAGACAAAACTTGTGCCAGCAGGACCGTATCATTTTTCTGGTCCTGTATACCAAGTTTGGTCCAATTCTGAGACAGTTGATAAAAACACCGTTTTGCGGGCCCTACGGTTCTACTCAACGGGCGATTTTGTGCACGGCCCGCCGAAATTCAACTTTGGATATACGGTTGGGTTCGTATCGAAAAATTGGATCCGTAGACATGTAGTTTGACAATTTTAGAGACCATTGACTCTGGCACGCTTTTCGGTGCAAAGCGGATCCAACGACGGACATCGTTTTTGCCCGAAATTACCGTTTTGCCCCTGTGTCCAGAATTGGACTTAAGGACAGGCGATCCTAGCTATTTTGACTATTCTAAGAATATTGGTAATGTTTATTTCAGCTTTCGGGGACTGTTGTACGGGTTTTGACTATTGTGACACATTGAGTGGTTCAGATTGTCGGTTTCACCAGCAGAGGACCACAGGCGAGTACAGTTTATTATCTGCATTTCGATATTGATCTTTACTATATTTCATTGATTAGTCATTGGTTATGTGATTTTTATACTCTATTATAAATTGTTGAGTCGGGAATGAGAAGTACCAAGGATGTGTGATCCGACCGTAGACAGTGTTTATTTTCATGCAGTAGACATTATAGACAGTGCTTATTTTCTGCAGTAGACATTGTAGATAGTGCTTATTTTCTGCAGTAGACATTGTAGACAGTGCTTATTTTCTGCAGTAGACATTATAGACAGTACTTATTTTCTGCAGTAGACATTGTAGACAGTGCTTATTTTCTGCAAGTAGACATCGTAGACAGTGCTTATTTTCTACAAGTAGACATCGTAGGCAGTGCATACTTTTCTGTAAGTAGACATCGTAGACCGTGCGCTGTAGTGGCCCAGACTGATCACATATCAACGGTACTTCTAACAGTTGGGGAAAGTATTTTGTGTCTATTTATTGCTATTTGGTTTTTCGTATTTACTGTTTATTTTCAAAACTCATGATTGATGTCTAACCTTTGTTTTATAGTCATTTTCTTTATTTGAAATTGCATTCAGTGAATTGTGTTCGTTCCATTCCTGACTGGAAACCAATATTTTTCAGGTTAGCCGTGGATTCACTTAGCATGGGAGATACGGGAGTACTTGCAGACAAAAGCCTAGAAACTAGCTAGATAGCGGAGTTGTAGTCATTCCAATATTTGTACAAGTTTATATTTTTTTGCGAATGTAAATCTTGTGATCATTGTAAGTTAAATTATTTTTTTGTGAATGAGTATTATTTGTGATTCTGGATCTTCATGGCCGTGACAGCGTACTACCGCCGACACTGCGGCGTAGGCTGGCTTAGACACGTCTCGTATCCGTTTAAAAAAAAATAGGTGCGGGTCGTGACAGCGTGGCACCTGAGTCAAACAATACACGAGCAGGTTTATTATTGAATTGCAGTATACCTGTCACGACTATATCAGATGCGAACGCCTCGTCGCGAGTCATGGCGTAGACGCGGCCCTGAAAATTGGGGCGACTGTCCTGGCTATTCGGTTGTACGGTCGATGGAGCCCGAGTTGCTTGGCCTCGGTTCTGATGGTGTTGTTGGGGGCGTTGGTTCGACCTAGCTTTTGGGCAGTTCTTTGCGACGTGAGTTATTTTGCCGCAAACGAAACATGCCCCATTCTTCAATCGGCACTCAACGGCCAAGTGCCCCTCCTTGTGGCAGAACTCGCAGACTACTCGATCCTTCGTCTGGTTGCCGCCTCCGTTGCCGTAGTTTTGACGTTTGTGTGCGTTGTTGCCTCCCGAATTACTATGACGTTTGTTATTAAAGTGAACAACGCCGGTAGTAGTAGGAGGATACTCGAACTCCAGACGGAGGGCATGGTTGAGTGCCTCGCCCATGGTTTTGTATTCAGACACCGAGACATGAGCACGGATAGTGGAACGGAGGACCACCTTGTCGACAAGTTGTAGTTTCCTCGAACGGTTGCCTAGGCCAAGGGACCGATTCGGCCCGGAAGGAACGAGAATAGCAAGCGCCAGCCTTTCATCGGCACGAGTTAGACAGGAACTTTCGCATAGGGCTCGCTACCCGACGCGAAAGGGTCACCGTCTAACCCCGTGTCACGCCCCAGAACCAGAATACTGGAGAGCGGGGGCAGACACAGCCAGCTACGTATATTGAAATAGAATACATCTCAACTATACGGTCACGGCTGTCTAGATATGAGGGTTTACTACAAGCCAGCAGTCTCTTAAGGTCAAGCCTATTGTCTCAATCTCAAGCAAATAACAGAGTTACAAGATGTTAGAGCATCAAATATATATATATAAGGCGTCCCAAATATTACATATTGGATGATCATGAAGCTAGTCATACAAAATGATAGGACTAGCAAGAGTTCAGTCATACATGATCAACCCTAGAATTTGTTAATCATGTTTACAGCCCGTAGGCAGACAGTAAGTAAATGTGCATCGAGCTAACAGGTGCTCGTCGGCTAAACGCCTCAAAAGAATAATTTTACATATAAGTGGGTGAAACAAAAAGGAAAACCCACTCTTGGCCCGGGTTCCGTCTAGTTGTCACCATTGGGCTGGAAGTTCGGTAGATCCTCGGGAGCTGCTCCGAAATCTGGCCACACAAAACCAGCTGGGTCAAACCCCAGAAAGAGCAAGTGCCACAAAGGAGGCCACAAATAAGAACAAAAGCCAGCATATCAGAACATAAAGAATAAAAATACAAGTAGTAAAGTACACAGGGCGATAAACGACTAGGGACGTGGAACCATTCCGGGAGCCATGTTACAATCCTTAAACCAAACAAGGACCGGGATTGTACCCCTTCGCCTGAATAGCTCACTGTCTCTACCCATTTATCGTTAAGATAAGTAAAACAAACATGCTCAGGAGATAGCAGGCACTGGAGCTAGACAAGACTTAGACAAGGCTGGACACCATCCATTCACAATCGGCCAAACAAATACTACGGCTTACTACTTTAACTAACTAGGGTTATCACAATCCTAATTACTAACAAGATGCAAGTGAGAAACTCCCAGTCCCAAGCCCTGCAGACCATCCAGTTATCCTTCCGCGGGTTGAGAGTTATAGGTGGGTACACTGCCCGGAAGACAAATGTACCCTTAGGTGACTTAGAGGGTGCAACACATGACAGTGTGCTGGAAATGTGCTCTACTCGTCGGCAAGCTACAAGTCCATTAAAGCGCCCAGATAACGAGATTGCCTGTGACTGGGAATTCTCCATGTTCTAGTTTGATCTAATAATTAGCCTAATCCAATTTAGCGCGAGTCCCTGGCCGTGGTACCCAGGACGTCGCATCCTAGACATGATGCAAGACAAGACAAGTGGATTGTGCAAACAAGCAAGCAGGAACATCCACGGTTTCAAGGCAAGTCAAGTCAAGTTATCAATTCAAGTCAAGTCAAGAGTGCGCCGCCACGGGCCACTATCAAGTTATCAAGGTAAATCATGTCAGGGTACTTGTCAGGGGTGCGCCACGACGGGCCACTATCAAGTCAGGTTGGTCGTATCAGGAGTGCACCACTATGGGTCACTGTCATGTTATACTAGTTCCTTGTCATACCATGCTGTGTACAATAGTTATTCCAAACATATTAAGCAAAATCAAGTTCATGCCAAAAGGCGTAAGGATATAAAAATGGGCGTAAAATACCTAATAAAATACTAATATAAAATAGGACTATAGAAGAGCCAAGATCAAGAAATAACAAATTCATCATAGACAAGTAGGTTGTGCAAGGGGGTCAGGAGTAGGTCTGCGCAGGGTGTGTACTGCGCATGGAAGAGCTGCGCAAGAGTTGTCTTGCGCAAGGGTTACCTTGCGCAAGGGTAGACTGCGCAGGGGTTATCTTGCGTAAGGGTAGACTGCGTAGGGGTTATCTTGCGCAAGGGTGGTTTGCGCAAGGGTGGGTTGCACAGAAGTGAATTGCGCAGGAGCGATTTGCGCAGAAGTGAATTGCGCAGGGGTTACTTTGCGCATGGCTGGATTGCGCATGGCTAGCTTGCGCCAGCACAGTCCAGCGCAGCACAAAGCGCTGGCCAAGTGACTGCGCAAACGGCCATGCGCTAAAGAGCACAGGCCAGGGTGCGCAATCGGCCATGCGCTAAAAAGCGCAAGGCAGGGGGCTGTTCTTCCTGGCCGAGAGCAAGTCCAAAAACACCAAGAACTTCAATTCTTCATATTTTTGTCAAATCAAAACCAAATCTAGATTTTCAAAGTTCTAACTTGAGTAAAATTGAATTCTCTTCCACATGGAAGCATCAAAACAAGCAAAAATCAAAGTTTAATAGATCAAAACCAAGGATTTCCGAAAATGGTTCAAACCTAGATCTAGAAGAATGAAAGCTCCAAATCACAAAATTCCATGTTCTAATGTTGATCTACATGTCCTGATCTATCAAATGGACAAATAAAATTGGGTGCTTATTTGATGGCAAGGTGCACTTGCCTAATGGGTTGGGGAGTTGTGTGGAAGAAGGAAGAAGAAGAAGTTTGTAAGAAATAAATGAGAGAATAAAGAGGAGAGAGAAAAGTAGGTAGGGTTATAAAGTGGAGGAGTTGTGGTGTGTTGAGGGAGGAGTGTAGGTTAAGGTGTTCCATTCATGATGAACCAAACTAAACCAACTTTCACAAAATAAAACCAAGCCATGGTCCAAAATCCATTTACGAGAAACCAAAATCCGCAAGTCGAGAAAATAAAATACGTGCCAAAAATCAAATACGAGCATAAATACGAAATACAGGAAATGGGGGTGACAACTCTACCCACCTTCAAAGAATTCCGTCCTCGAAATTTAATCAAGGAGCTAGAGATTGCCACGACAAGCTATACTAAGCACAGACAAGCTACACTAAGCAGTTTAATCATACAATCATACAATACAAGCAAGGAAGGGAAAGCGTAAGGCACAAGGAAGACATTATACCTTACGAGTCAAACAGGTAGGGATATCGCGATCGGATGTCGTCCTCACGCTCCCACATTGACTCACTTAGAGAGTGATGACCCCAAGCAACACGGACTAAGTTAATAGTCTTGTTCTTGAGCGTCTTTTCCCTCCGGTCCAAAATAGACACGGGCCTCTCCTCATACGAAAGGTTGGTACCAACAACCAATTCCGAATGATCTAGGATATGGCTCGGGTCCGGGATATACCGTCTTAATTGGGACACATGGAATACATCATGTACCTCACTTAGCGACGGCGGAAGAGCGAGACGATAGGACACATCGCCTACTCGCTCCAGAATATCGAACGGCCCTATATACCTAGGACTAAGCTTTCCCCGTACGCCAAAACGAATGACACCGCGGGTAGGCGAGATCCTAAGGAATACATGGTCGCCGACGGCAAATTCTAAGGGACGCCGATGAGCATCGGCCCAATGGCGCTGGCGATCCTGAGCAACTCGAAGGTGATCTCTGACTCTCCTGACCACTTCAACCGTCTGAGAAATCATTTCTAGACCGAGCATCTGCCTCTCTCCGACATCGTCCCATGCTAACGGGGATCTGCACTTCCTACCATACAGAGCCTCGAAGGGTGCCATCTGGATACTGGCCTGGAAACTATTGTTGTACGAGAATTCTACCAGGTGCAGGTGATCCTCCTACGAACCACCAAAGTCAAGGGTACATGACCGCAACATATCTTCGAGAGTTTGTATAGTACGCTCTGACTGCCCATCTGTCTGCGGATGATACGCTGAGCTGAACTTGAGACGAGTCCCCAAACTTTGATGAAGACTGCGCCAGAAGTGCGATGTGAATCTCGTATCCCTGTCTGATACTATGCTGACTGGCACTCCGTGAAGTCTGACAATCTGCCTGAAATACATCTCTGCTAGCTGTGCCATCGACTGTCCAACTCTAAACGGAAGAAAGTGTGCCACCTTGGTAAGCCTGTCCACAATGACCCAAATAGCATCTCTGCCTGCCGGAGATCTGGGTAATCCAGTCACGAAATCCATGGTTATGTGCTCCCATTTCCATTCTGGGATCGATAAAGGTTGAAGAAGTCCAGCTGGCCTCTGATGTTCAGCCTTGACTTGTTGGCAAACCAAACATCGAGAGACATACCGGGCTATCTCCCTCTTCATACCATTCCACCAAAAGTGTTGACGAATATCTCTGTACATCTTCGTGCTGCCTGGGTGAATGGAGTACTGCGAACTATGAGCCTCTGTCATGACTTTCTGTCTGATATCTCCACTGGGTACACAAAGACGCGTGCCGTATCGAAGTTTACCATCCTCATGAATATATAACTCTGGCCTTCTTCCTGCTTCACACTCTGCTCTGAGCCGCTGAATCTTGGAATCTGTTAACTGTGTTGTCCGGATCCTCTCAACTATGGTGGACTGAATCTGTAGGCTGGCCATCAAGGCCACATTGGAAGGAAGAATCACTTCAATTCCCATCTTCTGAAGATCCGCCAATAGCTCTGGTTGCGCCGTCAGGAAATAAACTCCGGCTCTCCGGCTCAACGCATCTGCTACGACGTTGGCCTTCCCTGGATGATACTGCAAGTCCACATCATAGTCCACAAGTAGCTCGAGCCATCTTCTCTGCCGCATATTAAGATCCTTCTGGGTGAAAACATACTTCAGGCTCTTATGATCAGTGAATATCTCCACTCTGTCTCCGTACAAGTAGTGCCTCCACAACTTAAGTGCAAACACTACTGCTGCTAGCTCCAAGTCGTGGGTCGGGTAATTCTTCTCATGATCACGGAGTTGACGTGACGCATAAGCAATTACCTTCCCATGCTGCATCAAAACACATCCCAATCCTCTGCCTGAAGCATCGCAGTAAACTGTGAATCCTCCGGTCCCATCTGGAAGTGTAAGAATGGGAGCCGTTATCAAACCTCGCTTCAACTTCTTAAATGATTCCTGACATTCTGCTGTCCAAACGAACGACACATCCTTGCGGGTCAACTGGGTCATCGGCGCTGAAATCCTTGCAAAATCAGAGATGAACCGCCGGTAGTAGCCGGCCAATCCAAGAAAGCTGCGAACTTCTGCTACTGAGCTGGGTACTGACCATGCCTCGATAGCTACAACCTTCTGGGGATCCACTTCCACTCCTCCTCTGGTAATGATGTGACCCAAGTACGAAATGCGATCGAGCCAGAACTCGCATTTACTGAACTTGGCGTACAACTGGTGCTCTCTGAGAATCTGGAGGACAACTCTGAGATGCTGCTCGTGCTCTGCTTCACTCTTGCTATAGACCAGGATGTCATCAAGGAACACTATCACAAACTGATCCAAGTAAGGCATAAAAATACGGTTCATGAGGTCCATGAACACTGTCGGCGCATTGGTCGCTCCAAAGGGCATAACTAGAAACTCCCAATGCCCGTACCTAGATCTGAACGCCATCTTCAGGATGTCCTGCTCTCTGACTCTGATCTGGTGGTATCCTGACCGCAAGTCTATCTTTGAGAAAACTGAAGCCCCCTTGAGTTGATCAAACAAGTCATCTATCCTTGGAAGAGGGTATCTGTTCTTGATTGTCACTGAGTTTAAGGTACGGTAATCAACACATAGCCTGGACGTACCATCCTTCTTTTTCACAAGAAGCATCGGGGCTCCCCAAGGCGATCCACTAGCACGAATGAATCCCTTGGTTCTAAGTTCTTCAATCATCTTGTACAAAATCTCCAATTCTGAAGGTGCCATTCTGTAGACTCGCTCTGATACTGGTGCTGTCCCGGGAATCAAGTCGATGGTGAACTCGATCTCCCGCTCTGGTGGCATCCCTGGAAGTTCCTCTGGGAAGATATCTGGAAACTCTTCAACTATCCGGGGCAACTGCGCTGCTGCTACTGCCATCTGCAATACTGGAGGAGAAGGCTCCACGGCGCCTCTGGAAAATGAAAACTCTGGCCCTCCGGGAATACTAAAGACAACTCTGCCAACATGGCAGTCTATCCTAGCATAATGGTTCCTCAACCAATCCATGCCTAGGACTACATCATAGTCTGCCATAGGGAACTCTATGAGCCTAGCGGGGAACTCTCTACCGCTAACTACGATCCGACACGAGGAAAACACTCGATCTACTCCCACAAGACCATTACCAGTAAGTATATTGAGCCTCACTGATAATGACTCGGGCTCCAATCATATTCGTGTCGCGAATCGTGCAGACATGAATGAATGCGATGCACCAGAATCAAATAATACAGATGCTGGAAAGGTGTTGACGAGAATAGTACCTGCCACTACCTTACCTGGTACAACTTCTTCTTCCATGGTCATCATCATAGCCTGACCTCTAGCTGCGGGTCCTCTCTGCTGGAATCCCCTCTGTCGGTTCTGTGCTGGAGCCTGGGTGAACTGCTGCTGGAAGGCCTGGGCCTGGGGCGCCAATGGCCTCGGGTACTGCTGCTGTTGCTGGACTGGAACTGGGGCTGGTCCTCTCACCGAAGAACTAGAAAGATTGGATGATGATGGACCTCCCCTATTCGGGCAGGTCCCTATCTTGTGATCTGCTCCTCCGCAAGCCAGGCACAATCCCTGTGCCCTGCGACACTCTGCCACTACATGGCCCGGCTTCCCGCAATGAGAACATCCCACCGCGGAAGACTGCTTCTGCTTCTGCTGCTGCGGGTACGTCGGGGTCGAATGCTGAACCGACGTCACTGAGGCCGCTCGCCTCAGAGTTCCAATGGTTATACCCCTAGCTGCCGGGGCTGGAGCTGAAGATTGGTGCATCTGGTTGTGGGACCGCTTCTTGCCTCCGGTCCTGTCCACAATTCTCCGGAAGGTATACTCATGCCTCCTTGCTGCCTTCAATACTGCATCGAACGTCTGGTGCTCGAACTGCTCGACAGCCAATAATATCTCTAAGTGCAGCCCTTGCTGGAACCGCTGAGCCCTATCGAACTCGGTTGCCACCAAGGTGGGGGCGAACCTACTCAGCCTAGAAAACTCGGTCGCATAGCCATCGACCGTTCTGCCTCCTTGCTTCAAGTTGGTAAATCTGGTCTGCAGGTCGTACCGTGCTACCGCATCGAAGTACTTTATCTGGAATCTCTTTCTGAACGTCGCCCAAGTGACTGGCGCTGCTAATCCCATGGCCTGAGCTGCCCACCAATCGCGAGCCAAGTCTAACAACTGTAGGCGTACTACCGCCACCTTCTCATTTTCAGGTGTCCTAGCTGCTTCTAGAACCACCTCGGTATCCTGAAGCCAAGCGTCCGCGGCAATCGCATCTTCACTGCCGTCAAAGAAGGGAGGGTTCAAGCGCTTGAAACTGTTGGCCGCCTGATTCCCTTGGGGACCTCCTCGGTTTAGTGCATCATGAACTTCCTGGTGCAAGGCGTCGCCTCGACGATCTTGGGATGCAAGTAGTTCTCTGATAAGTCCTACCAAAGGTCCCTCATCCTGTCTAGCTGGTTGAACGGGCGGAGCTGCCTGAACTAGAGGTTCCGAGCCTCCGGGAAGCATAACTTGGGAGGCTACTCCAGAGTGCTGAGCTTGATCTTCCTGGCGCTGGGGTACTTGTCGAGCTTCCTCTGGCTGGTTGGCAGGTCCGGGAGTAATGCCGCTGAAGAAGACGACATAGGGAACAGTAAGGAAGGACCAGGACAGATCAATGATACAAGCGTGTGACCAGGTCAAGAATCTCAGGGATTTGAAGATACGAGCAGAGATCAATGGCGAATATTGATTGAGACATCTATTTGGTAAACCCTCATATTTTTTGATTGACAAGACCTGCATGGGCCACCACTTAAACCGTGTCACGCCCCAGAACCAGAATACTGGAGAGCGGGGGCAGACACAGCCAGCTACGTATATTGAAATAGAATACATCTCAACTATACGGTCACGGCTGTCTAGATATGAGGGTTTACTACAAGCCAGCAGTCTCTTAAGGTCAAGCCTATTGTCTCAATCTCAAGCAAATAACAGAGTTACAAGATGTTAGAGCATCAAATATATATATATAAGGCGTCCCAAATATTACATATTGGATGATCATGAAGCTAGTCGTACAAAATGATAGGACTAGCAAGAGTTCAGTCATACATGATCAACCCTAGGATTTGTTAATCATGTTTACAGCCCGTAGGCAGACAGTAAGTAAATGTGCATCGAGCTAACAGGTGCTCGTCGGCTAAACGCCTCAAAAGAATAATTTTACATATAAGTGGGTGAAACAAAAAGGAAAACCCACTCTTGGCCCAGGTGTCACGCCCCAGAACCAGAATACTGGAAAGTAGGGGCGAAACAAAGCCAGCTACGTGTATTAGAGTACGCCAGTACCCCAATATACGATAAAAGCTGTCTAGAAGACAAGTGGGAAGACTCTAGCATGCCACTGACGACTCCTATGGTCGAACAAATCCTATCTCAATCCAACAACAACAAGTATCAAGAGTATATCAAATATGAAAGTAAAGAGGCGTCCCAAAATACTATATCATACATGATCATGAAGCTAGTAAATACAAAATGCTACACTAGCAAAGTACCAATATACATGATCACTATATCAGTCTAGATCTAATATAATACATCATGTTGACCGAAGTCTGAGAAAGTCTCAAAATAATAGGGCTAACACATGCCCTAGCTAACACCACCAAAATGAAATGAACCGCAAGTGGTAAGAAGAGGGAACCCACTCGCGAGGAGGAACAACCGCGGATCTAAGCAGGCGGCGGGTCATCCAGAGAAAGGTATGGAGAATCCTCGGGCTCCAGCGGTAAATCTGGCCAAACAAAACCAGTGGGGTCAGGCCCCAAATAGCAAGTACCACAAGGAAGCTCGAGGTGCACGACAAAACCCAACAACAACACAATAACATAATGACAGAAGTAAATAAATACGGATCGAGACTAGTGCGGTACCAATGCACGTATCTCAAGAATATAAATGACTGAATGGAAATACTGAACCGTATAGCAATAGAGAACAATAAGCCAATGAGCAACAAGGGACTTAGGAACTACTCGAAGTCGGAGCCACAACCCTTAAACCAAACAAGGACCGGGGTTGCAGATATTTTCCCGAGCAGAACTTAGTCTCTGGCCACTCGACGACACAAGAGAATATAAGGTAACACACAATCAAAAGTGCACGGCCAATCATTGCCTACGGCTTTCTATCATTAACTAGCTAGGGTTATCACAATCCTAATTACTAGTATGCAAGTTGAGGAACTTCACTACCACCTACGCTGCAGTAACTCGGATGGCCAAGGGGGCGACGACGGTAGAAGAAAAGAAATAAAATCAACCAAACAATCTCAATCAATAGTAGATAAACATCTACTCCAAAAATGAAACATATCAATAGTAGATAAATAACATCTACTCAATAACATATCAATAGTAGATAAACATCTACTCAATAACATATCAATAGTAGATAAACATCTACTCAAACAATAGTGGACAGGGGCCCACGCCAATCGGGGTTATCCCTGCCACTGTGGGGGCCCATAGCGATCCGAGTACGCGGTAGCATGAAGTGTCCTCCCCTCCCAATGATCTATATGAGTTTACTAGTCAATTACCTATAACATTCATTTTTAATTCTCAAGTCGTGGACACTCAAGAATCGTCCTATAATGACGAGCCATGGGTACAAGTCATTTGCGAGATATCTCTGGCAAATGTTCTCAATACACATTACGCGCGATACAATAGACAATACTCACACTCGATTGTCCATTGCCAAGATGCAAATAGATTAACATTCAACAAGTTAAATCCACGGTGTCAATAAAGAACATGCGATCAAATCTTAATCTAGAATTCAATCGAGAAAATCAGTACATGTGTGCGCTACTACGAGCCACTAAATCGAGCTAGGCATATACAGTAATCTGGAGTGCACCGTAACAGGCCACTATCTATAATCTGGACATAGAACAATACGTGAACATAAGCATGTACCATATATATAGAGTGTACAATCATTCTTTAACTATCCAGGGTCATCTAATCATGTTAAGAGTCCATTACAATCGAGAAAATATCAAAAACGGACGAAAACGGGCAAAAACGGACAAAAACAGCCTAAAGCAGCATAAAACGGCATACCGGCGGTATACTGCGGCATACCGGCGGTATACCGGACTAAAGACAGTAAGTTTCTGGTGCCAAAAACCGGCTTACCGGCGGTATACTACGGCATACCGGCGGTATGCCATTTTTCCAAACAGCAACAAAATCCAGATTTTTGGTAAAACTCGTTTCGGCCATAAAAACTTCATTTTAAATCGAAATTCGGACTTTCAAAAGTCAAAATTGAATAGAATTGAATTTCCTACAACATGGAAGTATTAGTTTTCACAAATTAAAACATTTGATAGATCAAAACCTCAAAATACTCAAAAATCATATCTAGAAACTCAGATCTATGCCATATTATCGATCAAAACCAAAAGTGCTATACATTAAACTTGTTAACAATTTAGAGGAGCATATTATAGAACAATAAAACTTTAATTTCTATGAAAAACAAAATAAAGTATGGTCATATCACTTTTGAGCAAGATGTACTTGCCTAGGTTTTAGCAACCAAGCCTAATCTTCCACTCCACCACCAAGAGGGGTTCCGAAACCACACTCTAGGCCTCAAGGCCAAGCCTTCCTAAGCTTGAGGAAGAGGGAAGAGAGTGAAGAGGAAATGGTGAAGGAAAGAAAAGAGAGAGGAGAGAGAAACTCATAGGATATATATAGAAGGGGTGAATTAATCTTAGCCGTTGGATCGTGATCCGTGTCAAAATTCTAGATCAATCCTAGCCATTGAAAGAAAACCAATTGTCCATTGGATAATAGAATGCATCTACACTATTCACGAAAATATCTAAATACTATTCATCAAAATATCCAAAACACTATTCATGAAAATATCGAAAACACTATTCACGAAAATATCTGAAATCGAAAATATCTAAAATGTGGAAAAATCTGTCCGGGCGATATGCCGTCGGTATACTCCGGTACACCATCGGTATGCCGGCCAAGGAAAATCTATATTTTGGGAAAAATTTTAAAGCATTCGAAAAACCGAGAAAATACGAAACGCAATACAAAATACGTATCCGTATATAAATACCGATACTGTGAGACGAGTCTCACAACTCTCCACAACTTAGAAAAATTCCGTCCTCGAAATTTCCTAAAGCCAATCGAGCAAAAAATACACATGCTAAAATAATGTAAAATCATAACACATTAAAAGAAAACATCCCGTGTGCAAGTGATATTTGAGATACAGAATTTAAATAAATGCGGAAAAATAAATATATACATATATAATACAAGAAAAGGAGGCATATGAAATAATATACCCCTGAGTCAGTTGAGTAGGGATTCGTCCTCGCTTGCCTACGCTGACTCACAAAGTGGACAAGGGTCAAGTTTCGAAGTAAGTCGGTACCAATGACTCGGTCGAAGACATGACTCTAATCCAGGACGCACCTACGTAGTCGGGATACATGGTAGATATCGTGTATCACGAGATACGAAGGCAGATGAGTGGTACGAGAAACTCGTGTTCACTCGTCGAATATGTCAAGTCGACCATCGCATTCCGGGTATGAATGGAATACAAGGCCGTCAACGGAACCCAAGAATAAGAATGACTGAAGGAACACCTCAGAAGCTTACCAACAATCTGACTGCCCTCAGCCAACATCTGTTCTATGATAACAAACTCTCTCTGCCTATGCATCGGGACTGCTGCTCTTATCTGCTGTTGATTTTACCTGACTTACTGGACCTGGACAAACTGCGCCGAATGCTAACATTGAAACTGCTGAGACCACGTCGGAAGGGGATGCTGAACACGGGATTCGGGCTGACTTTGCTGATTGAACTGACTGGCGAGTAGTGAACTGAGCTGCCAAACAGGTGCTGAGATAGTACTGGTACCTGACTCTGTGGATGCGGAATCAGATGCCGACATACTGCCTGAACCATGGAAGAAGACGGAGCAATAAAATCCTCGAAAGAAATAGATAAGAAGGTTGGGTATCCCTGAATGATAAGGACACGTGATATCAATAATGGACAGGAACAAAACAAGGATATGTCAATCATGTTTACAGTTCAAGGAAAACGAGAATGCGATAAGCAAGGGAGATCAAATGAAGACAAATATAGGATTGAGATTCTAACAAGATGAATCCCCCACAAGCCTGAAGACAGACCTGCATGGGCCACCAAAAAACCCTGTCACGCCCCAGAACCAGAATACTGGAAAGTAGGGGCGGAACAAAGCCAGCTACGTGTATTAGAGTACGCCAGTACCCCAATATACGATAAAAGCTGTCTAGAAGACAAGTGGGAAGACTCTAGCATGCCACTGACGACTCCTATGGTCGAACAAATCCTATCTCAATCCAACAACAACAAGTATCAAGAGTATATCAAATATAAAAGTAAAGAGGCGTCCCAAAATACTATATCATACATGATCATGAAGCTAGTGAATACAAAATGCTACACTAGCAAAGTACCAATATACATGATCACTATATCAGTCTAGATCTAATATAATACATCATGTTGACCGAAGTCTGAGAAAGTCTCAAAATAATAGGGCTAACACATGCCCTAGCTAACACCACCAAAATGAAATGAACCGCAAGTGGTAAGAAGAGGGAACCCACTCGCGAGGAGGAACAACCGCGGATCTAAGCAGGCGGCGGGTCATCCAGAGAAAGGTATGGAGAATCCTCGAGCTCCAGCGGTAAATCTGGCCAAACAAAACCAGTGGGGTCAGGCCCCAAATAGCAAGTACCACAAGGAAGCTCGAGGTGCACGACAAAACCCAACAACAACACAATAACATAATGACAGAAGTAAATAAATGCGGATCGAGACTAGTGCGGTACCAATGCACGTATCTCAAGAATATAAATAACTGAATGGAAATACTGAACCGTATAGCAATAGAGAATAATAAGCCAATGAGCAACAAGGGACTTAGGAACTACTCGAAGTCGGAGCCACAACCCTTAAACCAAACAAGGACCGGGGTTGCAGATATTTTTCCGAGCAGAACTTAGTCTCTGGCCACTCGACGACACAAGAGAATATAAGGTAACACACAATCAAAAGTGCACGGCCAATCATTGCCTACGGCTTTCTATCATTAACTAGCTAGGGTTATCACAATCCTAATTACTAGTATGCAAGTTGAGGAACTTCACTACCACCTACGCTGCAGTAACTTGGATGGCCAAGGGGGCGACGAGGTAGAAGAAAAGAAATAAAATCAACCAAACAATCTCAATCAATAGTAGATAAATATCTACTCCAAAAATGAAACATATCAATAGTAGATAAATAATATCTACTCAATAACATATCAATAGTAGATAAACATCTACTCAATAACATATCAATAGTAGATAAACATCTACTCAAACAATAGTGGACAGGGGCCCATGCCAATCGGGGTTATCCCTGCCACTGTGGGGGCCCATAGCGATCCGAGTACGCGGTAGCATGAAGTATCCTCCCCTCCCAATGATCTATATGAGTTTACTAGTCAATTACCTATAACATTCGTTTTTAATTCTCAAGTCGTGGACACTCAAGAATCGTCCTATAATGACGAGCCATGGGTACAAGTCATTTGCGAGATATCTCTGGCAAATGTTCTTAATACACATTACGCGCGATACAATAGACAATACTCACACTCGATTGTCCATTGCCAAGATGCAAATAGATTAACATTCAACAAGTTAAATCCACGGTGTCAATAAAGAACATGCGATCAAATCTTAATCTAGAATTCAATCGAGAAAATCAGTACATGTGTGCGCTACTACGAGCCACTAAATCGAGCTAGGCATATACAGTAATCTGGAGTGCACCGTAACAGGCCACTATCTATAATCTGGACAGAACAATACGTGAACATAAGCATGTACCATATATATAGAGTGTACAATCATTCTTTAACTATCCAAGGTCATCTAATCATGTTAAGAGTCCATTACAATCGAGAAAATATCAAAAACGGACGAAAACGGGCAAAAACGGACAAAAACAGCCTAAAACAGCATAAAACGGCATACCGGCGGTATACTGCGGCATACCGGCGGTATACCGGACTAAAGACAGTAAGTTTCTGGTGCCAAAAACCGGCATACCGGTGGTATACTACGGCATACCGGCGGTATGCCATTTTTCCAAACAGCAACAAAATCCAGATTTTTGGTAAAACTCGTTTCGGCTATAAAAACTTCATTTTAAATCGAAATTCGGACTTTCAAAAGTCAAAATTGAATAGAATTGAATTTTTTACAACATGGAAGTATTAGTTTTCACAAATTAAAACATTTGATAGATCAAAACCTCAAAATACTCAAAAATCATATCTAGAAACTCAGATCTATGCCATATTATCGATCAAAACCAAAAGTGCTATACATTAAACTTGTTAACAATTTAGAGGAGCATATTATAGAACAATAAAACTTTAATTTCTATGAAAAACAAAAATAAAGTATGGTCATATCATTTTTGAGCAAGATGTACTTGCCTAGGTTTTAGCAACCAAGCCTAATCTTCCACTCCACCACCAAGAGGGGTTCCGAAACCACACTCTAGGCCTCAAGGCCAAGCCTTCCTAAGCTTGAGGAAGAGGGAAGAGAGTGAAGAGGAAATGGTGAAGGAAAGAAAAGAGAGAGGAGAGAGAAACTCATAGGATATATATAGAAGGGGTGAATTAATCTTAGCCGTTGGATCGTGATCCGTGTCAAAATTCTAGATCAATCCTAGCCATTGAAAGAAAACCAATTGTCCATTGGATAATAGAATGCATCTACACTATTCACGAAAATATCTAAATACTATTCATCAAAATATCCAAAACACTATTCATGAAAATATCGAAAACACTATTCACGAAAATATCTGAAATCGAAAATATCTAAAATGTGGAAAAATCTGTCCGGGCGATATGCCGTCGGTATACTCCGGTACACCATCGGTATGCCGGCCAAGGAAAATCTATATTTTGGGAAAAATTTTAAAGCATTCGAAAAACCGAGAAAATACGAAACGCAATACAAAATACGTATCCGTATATAAATACCGATACTGTGAGACGAGTCTCACAACTCTCCACAACTTAGAAAAATTCCGTCCTCGAAATTTCCTAAAGCCAATCGAGCAAAAAATACACATGCTAAAATAATGTAAAATCATAACACATTAAAAGAAAACATCCCGTGTGCAAGTGATATTTGAGATACAGAATTTAAATAAATGCGGAAAAATAAATATATACATATATAATACAAGAAAAGGAGGCATATGAAATAATATACCCCTGAGTCAGTTGAGTAGGGATTCGTCCTCGCTTGCCTACGCTGACTCACAAAGTGGACAAGGGTCAAGTTTCGAAGTAAGTCGGTACCAATGACTCGGTCGAAGACATGACTCTAATCCAGGACGCACCTACGTAGTCGGGATACATGGTAGATATCGTGTATCACGAGATACGAAGGCAGATGAGTGGTACGAGAAACTCGTGTTCACTCGTCGAATATGTCAAGTCGACCATCGCATTCCGGGTATGAATGGAATACAAGGCCGTCAACGGAACCCAAGAATAAGAATGACTGAAGGAACACCTCAGAAGCTTACCAACAATCTGACTGCCCTCAGCCAACATCTGTTCTATGATAACAAACTCTCTCTGCCTATGCATCGGGACTGCTGCTCTTATCTGCTGTTGATTTTACCTGACTTACTGGACCTGGACAAACTGCGCCGAATGCTAACATTGAAACTGCTGAGACCACGTCGGAAGGGGATGCTGAACACGGGATTCGGGCTGACTTTGCTGATTGAACTGACTGGCGAGTAGTGAACTGAGCTGCCAAACAGGTGCTGAGATAGTACTGGTACCTGACTCTGTGGATGCGGAATCAGATGCCGACATACTGCCTGAACCATGGAAGAAGACGGAGCAATAAAATCCTCGAAAGAAATAGATAAGAAGGTTGGGTATCCCTGAATGATAAGGACACGTGATATCAATAATGGACAGGAACAAAACAAGGATATGTCAATCATGTTTACAGTTCAAGGAAAACGAGAATGCGATAAGCAAGGGAGATCAAATGAAGACAAATATAGGATTGAGATTCTAACAAGATGAATCCCCCACAAGCCTGAAGACAGACCTGCATGGGCCACCAAAAAACCCTGTCACGCCCCAGAACCAGAATACTGGAAAGTAGGGGCGGAACAAAGCCAGCTACGTGTATTAGAGTACGCCAGTACCCCAATATACGATAAAAGCTGTCTAGAAGACAAGTGGGAAGACTCTAGCATGCCACTGACGACTCCTATGGTCGAACAAATCCTATCTCAATCCAACAACAACAAGTATCAAGAGTATATCAAATATGAAAGTAAAGAGGCGTCCCAAAATACTATATCATACATGATCATGAAGCTAGTGAATACAAAATGCTACACTAGCAAAGTACCAATATACATGATCACTATATCAGTCTAGATCTAATATAATACATCATGTTGACCGAAGTCTGAGAAAGTCTCAAAATAATAGGGCTAACACATGCCCTAGCTAACACCACCAAAATGAAATGAACCGCAAGTGGTAAGAAGAGGGAACCCACTCGCGAGGAGGAACAACCGCGGATCTAAGCAGGCGGCGGGTCATCCAGAGAAAGGTATGGAGAATCCTCGAGCTCCAGCGGTAAATCTGGCCAAACAAAACCAGTGGGGTCAGGCCCCAAATAGCAAGTACCACAAGGAAGCTCGAGGTGCACGACAAAACCCAACAACAACACAATAACATAATGACAGAAGTAAATAAATGCGGATCGAGACTAGTGCGGTACCAATGCACGTATCTCAAGAATATAAATGACTGAATGGAAATACTGAACCGTATAGCAATAGAGAACAATAAGCCAATGAGCAACAAGGGACTTAGGAACTACTCGAAGTCGGAGCCACAACCCTTAAACCAAACAAGGACCGGGGTTGCAGATATTTTCCCGAGCAGGACTTAGTCTCTGGCCACTCGACGACACAAGAGAATATAAGGTAACACACAATCAAAAGTGCACGGCCAATCATTGCCTACGGCTTTCTATCATTAACTAGCTAGGGTTATCACAATCCTAATTACTAGTATGCAAGTTGAGGAACTTCACTACCACCTACGCTGCAGTAACTTGGATGGCCAAGGGGGCGACGAGGTAGAAGAAAAGAAATAAAATCAACCAAACAATCTCAATCAATAGTAGATAAATATCTACTCCAAAAATGAAACATATCAATAGTAGATAAATAACATCTACTCAATAACATATCAATAGTAGATAAACATCTACTCAATAACATATCAATAGTAGATAAACATCTACTCAAACAATAGTGGACAGGGGCCCATGCCAATCGAGGTTATCTCTGCCACTGTGGGGGCCCATAGCGATCCGAGTACGCGGTAGCATGAAGTATCCTCCCCTCCCAATGATCTATATGAGTTTACTAGTCAATTACCTATAACATTCGTTTTTAATTCTCAAGTCGTGGACACTCAAGAATCGTCCTATAATGACGAGCCATGGGTACAAGTCATTTGCGAGATATCTCTGGCAAATGTTCTTAATACACATTACGCGCGATACAATAGACAATACTCACACTCGATTGTCCATTGCCAAGATGCAAATAGATTAACATTCAACAAGTTAAATCCACGGTGTCAATAAAGAACATGCGATCAAATCTTAATCTAGAATTCAATCGAGAAAATCAGTACATGTGTGCGCTACTACGAGCCACTAAATCGAGCTAGGCATATACAGTAATCTGGAGTGCACCGTAACAGGCCACTATCTATAATCTGGACAGAACAATACATGAACATAAGCATGTACCATATATATAGAGTGTACAATCATTCTTTAACTATCCAAGGTCATCTAATCATGTTAAGAGTCCATTACAATCGAGAAAATATCAAAAACGGACGAAAACGGGCAAAAACGGACAAAAACAGCCTAAAACAGCATAAAACGGCATACCGGCGGTATACTGCGGCATACCGGCGGTATACCGGACTAAAGACAGTAAGTTTCTGGTGCCAAAAACCGGCATACCGGTGGTATACTACGGCATACCGGCGGTATGCCATTTTTCCAAACAGCAACAAAATCCAGATTTTTGGTAAAACTCGTTTCGGCTATAAAAACTTCATTTTAAATCGAAATTCGGACTTTCAAAAGTCAAAATTGAATAGAATTGAATTTTTTACAACATGGAAGTATTAGTTTTCACAAATTAAAACATTTGATAGATCAAAACCTCAAAATACTCAAAAATCATATCTAGAAACTCAGATCTATGCCATATTATCGATCAAAACCAAAAGTGCTATACATTAAACTTGTTAACAATTTAGAGGAGCATATTATAGAACAATAAAACTTTAATTTCTATGAAAAACAAAAATAAAGTATGGTCATATCATTTTTGAGCAAGATGTACTTGCCTAGGTTTTAGCAACCAAGCCTAATCTTCCACTCCACCACCAAGAGGGGTTCCGAAACCACACTCTAGGCCTCAAGGCCAAGCCTTCCTAAGCTTGAGGAAGAGGGAAGAGAGTGAAGAGGAAATGGTGAAGGAAAGAAAAGAGAGAGGAGAGAGAAACTCATAGGATATATATAGAAGGGGTGAATTAATCTTAGCCGTTGGATCGTGATCCGTGTCAAAATTCTAGATCAATCCTAGCCATTGAAAGAAAACCAATTGTCCATTGGATAATAGAATGCATCTACACTATTCACGAAAATATCTAAATACTATTCATCAAAATATTCAAAACACTATTCATGAAAATATCGGAAACACTATTCACGAAAATATCTGAAATCGAAAATATCTAAAATGTGGAAAAATCTGTCCGGGCGACATGCCGTCGGTATACTCCGGTACACCATCGGTATGCCGGCCAAGGAAAATCTATATTTTGGGAAAAATTTTAAAGCGTTCGAAAAACCGAGAAAATACGAAATGCAATACAAAATACGTATCCGTATATAAATACCGATACTGTGAGACGAGTCTCACACCAGGTTCCGTATAGTTGTCACCATTGGGCTAGAAGCTCGGTAGATCCTCGGGAGCTGCTCCGAAATCTGGCCACACAAAACCAGCTGGGTCAAACCCCAGAAAGAGCAAGTGCCACAAAGGAGGCCACAAATAAGAACAAAAGCCAGCATATCAGAACATAAAGAATAAAAATACAAGTAGTAAAGTACACAGGGCGATAAACGACTAGGGACGTGGAACCATTCCGGGAGCCAGGTTACAATCCTTAAACCAAACAAGGACCGGGATTGTACCCCTTCGCCTGAATAGCTCACTGTCTCTACCCATTTATCATTAAGATAAGTAAAACAAACATGCTCAGGAGATAGCAGGCACAGGAGCTAGACAAGACTTAGACAAGGCTGGACACCATCCATTCATAATCGGCCAAACAAATACTACGGCTTACTACTTTAACTAACTAGGGTTATCACAATCCTAATTACTAACAAGATGCAAGTGAGAAACTCCCAGTCCCAAGCCCTGCAGACCATCCAGTTATCCTTCCGCGGGTTGAGAGTTATAGGTGGGTACACTGCCCGGGAGACAAATGTACCCTTAGGTGACTTAGAGGGTGCAACACATGACAGTGTGCTGGAAATGTGCTCTACTCGTCGGCAAGCTACAAGTCCATTAAAGCGCCCAGATAACGAGATTGCCTGTGACTGGGAATTCTCCATGTTCTAGTTTGATCTAATAATTAGCCTAATCCAATTTAGCGCGAGTCCCTGGTCGTGGTACCCAGGACGTCGCGTCCTAGACATGATGTAAGACAAGACAAGTGGATTGTGCAAACAAGCAAGCAGGAACACCCACGGTGTCAAGGCAAGTCAAGTCAAGTTATCAATTCAAGTCAAGTCAAGAGTGCGCCGCCACGGGCCACTATCAAGTTATCAAGGTAAATCATGTCAGGGTACTTGTCAGGGGTGCGCCACGACGGGCCACTATCAAGTCAGGTTGGTCGTATCAGGAGTGCACCACTACGGGTCTCTGTCATGTTATACTAGTTCCTTGTCATACCATGCTGTGTACAATAGTTATTCCAAACATATTAAGCAAAATCAAGTTCATGCCAAAAGGCGTAAGGATATAAAAATGGGCATAAAATACCTAATAAAATGCTAATATAAAATAGGACTATAGAAGAGCCAAGATCAAGAAATAACAAATTCATCATAGACAAGTAGGTTGTGCAAGGGGGTCAGGAGTAGGTCTGCGCAGGGTGTGTACTGCGCATGGAAGAGCTGCGCAAGAGTTGTCTTGCGCAAGGGTTACCTTGCGCAAGGGTAGACTGCGCAGGGGTTATCTTGCGCAAGGGTAGACTGCGCAGGGGTTATCTTGCGCAAGGGTGGTTTGCGCAAGGGTGGATTGCGCAGAAGTGAATTGCGCAGGAGCGGTTTGCGCAGAAGTGAATTGCGCAGGGGTTACTTTGCGCATGGCTGGATTGCGCATGGCTAGCTTGCGCCAGCGCAGTCCAGCGCAGCGCAAAGCGCTGGCCAAGTGACTGCGCAAATGGCCATGCGCTAAAGAGCACAGGCCAGGATGCGCAATCGGCCATGCACTAAAAAGCGCAAGGCAGGGGGCTGTTCTTCCTGGCCGAGAGCAAGTCCAAAAACACCAAGAACTTCAATTCTTCATATTTTTGTCAAATCAAAACCAAATCTAGATTTTCAAAGTTCTAACTTGAGTAAAATTGAATTCTCTTCCACATGGAAGCATCAAAACAAGCAAAAATCAAAGTTTAATAGATCAAAACCAAGGATTTCCAAAAATGGTTCAAACCTAGATCTAGAAGAATGAAAGCTCCAAATCACAAAATTCCAAGTTCTAATGTTGATCTACATGTCCTAATCTATCAAATAGACAAATAAAATTGGGTGCTTATTTGATGGCAAGGTGCACTTGCCTAATGGGTTGGGGAGTTGTGTGGAAGAAGGAAGAAGAAGAAGTTTGTAAGAAATAAATGAGAGAATAAAGAGGAGAGAGAAAAGTAGGTGGGGTTATAAAGTGGGGGAGTTGTGGTGTGTTGAGGGAGGAGTGTAGGTTAAGGTGTTCCATTCATGATGAACCAAACTAAACCAACTTTCACAAAATAAAACCAAGCCATGGTCCAAAATCCATTTACGAGAAACCAAAATTCACAAGTCGAGAAAATAAAATACGTGCCAAAAATCAAATACGAGCATAAATACGAAATACAGGAAATGGAGGTGACACCGGGCTATAGTCCGCGATGGCTTGACATTGCCAGTGGCCTTCACACCCTTGTACTGCTTATCAAATGCACGGGACACGGGATGAATATGATAGTTTCTTAATGTTATACAATTTCATTGCTTGCCTCAAAACATATTAACATGCAAATCGAGCAGGATGGTTAGAAAGATCATTGAAATAGCTAGCTAACATGTTTACGAATCTTCTTGAATCAAATGCAGAGCTTGGATTTAATTAGCCATTCGCCAGTACATGCGTTCGTGCTGATCCTCGCTCTTTGCAGGTCCAGCGAACCAGAAATGTCACGACCCGCACCTGCTATATGGGTACGTGTACGTGACAACGCCCAGCCTTCACCATAAAAATTACGTAGAACGCTGTAGGTTTTCTACTCTAACAACAGTTTATATATATATCAAAAATCTATCGAGAATATGGTTAACTCCGAACGGAGGACAAGCAATGAATATATTTGAGTGCTCAATCACAACTCTAAGATGATAAAGTAAAGACTGAAAGATAAAGACAACAAGACGATAAAATATAACCTGTCAAGTCCAAACACAAATAATATACAAGTCCAAGTCTCTAATACAATCCAAAATAATAATAGTCTCAAAAGTAACTGGAGACAAGGTCCAGTACAAAAGACCTACTCTAACTAAGCAATAGGTAAAGTCTCGTCAGGCGGAGCTAAGTCCTGCTGGACCAAGGTCTACAAGTCTAGGCCCACTACGTCGTCCGGACCGTAGTAGGTACTGCAATCCCCTTCATCAGCATCTATAATATTTTGTCAACATATCCAGTCAGGATGGAACGAGTACATATATCTCATAACAGATCTCAAGATAGAATAAAAGCTATAAGACTGTAAATAGAGCATATACAATGAATCATGGAGTGTACATATATGTATCATGGCATGGTAAGCTGTAGAGCTAGAGCTAGAACAAGAGAATAGAACTGAATCATGGTATGTACACAAATCAAGGTAAGCCATATATCCAATGTGTGTGAGTAGCAGTTTCAACTTGTGATCGGCTTGGGTACCTGTCAAGAACTGGCCTGGCAAGTCATAAGTACGGTATATGACTCACACTGTTCAAGAATGCAAGGGGATATGATCACAGGCATACGCTACTACTCCCCCTACCCCAACTGGTAGAATGGATCCAAATAGGACACATCACTGCACGGGATTCTAATGAGAAGGGAGCTAATCTTCTCTAGAATCAGTGACCATATATTGAGCAAGAGCTACAAGGGAGCTTGCACAATACATCCCAACCTAAGAAGGAGAAACATCTCTCGTCGAGATCTAGAAATACCAATCCGTGAGAACCATGTGTCAGGAATAGCATATCTACACTAAGTACATGAATCATAACAGTTATCATAAATTGGAAAAAAATTATCAGAGAATGTACTCGCCTGTAATATGATAAGATATATCAACCGGATCCAATGCAGTGTCTCGAGGACCTATAGAGAACAAGACGTATCAATACTATATTTAGAAAGTAAAGTTAAATCAAATTAAATCCTATTAAGCCATTCTAGGTCAAGACAAGCCTAGTTAGGTCAACCTTGGTCATGGGAGAACATTGGAAGTCAACTCGTATCAAACTAGGTCGAAAGTTGACTTACAGTTGACTTTTGGTCAACGAGTCAACTCTGGTCAATTCTAGGTCAATCCTAGGTTAACTCTAGGTCACTGGTGACTAACAGTTGACTTTTGGTCAACTGTCCAAGTTTAATGGAATTTGGGACTAAATTGGGTAAAGTGTTGACCCATAGTTGACTTTAGGTCTAAAAAGTCAACCATGGTCAACCGAGGTCAAGACTAGGTCTAGGCGACTATTTCTAATCATTACCAACCCTTACAACCCATATCCAAGTCTATCTTAGACTTCGAAACTTAAATCTTGGCCGTAGGCCAATATCCTAATTTACCCTTTACAAAGGTAAATTTTTAACCTAGGCAAATACCAAGTTAGGCTACCTACGCTTGGTATTTCGACCCGTGCTTCCTAGGGTAGTAGGATACTAGCCTATACGTTCATTACCTACCAAGATACCTAGGTAGAGTGGACGTCTAGTCCATCTTACGGCCTATTGCCAATATCTTGAATATCTCAAGATACGCAATGGTACGGCACGATACCGTCGCCCTACAACCCTGATTTCAACTCGGGAGCCTACCCGCAAAGTCTAATTCACGTATTCTAGGTCTCCCCCAAGTTTCATCGCGTTCCGACACTCGGAGCTCGATTTCACCCTCTACTCGATCTCCTCCCAATTGATTTCCTATTTTTTACTTCTCATTCCTCTTCTAATTCCTATTCTAATTCTTCTCTTCCTAATTCTTCCCATTCTTCTAATTCTTTTTCCTGTTTTCCTTTCCCTCATTCTCTTCTAATCCTCTTCTCATTCTTCTTCTTAACTCTTCTTCTAACTTCTTCTTCTAACTTCTTCTTCCTATTCTTCTAACTTCTTCTAATCCTTCTTCTTCTAACTTCTTCTTCATATTCTTCTAACTTCTTCTAATCCTTCTTCTTCTCATTCTCTATAAGGAAGGACGCGCCAACTAGCTCGGCGACGTTCGTGACTTTTAAAGCTTCGGTCGTACGTCGAAGACTTTCTCTGCGACTCCCCTTTTGAAGGCTCTCGACAGTCCAAGGAAGATGACTCAGCGTCCCTCCCATCCAGGTCACTGGAGTACTTTGTTGTATATTGAGGGATGTGTGCAATGTATGGAATGACTATCTCATCGGCACCCTTTTGTAATCGAGTCATGTTGTAGCCCGAGCGGCAATGAGTCTTGTATCGGAGTCTGTAAAAGATGTTCATTATCAATAAAGATCAAGTTTCCTTTACTTATTGGGTGAATCAATTTGTCTGCGTACTCTCTTAGATCTCGTGTCTCGGATTACCTTATGACTATGCCTTGTGCGATCGTAAATTAGGTTCGCACGGCATCACGTCCGGGGGACGACTATCGATTCGACGGAATCGGGGCGTGACACCCTTGGCCCAAAGGCCTCACGCAATCGCAAGGAAAATTATGGGGGAATTAAATGACGTCCTCATTGTTCGAACTAGCAACCTCCTATGAGAAATGTATCACTCTTAATCATTCAAGTCAATGGTTAAGATTAGATGACTTAAACAAGATCCAACGGTTGATAATATGATAATACTTGGGAATGCAAGAATGAGGGATATGGATCCTTCCTTATATATATATATATATATATATATATATATATATATATATATATATATATATATATATATGGGTCCGGATCAGGAGTTCCGTCGTCCTCAACTATTGATCGAGCGGACGCACGCGAGACTCATGCGGACCCTCCAATCTGATGGCGTGCGGGAGGAGGGTGGAGAGACTTTGGCTGGACTTCTGCCGCAGGACTTTTGATCCGCTTTATATATATATATATATATATATATATATATATATATATATATATATATATATATATATATATATATAAAGACCCGCCTCCGGAGTCCCGCGGGAGCCCCCCTCCCTCCTGGACCATTGGATAGAAAGGACAGCATGGAGCCCATGCATGTGTATGTTCGATCCAACGATTGAGGACGATGGGACTCCCGATCCACCTCCTATGTGTGTGTGTGTGTGTGCGCGCGCTTTTTCATTTGTCGCATGATTCAATTCCGGAGTCAGGTTCTGCAGGTACGCATCTCTGTGTCTAGTTTGGAAAAGCATATATGTTTTGTGCTTATGATTGGGCACGTGTCAACTTGTTTCAGAAATGCACAAAACCTCCATTATTGACACGTACGTACGACAATGAAAGAGATCGATCGGGCCATGCGATCTATGGGGACCTTCGCCACTGACATACGTACAATCTAATCACTGTTCAACTGGTCAGCAACTCTGAAGCCGTAGCCGTTGTGCGGTTGGTTGAGGATCAGCGTCAGCCAGCCAGCCATGCACAGATAGAAACGTACGTAATATAACACCCGTGTGATGTGGTGTGGTAGGACTAGATCTTGTTCGATCCTGCCGAAAGTAAGGACAACACCACAATGTGTGACCTACAGCACTATATATAATTTGGCTTAGTCGATCGATCGATCAATTCTAGTATGATGAGCATTGCTCAACCACCTGTCCTTCTCGCCCGTCCTTTCGTCGGTCAGATCCTCTTTTTGATCTCTAAAGTTAGAGGCATACATAAAGAATAATACTATTTGTCTCTCCAAATCAGACATATTGATATGACAGCTGACATAACAAATTTTAAAATTAAAATTAATATTAAATTAAAAAAAAATTGGATAATTAATTTTTTGGGTTAAAATTTGTCATGTCAGATGACACGTAATATAATTTAACATACCACGTCAACTGCCAGAGGAATAATTTGGTGGTATGAATAGCATTACTCATACATAAATTCATTACTTGATTGTTTATTTGGCATATGTTTTCAAAATTATTCAAGTCACTCGTTCTAATATACATATTAGTGTTCAAACTACACCACACACCACCAATAGAGTGGAGTCTAAAAATACCACGACTTGGTGTCATGTGCACAAAATTGATTTTTAGTAAAACATTGTTGTTTATTTTTTGATCCAAATGGTACATTTGTTGTTTCCATCGTCCTGATACAAACAGTTAATGAATTTATTGTTGGTGTTTTTGCCTTTGGACTAGAAAAGATAGTCCCACATCGGCTACACCAAATGGTGAGTATCTCAATATAATGCATTGCTTGTGTTGAGGTGTGCTCATGAGGTGTAGTGGGGCACAAGTTTGTGCCATGTGGAAGTATTTTCCTAGAAGAAAAAAGGATTAAATCCAACAAGGATGCAAGTTAATTTTTGTTGTGCGGACTCGGACTCGGACACGGACTCCAGGATGTCTCGTGCATGCACGGGAGTGTTCGGGGGGTAGGCGTGGACTGGCACACTTCTATGCTGATTGTGGGATGATCTAAAATATCAAACTCTATTTTTGAGTATTGGTATTTTAGTCCCACATCGGATAGGAGAAGAGGTGAAGTCTCAACTCCACACTATAAATAGACCCCCTTGGCCTCCTTTGAAAGATGCACCAAGAAGAGAGTTGAGGGAGTCTGTTAAGTCCAGGAAGCCCGTTCAAGTCTTAAATATTGACTTACGAGCGTTCCAGAAGTTCTTCGTGAACTTGCTAGTTCCTGGAAGCTGTTCATGCTCGTGTGGGGCGAATAAAGCTTTGAGCAACGGTGGTTCATTCACCCCAGCATCTCATTCTCGTATGTCATCGCTGCTGTTGCCTTTTACAGTAACTTCTTTTTCGAAGCTCTACTGCCGATAGTTGCTTGCACAAAGTTTTTTTAGATTTTTTGTGTATTACGTAGAATCTTTTTAGATCCTCGTAATTCAGAATCCTCCAGGATCTCTGTTGCACATCTTCTTTAAGGTGTTGCATTTGAAACGTTGTGTGTACAATTGTTTCAGTTTCAGAATTTTTCATCGAAAATTGTGCCTCGGCACTAACAATCTCAAAGATTTACTGAGAAGATGGATAATTCTCGTGCTTCGCTCATCGATACCGGCTTTAACAAGTTGGAGAAATTCGATGGCAAACACTTCCAGATATGGAGACGAAAGGTCACTTTAAATCTTCAACTCGTGAATGTTGATCACGTGCTGTCAGAAGAAGAACCGATCGTTCCAACCACTGGATCTGCTGCGGCTGTGGCCGCTGCTACGACCAAGCAAGCGAAGTGGAAGAGAGAAAACAGTATATGCAAACTACTGATACTCAATTCCATGGAAGACTCTCTAGCAGAGTCCTACTCCAAGAAGACATCTGCCAAAGAGATATGGGACTCCTTGGAAAAGCTCTATGAAGATGACGAGAACCGGTCCAAGATCTTCATGGTAGAAAAATACCACAAGTGGACCTTCGAAGACGAGAAGGCGATGCTGCCCCAAGTGAAGGAGTTTTTGAAGTTGCATCAGAAACTAGAAGACGAGAACATGCCCCTCGTCGACAAGTTTGTCGTTGGAGGGATCGTCGTAAAACTTCCTACAGAATGGAGCAACTTCTACGCAAGGATGCATCGAAAGAAGATGGAAATTAGCTTGGAAGATTTCTTGCAAGAGATCCATGTTGAGGACGAGATGCACTCTCAACAGAAGATGGATACTCTGTCCAAACAACTGGCGAAGGCAAATCTGGTCCAAACCAGAGAGTACCAGGGGAAGCCGGTTGCTTCTCATCGCAAAAAGAAGGACTTCACGAATCTGAAAGTGAAGGGTCCTGCTTTCAAGCAGCAGAAGTCCAAGTCCCATGTGACTTGTTTCAATTGTGGCAAGAAGGGCCACTACAAATCCGAATGCAAGTCCAAGCCCAAAGAACAAGGTGAGCCTAGTAAGGTTTCTATGATTACTAATCTAGTTGCCATGATAGCACAGGTTGCAACTGTAGGGGCTGACTTGGACTGGTGGATAGACACTGGTGCGACCTGCCATGTCTGTTCAGACAAAGATTGGTTCGTCTCTTATGAGCCAACTTCAGAGAAGGTCATAATGGCAAACCAGGCACAAGCTGAAGTACTGGGGATCGGGACGGTGGAGCTGAAACTCACATCGGGGAACACTCTGACGTTTCAAGGTATGAAGCATGTTCCAGTAATTGCTAAGAACCTGATCTCTGGAAGTCTGCTCTGCAACGCAGGCTTGAGGATGGACATCAATGCTGGCCAGTCACTACCAAAATTTATCGTTTTAGCGACGGCCACATCCGTCGCTAAGACGACGGTAATTACTATTAGCGACCGAGTGCCGACGGATATTGGCCAAAAAAATCCGTCGGCAATCAGCTCGTCGCTAATAACCTTCCGTCGCTAAGTTGTCGTCACATGACGGAATAGCGACGGATAATCGACGTCACAATACGAAGCATTAGCGACGCATTGCCGACGGACTGTCGTCCACTTCAGCTTTTAAGGACTGAACTGTGTAGGCTATAGCGACGTAAATTTCCGTCGGTAACCCGTCGCAAAAGCGTATCAGATCGTATCATTCCGTCGCTAATCCGTCGATACCTTCGATATCAAGTGACGGATTAGCGACGGTTTTCTGACGGAAAGGCCGTCGACCAGCTTCTGGAAATTCATGTCATTTCCAGCAACTTGGCGACGGATAAGTCGTCGCTTTGCCGTCGGAATATATCGACCGAATAGCGACGGATTAACCGTCGACCTTGTTCTGAAAATTCTTGTTATTTCCAGAACACGGGCGACGGATAGGTCGTCGCTATTCCGTCGAACAATATATCATGCCGACGGATAGTCCGTCGACCATCCGTCGCTACCTGGGAAAATTTTTCAAATATCCAGTTAGCGACGGCATAACCGTCGAAAAGTAGTCGGAAACTGGTGATGACCGTCGCAAAACGGTCACAAGTCCGTCGCTAACTGAGAATATTTTAAAAAAAATTATAGCTTTTTAGCTGTTCGCAAAAATTTGCATAAACCAAACCAATATATAATGCACACCAATTATCCAACAATCACATAGACCAAATATATTATGCACACCAATTATCCAAGAATCACATAGACCAAATATGTACATACGAATTTAATGCACACTAATTATCCAAGAATCATATACACCAAACCAAATTAATATAAAATAGACATCAATTATCCGGAAGAGTAACCTAATATCCATCGTTATAATCCGATCATTGCACAAATATTCCAAATTTTTCACAAATATTCCAAAACACATAGGAAAGAGTTGGCCAGTTACAGTAACCTAATATCCAATCCTGACGACCGATCATAGCACAAATATTCCAAAATTTTCACAAATATTCCAAAACACATAGGAAAATCGACTTTGGCCTCAACAAAGACCACAAGTCAGACGATGAATCCTCACAGCCAGGGATGATAGTTGCGTTGAGGCATGTATCATTCTATCAGCCACTTTGCATACGAAGGCTCAATCTGGTTGAGGTCTTCTGTAGGGATAGGAGGGTCGCTCCCGATGCTACTACTCTCTGACGGTGGCTCCTCCTTAGCTTCAAGCTTGGGAGCAATCTCTTCCCTGATGGTCATCGGTTCTTCCTTGACCTCGACCTTTGGTAACACCTTCTCCTTAACAGTCACCGGCTCTTGTTTGACGACGGAGACTTCCTCCGTGTCGACCTCCAAGGGTTTCTTGCCTCGACCCCTTCCTCGACTAGCAGCACCACCTCGACGAGTCCTAGGAGCCATCTTTCTGACAACAGAAATTTCCATATAGGGTAAAGAAATTTACTCAAGTTATAAAAGTTGTGACGTTGGTTTTTTGCGTTCATCATCATTAGAGGGAGCAGCACTGGAAAAGTTGTGACGTTGGTAGCATGAGAGAGTAAAAATCTGTATCACAAGACTAACAGAATTACTATGTAATCATGTACTCACCAATAATCGGATGTAACTGGAGTCGTTGGGCCTATCGTGCAGTAATTTGTGGATCCGCTGGTATAGGCCAGATGTACTTAGTATCTAGTATATCAGATTAGTATCGGTCTATCGGTTTGGTATAGGACGTATCATATTGGTATTAGCCTTAACAAATTGGTATCGTCCTATATCCGATATGTACATGTATCGGCCGAATAGCTAGGATTCATATTGGTCTTATCGATTTGGTATCGGTCATATCCGATAGGTATCGGCCGTGTTGGATTAGTATAGACTATTTCGGATTAGTATCGTGGAAGGTTTAGTAACAACTGTACTTGGATTTCTCTCTTCTCGAGCTAGAATACCATTGCAAGAGAATCACCAGATCGTGATTGGCCAGTTACAGTAACATACATACTTCCTTTTCCATCAGGAAAAGCGAGATTGAAAAGGAAGTATGTATGTTCTGTAACTGGCCATCTATGCTCTCGTGACTCTCTTGCAATGGTAATCTAGCTCTAGAAGAGAGAAATCCAAGTACAGTTGTTACTAAACCTTCCACAATACTAATCCGAAATGGTATATAATAATCCAACACGGCCGATACCTATCGGATATGACCGATACCAAATCGATAAGGCCAATATGACTTAATGGCTATACGGCCGATACATATCGGATAGGACGATACCAATTCGCTAAGACCAATACCAACCGATACGGTCCATACCAAAATGATAGATCGATACTAATCCGACACGGTCAATACTTATAAGTACCTACGGTCCAGGAGGTTGATCCGCTAGTACATCCATGTACGAACAACGAAGTAACGATCTATTTCAATTTGGATGTAAAAATCTGTATCGTAAGACAAACTAAACATAATCAGTTCTATTTCACATGCTTAATTGCCAAGTATGGGAACGAATGGCTCAGAGCAAAACCCAAAATTCATTCTATTAGTGTGAATCATCTACGTTCTGTACATATAGTGCAGTATATGTTCTTATCGTATCTAGTATCTGAAAGATGTAACAGAATCAAGATGAACTCACATACATTACAGGTGCCCCATATTTGAGTGCTACACCAAGACTCACCGTGATGAGGTTAGTGATTTATTTAACCTAATATAGTAATCTTGTAAGTTAAAGTTGGAAGAACATGCAAGTAGCCTTATAGTTTCTGCCTCGCCAGTCGAATGGCTTAATTGCCAAGTATCGGAACGAATGGCTCAGAACACAACCCGAGATTCATTCTAGCATACATTAGTGATTCATCTTGATTCTGTTACGTCCTTCAGATACTAGATACGATAAGAACATATACTACACCATATGTACAGAACATAGATGATTCACACTAATGTATGCTAGAATGAATCTTGGCTTGTGTTCTGAGCCATCCGTTCTGATCAAGCATCTTCCTTCTCCTCTCCTCCACCATGGCTCTGAACAAATCTGCTCCTCCCTCTACTTCCCTTCTTCTTATTTGACTCTCTCAGCAACATATGACATCCAGCTCAAGTGTAGAGTCGGAGAAGAAGAAGTGGACAGAAAGAGGAGGGGGAAGCAGCACAGCCGACGACATGACCCGGAGGAAGTACAGAGGTTTTCTTCAACAGACGTAGGAGAACTATAAGGATATATCTTTTTACAACATATTACCTTGTCAAAGACCCTTAATGTGACAATCATGTTACCGCGGTGTCGGAAGACTAACATGTCATAATTTTCTAAGCCGTGTGTTTTGACACCACGGTAACATGATATTCATATGAAGGGTCTTTGACAAGATGACATGTTGTGAAAAGATATATCCTTATAGTTCTCCTATGGCTGTTGAAGAAAACCTCTGTACTTCCTCCGGATCATGCCGCCGGCTGTGCTGCTTCCCCCTCCTCTTCCTGTCCACTTCTTCTCCCCCGACTCTACACTTGAGCTGGATGTCATATGTGGCTGAGAGAGTCAAATAAGAAGAAGGGAAGTAGAGGGAGGAGCAGATTTGTTCAGAGCCATGGTGGAGGAGAGGAGAAGGAAGATGCTTGATCAGAACGGATGGCTCAGAACACAAGCCAAGATTCATTCTAGCATACATTAGTGTGAATCATCTATATTCTGTACATATGGTGTAGTATATGTTCTTATCGTATCTAGTATCTGAAGGACGTAACAGAATCAAGATGAACTCACTAATGTAACACTAAGACATCATCTACTAATATATAAGATATAGTGATAGGTTGTCGTATCATCATTGCCGAGGGATGAGGGTCGGAGGACAGTCAACTTTATCTAAGGCTACTTGCATAGTTTCTGCCTCGCCAGTCGAATGGCTGCAGGGACTATGTCCTGATCACCATGGCGTACCGTAGACTAATGAAAATGGAGCTGGAAATATCCGTCGCTAACCGGTCACTAGTCTGTCGGTAACTGAGAATTTTTTTGAAAAAAAAATTGCAGCACTTTCCCTGTTCACAAAAATATGCATAAACCAAACCAATATATAATGCACACCAATTATCCAAGAATCACATAGACCAAATATGCACATACGAATTTAATGCACACCAATTATCGTATCTACGGCTACATAGTTTCTGCCTCGCCAGTCGAATGGCTGCAGGGACTATGTCCTGATCACCATGTCGTACCGTAGATTAATGCAAATGGAGCTGGAGCCAAAATATAGAAACTAAAATACAAAATACAGAAACCAAAATACAAAATACAGAAACCAAAATACAAAATACAGAAACCAAAATACAAAATACAGAAACCAAAATACAAAATACAGAAACCAAAATATAAAATATAGAATCCAAAATAGGACCCTCTGTGGATGGCTCAGAACACAACCCAACCGGAGAGAATACTCTGAGAGATCCATCTGTGTAGGACGTATACTCTCAGATATCACCTTTACAAGAATGATATCAGTAGTGGGATCGAGTGTTGGAGGAAATACTATCAGAGTATACGTCCTACTCAGATGGGTCTCTCACCGTTACTATTTTTTCCTGACAGCATGGTGGATGTGCTCCGTCCACATATTCTTGCTCCGAGCCAAAACTTTGTCCCGGAGCTCAAGTGGACATCCTTGGTGTAGAGCTCGAGTGAGAGGTTCCTGACAGCATGGTGGTATCCTTTGTTAAAGTATCCGTGTTCGTCCCACAACCAATGTTGGATGAGCACGGATACTTTGACAAAGGAGGCCACCATGCTGTCAGGAACCTCTCACTCGAGCTCTACACGAAGGATGTTCACTTGAGCTCCGGGGCAAAGTTTTGGCTCGAAGAAAGAATCTGTTGACGGAGCACATCCACCTTGCTGTCAGAAAAAAATATTAACGGTGAGAGACCCATCTGAGTAGGACGTATACTCTGATAGTATCTCCTCCAACACTCGATCCCACTACTGATATCATTCTTGTAAAGGTGATATCTCAGAGTATACGTCCTACACAGATGGATCTCTCAGAGTATCCTCTAGTGATAGGTTGTCGTATCATCACTGCCGAGGGATGAGGGTCGGAGAACAGTCAACTTTATCTACGGATACATAGTTTCTGCCTCGCCAGTCGAATGGCTGCAGGGACTATATATGTCCTGATCACCATGTCGTAGTCCAATACAATCCAGAGATTGACACAGTTCTAGTTCATATATGTTGTCCAATACAAATAGTCTAATACAAAAATAACTCAATACAAATAGTCCAATACAAATAAGTACTAATAGCTAATGAGAACCACGCTGCTCACGCAAACGCTCAGTGATACGTTCACGCAACCACCTCGAAAAAGCGAGATTTTTGGCGCGAGGAGAGCTGTCGTCCCTTGCAAGGACTGCATGAAGAGTCCTCTCGGCCTCACTAGCTATCGGTGCTGGATGAATAGAACTCCCGGTCTCACTAGCAACCGGTGCCACTTCCTCCTTAACTGTAGGAGGAGCCACCTCAGCATTCACTGTTTTCCTCAAACGACGTGCCGCTCCTCGGGTCATGGGTGCCATCTGGTAAGATCGATAGTCACAAATAATATAATTGTAACATAAGCAAGCTAACTAAAGGAACCATCATGTAATTTGAGTACATTTTCGAAAGCCGATAAAGTATAAAAAATTTGATTTTTTGCCAAGTGTGAGAACGGATGGCTCAGAAGACAACCCAAGATTCATTCAAGCATACATTAGTGTGAATCATCTATGTTCTGTACATATGGTGTAGTATATGTTCTTATCGTATCTAATATCTGAAGAACGTACCAGAATCAAGATGAACTCACATAATGTAATACTAAGACATCATCTACTACTATATAAGATATAGTGATAGGTAGTCGTATCATCATTGCCGAGGGATGAGGGTCGGAAGACAGTCAACTTTATCTACGGCTACATAGTTTCTGCCTCGCCAGTCGAATGGCTGCAGGTACTATGTCCTGATCACCATGTCGTACCGTAGATCAAATGGAGCTGGAACTGGAGCCAAAATACAGTACTACTTCACCATGTCGTACCATTTTACTCTCTCTCTCTCCTCTCCCCCTCCGGCGCTCTCACTCTCTCCGGCGCTGTCACACTACTAATTCCTATATGTTTTAAGTGTGAGAACGGATGGCTCAGAACACAACCCAAGATTCATTCTAGCATACATTAGTGTGAATCATTTATATTCTGTATACATATCGTGTAGTATATGTTAACCTTATCGTATCTAGTATCTGAAGGACGTACGTAACAGAATCAAGATGAACTCACTAATGTAATACTAAGACATCATCTACTACTATATAAGATATAGTGATAGGTTGTCGTATCATCATTGCCGAGGGATGAGGGTCGGAGGACAGACAACTTTATCTACGGCAACATAGTTTCTGCCTTGCCAGTCGAATGGCTGCAGGGACAATGTCCTGATGACCATGTCGTACCGTAGATTAATGCAATTAATGGAGCCGGAAATATCCGTCGCTAACCGGTAACTAGTCCGTCGCTAACTAAGATTGTCATATACACATATGTATATCACAGCTAGATGTATAGATATATACATCTATACAGAAGCACACAACTGATAGAACTCGCACTGTCCTTGAGACAGTGAACATATACACCATGAATCTAAACCCCATATATATTCACATTTACTAATCCAAATACCACCAAACTAATGGAACACCCAATATGGATAACACATTATTTAGCCAATATATAAACTCAGATGAATTTGAGAAGCAAAGCCACCCGCCGCCCCCGACCAAAGCCCGCCGCCCCAAGCCCGCCGCCCAGTAGTTCGGTTGCATATATATATATGAAGAGTGCTTATTGGTGTGCGTCGGTTGCAAATAGCCCCGACGCACCTGCCCCAAGCCAGCCGCCCAGCCTCCGACGCCGCCGCCCCAAGCCCACCGCCCAGCCCCCGACCCAAGCCAGCCGCCCAGCCCCCGACGCCGCCGCCCCAAGCCCACCGCCCAGCCCCCGACCCAAGCCAGCCGCCCAGCCCCCGACGCCCCCGCCCCAAGCCAGCCGCCCAGCCCCCGACGCCGCCGCCCCAAGCCCACCGTCCAGCCCCCGACCCAAGCCAGCCGCCCAGCCCCCGACGCCCCAACCCCGCCTCCCAGACCCCGACGCCCACGCCCCAAGCCCACCGCCCAGACCCCGACCCAAGCAAGCCGCCCAGCCCCCGACGCCCCAACCCCAAGCCCGTCTCCCAGACCCCGACGCCCCCGCCCCCGCCCCAAGCCCACCGCCCAGACCCCGACCCAAGCCAGCCGCCCAGCCCCCGATGCCCCAACCCCAAGCCCGCCTCCCAGACCCCGACGCCCCCGTCCAGCCCCCGACGCCCCAACCCCAAGCCCGCCTCCCAGACCCCGACGCCCCAACCCCAAGCCCGCCTCCCAGACCCCGACGCCCCCGCCCCAAGCCCACCGCCCAGACCCCGACCCAAGCCAGCCGCCCAGCCCCCGACGCCCCAGCCCCAAGCCCGCCGTCCAGCCCCCGACGCCCCCGCCCCAAGCCCACCGCCCAGCCCCCGACCCAAGCCAGCCGCCAAGCCCCGGACGGCCCAGCCCCAAGCGCGCCGCCCAGCCCCTATACGACACCGCGAGAGAGAGAGAGAGAGAGGGGGTTACCTTCGGAAGAGAGAGAGGAGAGGACGCCGACGCCGACGACGACACCGACGCCGATCACCGAAGCCGACACCGACGAGAGAGAGAGAAAGAGAGAGAGGAGAGAGAGTGAATTTGGGGGGAATGCGAAAAGTTTCCCCCGCCGTTTCTTTTAAAGTCTGGAACGTATATATAGCGACGGACGAGCGACTGGTAAAAAACCGTCGCCCGGCAGTCGCCTTTTTTGGTAAGTGTCGACTGAGTATCCGTCGCTACGTCGTCGAAAATATGTCCCGCCAATTTCCTACACAATTCCCGCCAAATATACGACTGTGTAGCGACGATGGTAAATCCGTCGCTATATCACCGTCAGTCTAGCGACGGATGCGCGACCTTTCCTCCTCCTAAAATTAAAATAAAAAATGGCAAAGGTTTGTAGTCGAAAATCAGTCGCTGAGCGGCCACGAAACCGTCGCTAATACCGACGAAAAAATTCCGTCGCTAAAAAGCCGTCGCTAAATGAGTGTATTTTGGTAGTGAGTTGGTGATGTCCAAGAAGGGTACATTCTTCGAAAAAGCTTTCCAAACTGAAGGAATGTACAAGATTCAGCTTGTTGTAACCCAGCATGATAATATAAATGCAATCACTTTTTCTGATTATTCTCTTGAGTTGTGGCATAATAGGCTAGAACATGTTAATTGTAAAAGGATTAACAGAATGTCTAGTCTAGGACTTATCTCCAAGTGTGGGGGTAAGGTAGAGAAATACGAAGTATGTGCTCAGACGAAGATCACAAGGAAACCCTTTCACAGGGTCCATCGAAGCACAGATCTTCTGGAGTTGGTTCACTCAGATATCTGTGACTTCAAACAATTCTCTACAAAGGCCGGGATGAAGTATTTCATTACTTTCATCGATGACTTCTCAAAGTATGCTTTCGTCTACTTGCTCAAGTCTAAAGACGAAGCATCGAGGCGGGGAGTATCGGTCTCATAAATTCTTATTATTCTGCAAAGAACATGGAATCATCAATGAGACAACGGCTCCGTACTCTCCTCAATCCAACGGAGTAGCAGAAAGGAAGAACAGAACGTTGACAGAGATGATGAACTCCATGATGTTGACTGCGGGTCTTCCAAAGTGCTACTGGAAAGAAGCTGCACTAACGGCAACATTCATTCTGAACAGAGTGCCATATGCAACTTCCGACATAACTCCTCATGAACTCTGGTTCAAAGTCAGACCTAACTTGAATGTCATTCGAGTGTGGGGGTGTCTGGCTTATGTGAAGCTCCCGAATCTGAAGATTCAGAAGCTGGGGACAAGGACTATGAAGGCGATCTTCTTGGGGTATGCCGAGAAGAGTGATGCTCGAAGATTTCTTGATATCGAGTCAAACCATATCATCGAATCTCGCGATGCTGAATACTTTGAAGACAAGTTTGCAAAATACAAGAATATTATTCTCGCGAATCTTCCGGAGAATGATGAGGGTACAAAGCAGACAGAAGTCTTTAATGAACCAATAGTCCAAGATGAAGCTATCGTCAAGGAGACACCAGCTGAACCAGAACTCGCTGAGCCGTCAACTAAGCGAACGAGGAGGCCGAAAGACTTCAGAGATGACTTCGTCACCTATCATGTGGAAGCAGATCCGCTTACCTATGATGAGGCGATGAAGACCAGAGATGCTGTATTCTGGAAGGAGGCGATAGACAACGAGATTGACTCAATCACCTCCAACAACACATGGGTATTGGTTGACCTGCCAGAAGGAGCAAGACCCATCGGATGCAAATGGATCTTTAAGAAGAAAATGAAAGCAGATGGAACCATTGACAAGTTCAAGGCCAGGCTAGTGGCCAAGGGGTTTGCTCAGAAGCAGGGGATCGACTACTTTGACACTTATGCTCCAGTAGCTTGGATGACAACCATCATATTGTTAATTACTCTAGCAGCAATACACAAGCTGGTGATACATCAGATGGATATAAAAATGGTATTCCTTAATGGCGAGCTGACCGAAGAGATCTACATGCAACAACCAGAAGGTTTTGTCGTCAGAGGTCTGGAAGACAAAGTCTACAAGTTGATGAAGTCTCTGTATGGTTTAGAACAAGCTCCCAAAATGTGGCATGAGAAGTTTGACAAGGTGATAAGGTCAAATGGCTACAGGGTCAGTAAAACAGACAAGTGTGTCTATACGAAGTTTGCTGACGGAAGAGGAGTAATCGTATGTCTTTACGTGGACGACATGCTAATCCTAGGTGCAGATTTAAGCTGCGTCACAGAGACAAAGAAATTCCTCTCGACCAAGTTCAGTATAAAAGACTTAGGGGATGCCGACGTAATCTTGGGGCTCAAGATCATCCGGACAGGCACTGGAATAGCGCTGTCACAATCTCATTATATTGAGAAGATGCTCACTCGCTACGGGTATCAAGATCTTCCTATTATTGATACACCGTACCGGAGTGATCAGAAGCTGGAGCCAAATTCGAGGAAAAGCGTCAGGCAGTTGGAGTACGCTAGCGTCATCGGAAGCTTGATGTACGCTACTACTGCCACAAGGTCTGACATGCTTTTGCCGTGGGAATGCTGAGTCGGTTCACTAGCAATCCAGGCGTTGAGCACTGGAAAGCTGTGAAGCGTGTTATGAGATATCTCAAGAAAACTCAGACATATGCACTTTTCTATAGCGGAGATCCGTCAGTAGTGGAAGGCTTCAGTAATGCTAGCTGGTGTTCAGATATGGAGAGCGAGTATTCCACAGGTGGATTCGTATTCTCCATGGACGGAGCTGCTATATCGTGGAAGTCGAAGAAGCAGACTATGTTATCTCGCTCCTCCATGGAATCTGAATTCTTTGTATTGAATGCTGCTGCAGATGAAGCAGAGTGGCTTCGGGAGCTCATGTATGATCTTCCGGTGGTTGGGGCTTAGATACCGACAATACCGATATACTGTGACAACCAGGCGGCAGCAGCAGTGGCATCAAATGACCTCTTCAACGGGAAGAAGATGACTGTGCGGTTGAAGCACAGGGCAGTACACGATCTTATCAAAAGAAGTGTAATTACAGTGATTGATGTTCGGAGTCAGGAGAACCTGGCAGATCCGTTCACGAAAGGCCTCAAGCGCCAGTTGGTCGATGACACAGCTTATAAAATGGGCTTGAAGGCATTCTGATAGTGTGTCTTTGTAATCCTACCATAAAATTTTATGCTATTAGTTCAAAGAAAAATCTACTAGGCATCTAACTTTTGGTTCAAAGGAGGATCACTGACTGGAAAACTATCAGGTAGCAGTGGGTACTTGTTCTCTGGAACATGGAAGGGATACGGACCCATAACCACTGTTGTCTACTATGTATTTTTTCTGCGGAAAAAACTGATCTTGTGGAAGGTTGGCTTAAACGCCTTAATGAGTTCTCAGGCAGAGTGAATGCCTGGTGTGCTTTACAGGAAGCACGGTAGAGCAGCACTACAAGGAGTGAAACTCTATGCTACAGTGGGGTGACTCCACCATGAGGTTCCCAGGTAGGGGTAATGCCTCGGCTTTGCAAGCCAAGTCACAGCGGCGTAGCACCGCAAATAGACAGGTAGCCTAATGTTGTATGACGTAATTAAAGAGTTGTAGACAGCACTACAAAGAGGACGATGTCCTCATGTTACAGTGGCATGACACCACGAAGAGGTACCAGGTAGGGTAAAGCCTCGGCTTTGTGAGCCATGTCATAGCGGCGTAACACCGCACGGAAGCGCAAGGCTTCATGCTGGGTAGTTTGGCACTACAAAGAGGCCTGTGACCTCATGCTGCAGTAGTATGACACTACGATGAGGTACCCAGGTGGGGTAAAGCCTCGGCTTTAAGCCATGTCATAGCGGCGTAGCATCGCAAAGAAGCGCAATGCTTCATGCCATGAATCTTTATAAAGAACTCACCTATAGTGTATGGACAGAGATATCAGGCCGTCTCTTGAGGGTAAACTTGTAGACGTCCAAAAATTATACACTGAAACCAGGCTGGCATAAGGCCTTCAATGTGCAGCCAGAAGCACAGTTGATGTCATTATGTGAGTAGAAAGAATTGCAGTTATGGTGCAGAATTCAAGGCTTAGTCCATTCTTGTATCATGCTGTTATTTAACCTATGCGGGAAGATTCAAGTCGTAGCGACATCTCTCCTAATGCATGATGGGCAGTCACTGTGGGGAACGCTCAACCCATATATTGAGATATGTGGGGGATTGTTGGTATTTTTGCCTTTGGACTAGAAAAGATAGTCCCACATCGGCTACACCAAATGGTGAGTATCTCAATATAATGCATTGCTTGTGTTGAGGTGTGCACATGAGGTGTAGTGGGGCACAAGTTTGTGCCATGTGGAAGTATTTTTCTAGAAGGAAAAAGGATTAAATCCAACAAGGATGCAAGTTAATTTTTGTTGTACGGACTCGGACTCGGACACGGACTCCAGGATGTCTAGTACATGCATGGGAGTGTTCGGGGTGTAGGCGTGGACTGGCACACTTCTATGCTGATTGTGGGATGATCTAAAATATCAAACTCTATTTTTGAGTATTGGTATTTTAGTCCCACATCGGATAGGAGAAGAGGTGAAGTCTCAACTCCACTCTATAAATAGACCCCATTGGCCTCCTTTGAAAGATGCACCAAGAAGAGAGTTGAGGGAGTCTGTTAAGTCCAGGAAGCCCGTTCAAGTCTTAAATATTGACTTACGAGCGTTCCAGAAGTTCTTCGTGAACTTGCTGGTTCCTGGAAGCTGTTCGTGCTCGTGTGGGGCGAATAAAGCTTTGAGCAACGGTGGTTCATTCACCCCAGCATCTCATTCTCGTCTGTCATCGCTGTTGTTGCCTTTTACAGTAACTTCTTTTTAGAAGCTCTACTGCCGATAGTTGCTTGCACAAAGTCTCTTTAGATTTTTTGTGTATTACGTAGAATCTTTTTAGATCCTCGTAATTCAGAATCCTTCAGGATCTCTGTTGCACATCTTCTTTAAGGTGTTGCATTTGAAACGTTGTGTGTATAATTGTTTCAGTTTCAGAATTTTTCATCGAAAATTGTGCCTCGGCACTAACATTTATTTGTGTGTATCTCAACAAGTGACTATATACAAGATATTAGTTCGTGACAGGAAGTTACCATACGAATGCAACTGTTACTATATGAAGGAAGAGATGCATCCCCAACTTTTCTGTTAAGAGGATTCTCACTTGGACTCGATCCACAACCACAAATCTACTTCGTTTTGTTGCTTTCAGTAGCCATATTCCTGTTGAACGTGTTATTGTTGAGCTACTGTTGTACAGTCATGTATCAGCAACAACTCTACTGTTATCATAGACTTGTAACCATATTTTAGGCTACAAACCTGTCAATGAGATGATTATGGCCTGTATCCATTAAAAAAAATAATAATAATAATAATAATAATAATAATAAAACATAGCCAGTCCATATCCGTCTCGATCTGTCTCTCTGTTGTTATGATATAGATGACTATTTTTGCACCTATTTAAAATGATAAAAATATCAGAAAATTTACTGTACCGAAATATATTTCTTAGAAATTAGTCAAAACGAAAGAAGTTTGGAGAAATTTGTTTAAACGAAACTTGTAGCCATCCAAGATGGCGGAATAAGAAAAGTAGGAAGAAAGTTTAAAAAAAAAAAAAAAAACTGAAATCCTGCCAACCAAGTTGGCGGAATTTGACTCAATTCCGTAAAAAAAAAAAAAAAAAAAAAAAAAAAAAAAAATCATGCCAACTTAGTTGGCGGAATTTGGGAAAAAAACAAAAAAGACCAAAAAAAGAAATGATGCCAACTATGTTGGCGGAATTTTAGGGCCAATTTTTTTTGGTCCGTTTTTTTTTGTTGGTTCGATTGTGGGTTTATGTGTTTAATTGATTCATGGTTCACAGGTTATTAATTCATGGACGGGTTCAATTGATTCATGCTTCACGGGTTGCACTTGCTCCCCTTTATTCTTAGTTCACATGTTGCATAGAGACGAGAGATTTGATCTGATTTGATTTGCAACGGTTGTATTTTTATAACGTATACTTACTTTTTCAACGGCTCTCAACGGCTCATTGAATTATGAATCAATGTGAACCACAAAATGTAGCCATGAATAAAAACCAACTAACTAAACCCATGAAGAAAAACCAAACCAAGAAAAATCGACCCACTAAAAAAACCAACTTAAAAAACCTCTAAAAAAACCAACTTAAAAAACCACAAAAAACCAACTTACTAAAATTCCATCATCTAAGTTGGCGGAATTTTAGCAATGCTAAAATTCCGCCAACCATGTTGGCATCATTTCCAAATTTTCTTTTTTTTTTTTTTTTTCGGAATAGCACAAATTCCGCCAACTTGGTTGGCACGATTTTTTTTTTTTTTTCCGGAATAGCACAAATTCCGCCAACTTGGTTGGCACAATTTTTTTTTTTTCTTTTTTTTTACGAAAATGACCAAATTCCGCCAACTTGGTTGGCAGGATTTCGATTTTTTTTTTTTTTTACTTTCTTTTACTTTTCTTATTCCGCCATCTTGGATGGCTACATGTTTCGTTTAAACGAATTTCTCCAAACTTGTTTCGTTTTGACTAATTTCTAAGAAATTTATTTCGGTACAGTAAATTTTCTGTAAAAATATTCGTGTATACGTGTCGGTGTTCATACAACATAGTTGTTCTGAAATCCACAGACCACAGGGAACACAAGAGAAAGTAGTTAGCTCTCTTCTATGCCAGTCTATTTTAGCCATGTTTCTGTTGCACTCTAAATGTTTCCGTCTAAGTATGTCATCAACCATTTAATTAAAAAAAAATTATGTAAATTTATTGAAAAAAATTTAAACTTGTTATATATGTTCAACATTGTGAATCAAACTCAACCAAATAAGAATTATATCTCCCACCTTAACCACATGAATTAGAAAAAATATTTGACTATAATTGGATAATAATCTTATTATACGTGCAAAGCACGTACATTTACTAGCACTACCTTAAAGAGTCGACTATGCATATGCTGGACACATCTAACATATGACCGTTTCTGTTATTCTAAGGACCATGTACAAAATGATTTTTTTTTCTAACCATCTAAAAAATAGGAACGGCTAAATCTGAAAATGAAAATTTTATATCAAGTAATACATATGGAAGTTAAAATATTTGAAACATTTCTATTTTTGAACTTTTACGATTGTACAATTTGTTCATGCTCAGAAACACTATTCTGACCTAACATTCCATCTCGACCTAGTCCTACACTGCTACGTTGTATGAACACCGACACATATACACGAATAGTTTAGTCTCCCATCATTTCTTTTTAAATTACACTACGTTATAACACACCATATTTGCAACTCTCATCTACAATAGCTTGTTTGTACACTTGTAGGACTGGTTATGGTGCATGGGTGTGCACATCTTTGGGCCTGTTTGGTTCGATGTAACTCTTTGGAAGTGTGGAAGTGCACTTACATCATGATGAATTTTTTTTGGAAGTGTGAAAGTGGCACTTTCCAAAATGTGTTTGGATAGAATCTATTTTGTCTGCTTGAAGTGGAAGAAAAATGGGTTTGGTGTTTGGATGATTGTTGAAAGTGGAAAGAAAAAGAGTACGATTGTTTGGATGGTTGAAAGTGGAAGTTTAGTTGGAGATATGGTAACCCCGGTAAACTTACCCCCAAATGGACTGTGAACCAATTTAATCACGAAATAAATAGGTGATTAATAATGGACTCTGAACCAATTTAAAACAACAGAACAATTGAAGAACAATTGAAATCACATATATGATAATGAAATACAATACCGAAATTCATAACAACAATTGATACTCAAATACCACTCTCAAATACAATTGATACTCCAGTACAACGTTCAAATTGAAGAACAACTGACTTTGCACGCCCAGACAAATCCGAACATTCTGTAATTCATTGTCTTCCATTTTCGAACAAAATAAACCGCTGATTTAAGAAAAAAATTAGCATCCAGAAGTGCAGTAGTTAGAGGAGAAACCACCTTGGCGGGAGAGGAAGGTGACCACAGACGAACTGAAGGAGAGAGAGTTCCAAATGGAACTACAAGTATAAATCGTCCACCCCCCCCGGAGTTACTCCTCTTCAGCCCGGTAGGTGGGCTGGAGTAATTTGGAAGACGAAAAAGCTGAGGATGGGACGGATGCAAAGAGGGATGGGACGGATGCAAGTGGCTGGAAGCTGGCAACCAAACGAAAGGAGTCACGCCACTTCACAAGGAAACCCCAAAAATGACCCACTTCCAGCCCAAATACAACGAACCAAACAGGCCCTTTATGTGCGTACGTAGAGTTGGACATGTTGTCCCCAAATTAAAGAGGTGAACTGAAAACACACCTACTTACTTTTCTTCGACACATGAAGAGAAGATGATGAATGCATTAAATGGTTTGGCTCCCCACCCTCCCTTGCTAGCTTAAGCTAGATGCTCCAACCTTTCTTCCAGAACAAACCATAGACTTAATGAGTGAAATCATCTGAGGGCCCGAGTCTAGCAAAATACTACCTAAACGATTCCATAGGAGCTAATTTGGGTGCAGCCTGATCTTGACTGATGTGTCTTGTTCACTGCAGCTTAATCAAGCTATAGTGAGGTACTGCTTTCTGGAAAGCAGCAAGAGTACCAAACAAGCCTTTACTCATGAGTTGCATTGGGATTGTACACTTCGGTAAAAGTTACCGAAGTGTACAATACCAATGCAACTCATGAGTAAAGGCTTGTTTGGTACTCTTGCTGCTTTCCAGAAAGCGGTACCTTTGCTTTCATAAGCTGCCCAAAACGCGAACCAGCTTGGAATAAATGGCTTAGATTATCGTCTCATAAAGGCTGGCAAAGACCCAATATAAGCAACACTATGGTATGATTTCGCACTGTCAGATATCTATGTACTTTCTTCAGTCAGATTACCAAATAGTCGACTACACAACAGTTTTGGACAAGAATCAAATAACTGGGATTCAAAAACATAGTAATAAGCAAATTAAAATATTATGTTTCATAGGTGCTTGTTTGGCCCATGAAACTAACTTGGACTTGTTAGGGCACCGTTCCTGCCTTAAAACGCATCAATCTTCACAAATATTTTTTCATTATTATGAAAATTTATATACACAAAGCCCCCTCTTCATTAAGGGAATAAAAATAAAAAAAATTCCAATTCACTAACACAAATAACCAAAACATATAAACCACCTATTCTATTTCTTTTCCTGTCAGGATGGAATGGCTAATATCCCAACAATCGCTGAGAAAGCCTCAACTCTACTACCATCCGAAGCAATCAGCAAAACCTATCACATACTTATTCAAAGACTCTGGATCGGCAAGAAACAGCAGCTGAAGGTTCCTACCATGCTTATTCAAACTGATTGCTTATTCAAAAAAAATTTGGATCTACGAGAAACGAAGCTGATGCTTCCCACCATGCTTAGGCCTGACATATCGCGTTGAAGGAAATCAATAACATAATTTGCAGAGCAAGGCGAAAGCAAGCATTGCCAACAGCTGGTCCATTAGCGAGATTGTCCCATGATCAGGTTCTCGACAGAGGACTGGAGGAGAGAATACAAACTCCAGTGAGACTGGAGGTGGTTCATGTTTACTCGATTCAAGAGCTATTTCACCACAGTAGGCCTTAAGCTCACCATTGCACCATTCCTGAGAAAAACAGAGCAGCTGTCAGAGAGGCTGCACGTACTGCTATGACTAAAGGCCAGAAGAGGGCAATTCTTCCCCGTTACCTGGAAGGGTTTGCCGATGGTGACCAGAATGAAACCAGCAGGAAGAGTGAAAGAGGTAGATGATTCTAACAAATGGACATTCAAGTTGTGAGAATCTCCAGTAAGGAGGCACAGAATGTGGCCTTCATGGCCTTTGGTAGCATCACCATCGAAGTATTGGTAGTTATTGTCAGAATTGTCATGCTTTCTAAGGCATAAGACTGACTGCTGGTGAAACTCTGTCGACAAGCTTTCATGTCGAACATTTTTTGCTAGGATTTTGGTAATAGTATCAGCCATAATTTCCAGCCTAGAGACAACAGTCTCCATTTTTTCTCTGGAAAAATTCACATAAACTTAATTCATGAGTAGGTTAAAGGAATATTTCTTCCTTATCGAAGGAAATCTAAGGTATTTAATTTAACAATAAGAATTATGAAACAAAGTCTTGGAAAGATATCTACATGTGTCTGCTGCAATTAAAACAATTTTCTTAGGAAATAAGCAGTTCTTCAGTTACACCGAAATGTGGTAACAGGGTGGAATGTCTAGATGTACATAGGGGAATAGGCAGTTCTTGAGTAACAGGGTGTATTGTCTAGACGTACGTAGATGACTGACCTGTCATCCCATGTCCCACAACAAATGAAAATAAAATAAATTTATACAAATTCATGATCTAAGGTTCCCATACAATTTAACAAAGAGAGAATCAGTGGATCTTATTAGCACAACAGCATATAAAATAACTCGTGACACTGAAGATACATATACATCACAAAGAACAACATAGAAGCCATGATACCAAAACAAAAGCCTCTACCCCAAAAATCTTTTGTTCCTCTATCCCAAAAATCTGTTAAGTGCCATCTTGTCTCTAACATTAGCAAACAACATAAACTTGTTTACAGCCTCTCAATCTAATTTCGTATAGACATTCCTAATTGTAGAAGCTAATTTGACTAAATTCATATCAGTCCTAACAGGTGCGTCCATTGGTCTCTGTTACACGTCCAAAAAGTATCATACTTTTTTTCTTCTTCCCGTCCTCGATTGGCAGGGCCACCAAATTCCCATGTATACCCTCATTCATAATCTGATTATTCAATATTGGCACTCATCAATTTTAGCGTTACCTAGACAAGTTGCATCTTAATTGCCCACATTTCTATCCATAAAGCATGGCCGGTTGTATAGAAGTCATAGGATTTCCTTTCGGCTTCAAGGGTATTCTACAATCACAACCACACATAAAACACCAGAAGTCAAAAATCAAAAGCTTGGGAATCTTGCCTATTGATCATTTACTTGTGGAAAAGAAAGATCTTCAATAACATGAAGTAACTAAACTTCTGATTGGAAGCACTAAAATAACAAGAAACTGACTTTTTTCATTTAGAAAATCATCTAAAGTTTTCCGGATCAATTCTTCATAAGGGATGTCTCTTTTTTTACTTTAAGGTCAACCCTGGATTTGAAAATTGAAACCCAGAACCTTCCTTTCCCTCACTAAAGGTGTCAACCATTGGCCAGTGGGTTGTCCAAGCTTTGGTCCTCGTAGAATATTTTGTATTACCAGGAACTTCTGGATACAATAACTTCATGTGTTGGTAATTGTTGTTTTTAGATGGAATTTATGAATTGGATTTTTGCTTTATGTGTTTGCTCAAAACACCAATTAAAGAAAAGGGGTAAAACTCATGTTGGGAACACTATATATATATATATATATATATATATATATATATATATATATGATATCTTCTTTAAGACACTTGTTGGTTTTGAGTGGGCTTTTAGGCCCAAGCCAGTTTCAGTTTGGGTCCGTTTTGTTTTTTTTATTGAATTTTAAATGAATGGCCACTTCTTTTTGAATATTTGCGACTTTATAAAAGGATGCATTAGTTGGGTTGAAGAGAGACAATTTGCACCCTTGTGATATTGTTTGGGTTCTACAAATAGGGCCTACTTGGACCATAGAAGCTACTTTGATTGAGAAGAATTATAATCATTCTTTACTCTTCTTCTCTCCTTTGCACCTTGTTTTTTTATTGGTTCTCTCTACGCATATCAGGTAATCAACAAAGGTTCTAAATTATTCCTGCGATTCGTGCTAAAGGGAATACCAGACGGGATGGAGAAATCGTACCATGGGGAACACCTTTGTTGCTGACAACCTGCTAGGAGGGGAGACGATACATTCTAAGGACAGTGCACTCGTGCGTGCTTCTTCCATTAGGCCCATTTATTTCCCTATCTTCTTATTTTAATTATTGTTTTTATATTCCCAAAAATTTTATATGTGTATCATGCATGAATATTTTCAACATTATTTACTTGGCCAATTAAAGAAAGTTCGGGTAAGTCTGGGTAGTCATTTCCCTTTGCAGCACTCAAACCTTCACACATGAAAATACATTTTGAGTTTTAAGCTCCAACCACATCTGCTATCTATTCCGCAGCGTCCCCCGAGCATAAGACACGCTTTGCCCTTGCTTCAACTGCAAAACGTACATTTCTTCTCAGTCTTCACCACCATTACTATTTGAAGAATCAACAAAATGGGGCTTAGGCAATGGCAAAGATGACCCAAAAGTGACGTGCTTTGACCCTGAAACCAATATTCAAGCTAGTGTCACTATCCCTATCTTTGTCCAGGGGAGCCCTCCTTTTGGAACCGATAGCAAAACAAATGCATACCCCAAATTTGCACCTTGTAAAAGATGCTTTTACCCGTTCCTTGAAATCTCGAATCAGGTTCATTATGGAACCAACCAATCAACCATTACTGGAACACAAACTCTAGTCTGCCGAACAATACTAATATACTATCCTGGTTCTTCACATAAACAATACTAATATTTCGAGTACGAGGTTACAAAGCAGTAACGACAGAGGATATTTTCTACGACAGAACTCGGAACTCTAAATTACTGCCATAAACAGTCTTATAATTGCTCAAAAGTCCAGTCCCATAAAATGGTATGATTTAGAGCAATGTAACAAAATTTCAACTACGCAATCCAATCCGTACAATGGGTTGGTCTTCTTCAACATTGACACTCTGCTTCATGAACAACATATTTCTCAGCGTCTCAATTATGATGAACGATATACTCTAGAAAAGTAAAAACTACCACTATTAGGTATGGACTACTGTTTTATTCTCTATTCAAATTATTTTACTGAAGAAAGTATTGCAGCATTTATTATACCAAACAAGCAAGTATTTACCGGGTCTCATTTGGGCGCACCTGAAGATCCGATAACCCTCCTCCGTCAACGCTCCTTCAAGAACAACCTCCGCCATGACTCCTATATTCCGATCCCAACGAAACTCGTCTCCGCGCCAGAACCCCTCCACCCTACTCTCCTCCTCCACGTCGAACACGCCCCTCCCGGCGTCGATCGTCGACCGAACGTCGTCCGGGAGCAGCAGATCCCAGCCGTCCACCACGAACGCGCCGACCTCGGACGCCGACGCCATCATCCGGCGGAGGGCGATCTCCTCCCCGGCGACGAGGGACGGGAAGTTGATCACCTTGAAGGGGGGCTTCGGAGGAAAGCGGTCGGCTAGGAAGCTGGGGTTCGTCGCGGCGGAGGCGACGGGAGAAGGCGGCGGCGCGTGGGCGGTCCGGCGAACGCGAGCCACTGGTGCCTCCATCGGGAATGATGATCGGTGGGACTGTGTATTTAGAGAGAGAGATTTGGTTGATGATGGTGACGACATTTTCGTGCATTTTTTTTGCTGATTTGGTCTTATTTCTAATTCTAACAAAAGTGAAAAAGGGTTCTATGCCGTCTGTTGGCTTAGACGTCAAAATGAACGGTTGGGATTTTTATAGTTCTCTAGTATCCTAATAAAAAGTCCATTAGTAAAAATTGCCTTCGAAGTGGGTTACATTTCTTTTTGATCATTTTGATTTTGGTGGATCTTTCTGTTTTGTAAATGGAAGAATTTTTTGGAAGAAAAATGATAGCGTTATATTAGACGGAGGTACATCAACTATGTAAACGAAACTAAAGGGTGTGTTTGATTGCAAGGTGGAAAATATGTGGAAAAGAAATTAATTCTATGGAATTATTTTCCTAGAAAAAAAATTCCATGGAATTTTAAAAAAATTTCATGAAAAACTTATTTGGATGTTTGATTGTCATTATTTTTCACGAAAAATAGTTATTTTCCATGAAAAATGATATTTTTTTATGGGTTGGACAAATTTTATTTTCCAACATTTTATAAGAAAATATTTTTTGGAAAATAATTCCATGGAAAATGTAAGCTATCAAACACTACAATTGGTGGAAAATTTGTGATAGAAATATTTTTCATGAAAAAAAAGCACAATCAAACACAGCCTAAGTGTGTATTTTATTTGTAGGTTTGGACGTAATGTCAAATCAAATAGAAGTTCCAACCAGACACCAGATATGTCGATGGATTTAACCTGCTGCTTTTTCTCGATAGACTTGATCTAGAGAGATTGAATTACATAGTTTTGGTAAGGCACAGAAAGTTTTTTTTTTTTTCCTTCTTCGCTGCCCGTAGGAATGCAAATGAGAAAATGACTTGTAATATGTATTGCTCAAGAGAGGTAGGGTTGTACAATACGCAAGAAAATTAGCAAATAGTGACAAAACTGTACAAAATTTAATATTTGTGAATGGAGAAAAGCTGAACTTCCATTTTCTTCCATACAAATTAAAGAATAAATCAACCATCGTACATATTTAGTACAAACATACTTGCATAATATAGACACTGCAGGCAATTCGGATGAGAATTCCTCGTACATCCGCAGATGTAGAGATATCCATCATGTACCATTAGTAAGCTAAATATAGTACTAACATATTTTAAGCAACTCCAGCCCACGTCTGGTTTCCAATAAGAATGGTAAATACAACACTTACACGGACCAGAAATAACCCAATATCCAACAAACTTTTCATAAGCAACACCAAAATAATGGCCAAAACTGTGACAAAATCAAGCCACTGCATGTCATAAAAATGCTAAACTAGTAATTCTAGTCATTTGAAACAGAAAAACTATGAAAATTTAATATAACTCATGTCGTTATTAATACAAGCTAAAAAAATTGCCATTCTCTACCCTGGGAAAGAACTAAAAAGGATATAAAAAATTGCTCAAATCCTGTGCAGTATGACTGATGCACAGGTTACTCCTATAATGAACTATCAAACTGTTTGACCAGATCAAGGTCAGACAGGATTTGCAGCTCCAACTAATGAGAACTACTTGAACAAATCAAGGTCGGGCTGGATTTGCTGCTCCAACAGGTCGGGGGGCCTGGCCTGGCCTGGCAGTATCATCCTGCAAAACAAAAGATAATAGCATCATTGAGACTTTTCTTATGCAAGAAACAATCAAAAGTGGCTTCTTTAGTAGTGCATTTTCTAAAAGAAAGAAGAAAACATAAGTAGAACATCAAACAACAAACCACAATTGATGCAAGTACGGAATTACAGGAAGAAAAAAAAAAGAAGTTGATCATCCACATATATTAGTTAACACAGAAAACAATGTTGATCTTTTTTAATTGAGATAATTGATGGGGTACAAGCTAAGATATCAGGGAGCAATTCATTCCAAAGGCAACATATGAACTATGGAGCCCCTAGGGCAGACAGGTCCCAGATAAGCTCAAAATGTATAGTTTGAAGTGATTGAAAAACTGACAGAATTTCCAAAATGCCTTTTAAAATAAAATTTCAACTATAATTGAACATTCAAAACAATGGAAAATAATGCACATCTGCTAACAACACACTATTAATGTCTTTTTCATCATAACAACAACATAAAAGCACGCTTATAGTGACAATTTTGAGAAACATCACAATAGGATATTCTATTCTTAAATGTAATTTTCAGATGACAAGTAATCAGAGTTGTGTTCAAAAAAGAAAGGGTAGCATAAACTACAGCTAGAAGTGAGAACTCTAACATGTCCCATCTTTAATGGCCAGCTAGAACGAAACTAGCTGGCAAAGTGAAGCAGATGGCTATAATGTAAGGGACCATTTCAACCCAAAGGCACAATAAACCGTAGGGTTAGATGAGTCCCTAACTTCCTCGTCTTAAAAGATAAAAGATAAATAGTTAATGATCACCTAGATTGTCTTCTTGATCAAATATCTGTTAATCCATATTCTTGTATACTGGGTTGGTACTTGAGGTGACACGGTAATCATAGTTGTGTTTCAAAAAGGAAGGGTAAAGCATATCCTACAGCTAGAAATGAGAATTCTAACATGTCCCATCTTTAATGGCCACCTAGAACAAAACTAGCTGGCAAAGTGAAGCAGATAACTGTAATGTAAGGGACCATTTCAACCCAAAGGCACAACAGGGTTAGAGGTAACCTAACTTGAAAATCTTAAGAGAGAAATAATTAATGATTTACCTACATTATCTTCTTGATCAAATATCTGTTACTCCATTCTTGTGTATACTGTGTTGGTATTGCAGGTGGTTAATTTAATCTTGCCAGGAAGAGGTGCAACAATACCACAAACATTTGAAAAATAGAACAAAATTCAGTTGTACTGAGATTTCAAAACAATGAAGCCGGATTACTTCTTCCGGCATTGACAAAATAGGAAATGACAAAGGGCAGACGAGTCCCAGATTGCCAGTTAAAAAAAGCTAAAGCCAAACTTCACAAAGTGATTAGTGTATTCCCAGAAAATACCATTGACAAACCCAAAAAAAGGTCAAAACAGAAAAGCTGCAGAGCTAAATCAGCTCAGGGGTGTGGTAATGATAAAAGAAAGAGGGGTTTGCGTTGCGCTTTCAGATGTGATTATTTCAGATGTGTTGACGTTTTGCCTAAGTTTCTTGAAATGAGACGGGCAGTATTATAAGTACCGATGTCTAATAGATGTTTGATGAAACAAAAACATGGGCTGCTAATGAAATTGTTCGCAGCAATTAATTTCTCAACAAAGCAGATACTTCAAAATCTCACTTCTCACAAATTTTGTATTGCGTTAATTTACCCAGAGACCAGCAAATATAAGTAACAAACATGATCTATTTTCTGCCTAACACAGCTTAACTGCCTGCTAACAAAATTGAATTTCAAAATTCAGTACAATGAACAATGCTCAACCACAGCCCACAATGAGTATCTGCGATGACATAATTGAAGCATGTCAAATTCATCTTAAAGTTAACTCATATTTAACAAATATATCATGGAAAACCTTCAATAAAATTCAATATAGAATACCAAAGGAAAATAAATGAACGCAAGCAGGAGCCAACAACGAATAAAACATCAGTTATTGAACTACAAATGCTGCATTGCAGATTGATTTCCGCTTTTGTTGACACATCCATTGTAAAGAAGTAATCAATGGTCGCAACGCCTTGCAAAAGCGAGAATAAAATTTTGATGCAAAAGAATATAATGTAAACAATAATTCCAAAGGAAAACAACTGAGCACAAGCAAGAGCCAAGAGAAAATAAAATATCAGCTATTGAACTAGAAATGATGCATTGCAAATTGATTTCCGCTTTTGTTGACACGTCCACTGAAAAAAAAATCAGTGGTCGCAACGCCTAGCAAAAGCGAGAACATAATTTTCTTACAGAAAAATATCATGTATATAATAAATTCTTAGTATGCAAAATTTGATAATAAATTTGTCTTTTAATGTATTGTCTAAACATAAGCGCAAACCCAAATTTTAAGGGTTTAGGCATTCTTGTTCTTGTTGTTTTTTTCTATTCGATATAAAAATCCAAAGGAATAAAATTTCGATGCAAAAAAATCATGTAAACAATAATTCCAAAGGAAAATAACTGAGCACAAGCAAGATCCAATAGCAAATAAAATATCAGCTATTGAACTAAGAAATGATGCATTGCAGATTGATTTCCGCTTTTGTTGACACGTCCACTGAAAAAAGTCGATGGTCGCAACGCCTAGCAAAAGTGAGAACAGAATTTTCTTATAGAAAAATATCATGTACATAATATAATAAATTCTTAGTATGCAAAATTTGGAAATAAATGTCTTCCAACGTATTGTCTAAACATAAGAAACCCCAAATTGTAAGGATTAAAGCTTTCTTGTTCTTGTTTTCTTGCTATTCGATATAAAAATCAAAAGGAATAAAATTTTGATGAAAAAAATATCATGTAAACAATAATTCCAAAGGAAAATAACTAAGCACAAGCAAGAGCCAATAGCAAATAAAATATCAGCTATTGAACTAGAAATGATGCATTGCAGATTGATTTCCGCTTTTGTTAAAACGTCAGCTGAAAAAAAGTCAATGGTCGCAACGCCTAGCAAAAGCGAGAACATAATTTTCTTATAGAAAAATATCAAGTAGATAATAAATTCTTAGTATGCAAAATTTGATTATAAATTTGTCTTTTATTGTATTGTCTAAACATGAGCCAATAGCAAATAAAATATCAGCTATTGAACTAGAAATGATGCATTGCAGATTGATTTCCGCTTTTGTTAAAACGTCAGCTGAAAAAAAGTCAATGGTCGCAACGCCTAGCAAAAGCGAGAACATAATTTTCTTATAGAAAAATATCAAGTAGATAATAAATTCTTAGTATGCAAAATTTGATTATAAATTTGTCTTTTATTGTATTGTCTAAACATAAGGGATTTAGGCTTTCTTGTTCTTGTTGTTTTTTTGCTATTCGATATAAAAATCCAAAGGAATAAAATTTTGATGCAAAAAAAATCATGTAAACAATAATTCCAAAGGAAACTAACTGAAGCGCAAGCAAGAGCCAATAGCAAATAAAATATAAGCTATTGAACTATAAATGATGCATTGCAGATTGATTTCTGCTTTTGTTGACACGTCCACTGAAAAAAAAAAGTCAATGGTCGCAAAACCTAGCAAAAGCGAGAACAGAATTTTCTTATAGAAAAATATCATGTACGTAAAAATTCTTAGTATGCAAAATTTGACAATAAATTTGTCTTTTAATGTATTGTCTAAACATAAGCAACCCCAAATTTAAAAGATTTAGGCTTTGTTGTTCTTGTTTTCTTGCTATCCGATATAAAAATCCAAAGGGATAAAATTTTGATGCAAAAAAAAATCATGTGAACAATAATTCCAAAGGAAAATAAATGAGCACAAGCAAGAGCCAATAGCAAATAAAATATCAGCTACTGAACTAGCAATGATGCATTGCAGATTGATTTCTGCTTTTGTTGACACGTCCACTGAAAAAGTCAATGGTCGCAACGCCTAGCAAAAGCAAGAACATAATTTTCTTATATAAAAATATCATGTACATAATAAATTCTTAGTATGCAAAATTTGACAATAAATTTGTCTTTTAATAACATAAGCGACCCCAAATTTTAAGAATTTAGGCTTTCCTGTTCTTGTCATTTTCTTGCTATTCAATATAAAAATCCAAAGGAATAAATGAACATAAACAGGATCCAATATCAAACATTATCTATTGAACCAAAAAAGGGTGTTGTCGTGAGTTGATTTCCGTTTTTGTTGATATGCCCATTGTAAAAAAGTAACTAGTTGTCACAACCCTTGCAAAGCGAGATTAAAACTTTCTGATAAATATTTCAACTACATAATAAATTGTTATGCAAAATTTTGGCAATGTAAACATAGGAACACCAAATCTTAAGGATATAGGATTTATTGTCCTTGTTTTGTTGATCTTGTTATCCTTTTTAGAACCAACCTTCAACATGCATATGCAACCCCCACAATAACCATAACAGGCATAACTGTGTACATGTACATGTGCCCATAAATTAAGACACTTCCATTGAGATCACTTGGCTGACAAACATCAATAGGCATGATTTAAGGGAACAAAAACCGTATTAAAGCCATTTCAAGCCAGACTTCTGTCCTTCCAACTCAATTTTTTTTCCTACAGCTTGTACCAATATTTCTCAACCACTACTTGACCAATTTAAGCAAATTTAACCAATTTCAGTCTCAATAGAAGTAAAATTTCCAAGCATAATTAGGTATGCTGCAGCTCATCTCCCCTCATGTAGTACATTTTGAATATATAATGATTTTCCCTATAAGATACTTGCCATTGCCGTGAATGCTTTTGTTCCTGCTTCAAGGAACTTTCAAAGGAAAATTGGCTTATCCTATCAACTGGAACACGTATTACAAACCACAAAGGAGTTGACAGATGTTAAAAAGAAATATGCCCATCTCATTTACATATATTGCATACATAATTTATTTTCCTTGCAAAATGTTTTCCATTTGATGTACAATTCATCTCATATTTCATAAATCATTCTAAGATACTACGAATTTGTCCTGTTCACTTGTAAGTAATACATCATTTTTCAATATTATTAGCACAATCCAAAAATTGATATTTGTTACTGTCGACTTGATGTGCCTTGTTCAATTCATCACAGATTTACTGAAGATTCTTTATCTGCAGTTCTTAACTAATCTTATGCATAAACTTGAAAAACAACCAATATCAGACCTAAGATTGCCATTTTAAAAAAGAAACACATTCTTACACATGGAAAAGCAGTAGCTTCAGAAAATATCAACATACGAATTTTTTGGGCTACAAAATAGTGATTAATAGTTTCTCCACAAAATACAAGTATTGACATAATACTTGCAAATATGTCTAATGCTATGCATTTTTTCTATATGAACCCAGTATTGACATAACTGTTATCCACGATACTACAACAAATTCTATAAAGTTTAGTTTCAGGCAGAGCAACAAATAAGAAGACTTTAGATGCACAAAGTAAAAGAAAGAAAGAAACAAGGTATTACCCGGCGCCTGAAGCGTTGAGGAGGCTCACGGTTCCTCCTGGCCTCACGAGACCGGACCCTAACAACATGAGAATGGATGGCACAAGAAACACAGTACTGCACCTTCGCGTAGAGTTTGGGAAGAGTGTATCCTGACAAAAAAAAGATCGCGGAACTCAAAACAGGGAAAGAAGCAAAGACATAAGATATACTGAAGAATGTTGATACCAACCATCGTAGACACAGGCCTCCTGAACATCCCTCACAGCTGCTTGTTCAACAATGTTCCTCACAAGAAACCTCTTGATGGCCTTATCCTGTAATGAGATCATGATAAACATTACATTTAACATGTGGATTTTGTCCTAGGTAGCACGGACAATCCAAATAGGTGTTGTGTATGTGTCGAATCATGGAAGATGCATATCGGGCACGACTTGGAAAATGAAACACTCCAAAATTGTTGTTGTCTGTAGGCACCATTCCTTTATAGTGTTGTGCAACTGTCTGGTCCCGTGCAAGATATATTATTCTAACAAAGACAACTATTTTAAGTTTTTCATCAAAATTTCACCAAATATAACTCCAATTGAGGGCTCTAAGATTTGATCATTCTCTTAAAAAATTCAAATAAGTTAAACTTTTATAAATGGAAAACAAACAAGGAAATTAACCATTATCAAGGTTATAAACGGCGGTAGGCAGGTGCGCGGCGGTAAAGGACCACCTACCGCCTAGGCGTTTCAAATATTTTGCCCATTTTTTAATGTAAACTAATGTTTGTTTCTTTGTAGCTAAAGAGACTGGAGTTTCTAAGTGAAAAACTAATGTTATTGTGCATGTTAATGTTTCTTTATTTGCATCCACATTATTTGAATTGGAATGGTTACATAATGGTCACATCATGCTTTGGTCCAAGAGTCATTTTCACAAAATCATGATGGTTGAGAACTTCAAACAGTAATAATAATATCATCTCATGGTCATGGTTTGCCTAATCATGTTTTTTTGTCTCTTCTTCTGGCTAACTCTCTCTTCTGGCTAACCCTCTAAAAGAAAATAATATAATTTAGTCATACACATATATGTTTAGTCATAATTTCGTATGGCTTCTTTGACTGCTACTATGAGTTGAAGAGAGGAGTGGGACCCACGGCAACACCTCTCTGTCTTTAGATGCTCTATCTCCACAGACTAGTGAAACAAAAGAAAATCAAAACAAAAAACAGCAACAGAGAAAGAAGTGACAGCGGACAATAAAAACAACCAAGAGAGAAAGGGAGAGTAGAGAAACAAAAGAAAAGCAAAAGAAAAAAAACAAAGAGAAAGAAGAGAGACACTGGTCGACATCGTAACTGATCGCCGGAGAGTCTGCGCATCGTTGCTTCGCCGTCTGCCATCGGTTGTCAAGGTGGCTCCTGTCTCAATTTCTGTTTTTTTTCTTTATTTTTTTCCAAAGAAACTTTTTTTTGAGTTCCCAAAGAAACTGTTGTTCTTCTTCTTCTTTTCAAAGAAAACTTCTTCCAAAGAAAACTTTTTTGTTGATCTTCTTCTTTTATCCAAAGCAAAGCAACTGTGGCATTTTCTCTCTCCATTTTTTTAGCTTTTTCTGACCGCCTCAACACCGCCTAGGTCGTCTGACCGCCACGTACACCGCTACCGTGTCGACGGACGCCTAATCCACCGCCAACCGCAAAAGCGGCACGGAGAGGGTCCGCCTCACGCCTAGGCGCCCGCCACATCCGCCATTTAGAACACTGACCATACATTTAAAAAGCCACTACACCAACACTTGGTCAAGAGACTCAAAAACGAAATGGGTAATTTTCATTTTAATAACTTACCTTTGTCCTATGCTGATTTCAATTTTGACCTTTCCTGGATCATTTCATTTTTATCATTTTGTGTAATATCATTTGCATGCGCGTCCACCATTAATCCCCCGTCACACCGTTAGTCCACTGTCAGACTAATAAATTTAAGAAAATCATACACAAAAGAAAATAATAATAATAATAATACCACCTCGTAAGCTATACTACCATTACCATCTTCTTTAATCCTAATCCCCAAGGTAATCAAAATGCGCAAGGCGCACTCGAGGTGCAAACGGTCGAATCGTCCGAGGCACAAGACGCACTTAAAGCACGCACCCAAATGAAGCCAGACGCCAAAATAATAAATAATAAAAATATACATAAATAAATTAGTAATTTAAGAATAAAACCAAATGACATATTAAAACCAACAAAAACATGTTAAAACATAACCAAGTGAACTAGCAGAGCAACACTAGCAGTCAACAACTAACAAGAATTTGTATTCTTCGTACCACGCTTTTAGTAAATTTTAGTTTTTCCAGTTCAAATGTTGCCAACTTTGGCAACCGTGGAAAGGACTACTTCCCTCCCACTTGTATGTGGTAAGGCTATCTCCATGCCTCAAAAGTTCTTGGAAAAACACACGACATAATGCGTGCCTAGGCACGCCTTCTCTTGGTTGCGTCTTGTTGAAAGGCCCACCTTGGGTGCACCTAGAGAAGTGTCTCGCTTAGTGAGGTGCGAGTCGTGCCTATGACTACTATGCTAATCCCTGAAACACCACTAGTCTTATTCTTCATCCATACACTCTAACACCACCACAATCTTCCTCCTCTCCGCTCTCAGCTGGCCCACCACTAGACAATGCTTACTAGGTCTCCACAATCTTCCACTATCCTAGGGGTGGGTGGGCTGATAGAGCAAGAAAAATAATAAGAAATTTCCCTTCCCCATTGAAAACTTTCATGAATTCCAACGTAATAAACAGCAAAAAAGGGAGGCTTAAGATATACTAGGGTTTTGCTAGTTCCCTGGATCGAATATTGTGAGAAAAATATCAAATGAAAACTATTATCTTCCGCTACCAACCAAGGAATTGTCCTCAAAAAGCCCCAACATATATTTAGATCAGTAAAAAAATCTAAACTTTTAAGAAGGACTTCACGTTGCATTCTCATATCATCGATCAATGAAACAAATGGCGGCGAAAATTACAGAGATGGAACCTTGGGGCAGCACTTGCCGCAGTTGGAGCAGCGGATGAAGTTGACGTGGCCGCGGCCGTGCTTGTTCCGACCGCCATTCCTGCGCTTGAAGGTCTGCACAACGAATCAGAATTCATTTGGTAGCAATCGCATGGAAAAGAAGAAGAAGAAAATAGAAATTTAGGTTAGGGGGTCTAACCATTCCTCCGCCGCCGCTGATCTTGTGCCTTCTCTTCTTGTTTTCTAGGGTTTCGTTGGAGGCGCAGAGATGAGTCACTAGAGGGATATTTATAAGAGATGGACCGCTACTATTTTGGGAATTTTGTATATAACCCCTCTTAGAAATGTCATGGGGAAGTTTTATATATAACACCCCTAGAGAAGTGTTTGTAATTCCTTTTACCAAACATATTCTAATAGAAAAAGGTAAATTATAAGGGCACAGTACATTTTACTCAGGGCTGTCCAAGTGTTAGTTTTTCATTATTTACAAGTTTGTCACTGAAAAAATTACTCAGGGCTATCCAAGTGGTAGGTATAAAAGATAATGAGGACTGCCAGGAATTGTGGCAGTCCTGAAAGTAATGAGGACTGCCACAATTCCTGGCAGTCCTAGAAGTAATGAGGACTGCCAGGAATTGTGGCAGTCCTGAAAGGGACATGCTCTACAACAGGACTGCCACAATTTCTGGCAGTCCTAGACATATTGAGGACTGCCAGAAATTGAGGCAGTCCTGAAAGATATTTGCTGTACAGCAAGTTCCTTTCAGGACTGCCACAATTTCTGGCAGTCCTAAAGTCGACATTCCCGAATGAAAAAAATATATTAGGGTTTATTTCAATCTTGATAATAGAGTGAAATATGCATTTTAGGATTTATTTCCATGCATTCTTTATGAGGAAAGAAGTATTTAACCTTTATTTTCATACATTTTAGGGTTTATTTAATTTTTTGGGTGCCATCGAAATTGGAAAAGAGAAGGAAACTAGGGTTTTGATGGAGATGGTGATGATGGAAACGGTGGAGAAGAAGAAGATGATGATGATGAGAAAAAAACTAGGGTTTTGGTGAAGATGTGAGAATGGAAATGGTGGAGAAGAAGAAGATGGATAGAAGAAGAAGAAGAAGAAAGTTAGGGTTTGTGAAGAGAGAGAGTGGAGAAGAAGAAAATGGACAGCCCCTGAATAGAAAATTTGGACAGTCCGATTAAAAGTTCCTCAAAGCCTGGCTAGCCCTAATCCTGGCTAGCCCCGAGTAAAAAAGGCTGTGCCCTTATAAATAGCCATAGGAAAAAGGAAGTCGTAATCAATACAAAAAAAAAAAAGCATTTAGATCCTAAATTTTACATCAATTTAAAATTTAAGTCCTAATGTACAGTTAAAAATTTGGATCCTAAATTTTTATTTTTAATTTAAATATTACCACCTCCACCCTCAAAATATAATTTGCTCTTCTACAAACTACCTAGCCCTTCCGAAAAAAAAAAAATTAGAGGGGGTGATCCGGGTGATCGTTTTACTTTTGGAAGAAAGAATGTGTTGGGGAGAGCAACTAGGGCTGTAAAACGATTGAAACCGTTTGTATTCGGCTCGTGTTCGGCTCGGTCCAAGCTCGGTTTAAGCTTGTTCGTGGACTAACCGATACCATGTTCGACCATAGGTTGTTCGACTCGATCTTGTTCGCAAACAGGTTCGAGCTCGCCTCGGTTTCTCATACTATGACTTTTTCTATATGTTAGGCATTTTTTAATAGATAGAAATACATTTTATCTTAAAAATTTAACTAATTTTTTTGTTCTTTATATGATGGTAAATTTATGATGTAAAGAGCATAAATAATTCAATAAAAAAAGCCTTTAAAACTTGAAAGAAACAGTATGATAGTCTATACAACATGTCCTATAAATACTCACTACTAGGACTGTAAAACAATTTAAACCGTTCGCATTCGGCTCGGTCCAAGTTCGGCTCGAATCAAACTCGTTCGATAGTTAAGTCAAACCAAGCTTGAACGCTTTTTGTTCGAACTCGTTCGTTCGATTTTCAGCTTAAGAGCAACCAAAAAGTTTTGACGATTTGTTAAGTATATAGAGGGTATTATGCTAATAATACGTGCTTAACCGTGGGTCAGGTTAAGATCAGCCTAACAGATATTAACGTGGACTCTCAACTCCAATTCTTCAGGATTCGGAGGACTTATTGGTCGATCTTGTGATTTAGGGACTTTACCTCAAAATAGGCTTAGATTTAAGGGACTAATATAAAAAAAAAATTATTAACAATCAAAAACTTCTCCGGATACAATTAGTTTTCAAACGAATCCGAGATCAAACAACTGAAATCATGTGCTGATAGAAGTCAATTTCATTTTTAAGAAGTCTTAAAACCACTAAATCAGTATCATTTGTCTGCATATAATGCGTTGTATGTACATCGACATTTTGTATTCCTAGAAATAGATTTTTAATTCCTTTTCCATGTCATATCCATGTTTGGTTAGTTTGGAAATAGAATAATTCTATAGAGACACACTTTTATTGACATACTTTATTGACACACTTATGTGGCAGATGATTTGGCATTCCATGTCACCCGAATTAATTGAGAGCTTATTAATTATTTTTTTGTATGTCCAATTTTGTATGTATGGAAGGTTTCCAATCTTTGTCATGTGTTGCAATTTTGCATAGCCAATTAATAGTCACACTTATTATCTTCTTTATTTTTTTCTGCTCATCTCCATTTCCTTCTTCTACTCATCTCCATTTTAAAACTTTTAAAACTTTGTACATGTTGTAACTCATCATGGTGAATCATGGTGACTCTTCATTTTGTAACTCATGACTCTTCACTTTGTAACTCCTAAGTGACCTTTCATTATGTAACTCCCAACCTCTCTCTTACTATATAAAGAGAGGTTGGGATGGCTTGTAGATTGATTGATACACATTGAGATATATTGATATACCATTTGAGATGTTGAGCTAATTTGCCTCACAACACGTTATCAGCACTTTGCTCGTGCAACGCCGGAGACCCGACGTACCGCTCGCCTCGCCGTCCGCCGACCGTTGCCCCGCGCGCACCCCGTCGCTCGTCGTCGATCCCGCGTATCCGCGTAGGTCCTGTCCGATTCCACGGTTTCCGTACAACGACGGTAACCCTTAATTTCTTCTTAAGAATATTTTCTAAGAAATATTTGCTAGTAAACTGATTCAGCAAGAATATTTTTCTAAGAAATATTTTTAAGTAATATGAAGAGCATGCAATATCATTCTTCTATATAAATTTTGTTCTGGTCTGCTTGTTAAAGAAAACCATGCATGTATTTTTTTTCTCTGGTGTAATCCTAGTTTATTTAATTCAATGGTCCGGCCTACCGGATCGGAACCCTAAGGATTAATCTGACCAACAATCCTTATGTTCTATAAGTTTTTTTTTTTCAAAATTCAATGTTATGGATTATGTTATTAATCAATGTCCTTATTAGAACATTGTTATTAATCATCACATTATTCTTTTAGTTCTGACTTGTAAGTACTATCAGAAGAGAAAGAGAGTTGAATTCTTTGAATGCAATTTTTTTTTCTTAATTAACTTTGTATTGTAGACTGGTTTCTGTTAACTTCTTTGGTTTGCATATACTCACTTCACATGAGATTATTAATAACAATTGTAGATAATAAATATTCCAACAGAACTATTGTTAGCCAGTTTGTTTGTATTGGAATAATATAGATATACAATCCTCCAATAATCGTCATAGTGCAATTTAAATGCTAACATTTTTTTTTGGTAATGATGGATTTGGAGCGCCCCGGCGAGCGCCACAGTGCCATCTGCGCCCCGACAAGCACCTCAGTAGCATTTTTTTCTTTATGTTACTCAGTGAATTATTGTAACATATGGGTAATAAAAATTATATTTTTTTCTCGCTATTTTTTGGCGTCGCTTCATTAGACGTCGAAAAAATAGTTGACATTTTTTGGTGCCGCTTGCTTAGGCACCATTTCTTTTGTGTGTTGTTGCCTACTTATGTTGTACGTTTTTTTTTAGCGTAATGACGTGGAAATTGAAAAATTGTCTTGGCTACATAAACAAATTCTGGCACCGCCAAATTTGGGCCTCCCAAAAATAACCTTTTTGGTTAATAATTTTTAAAAGGCAACGCTCATTTTGAGTACGCACTAAATTGTCACCTATTTTGCACAGTTCGCAAATAGCGTGAATTTCTTGAAAAATCTTATTTATTCTTACATTTGACAAAAAATTTACGAAGTCTCTCCGAATAGGCTCACCTATTTGGGTATGATGTCAGAAAGAACTTGGGACTTGGTTTTTAAGTGGTCCCCGGTGACCCTCATCTCTCATTTTTCCGCCTGGTCATATTCACGTAGAGCTACTGAAAGGGGTTGACCGAATATTTTTTCTCAAATTGTATTTATAATTATGCATTTTTGCAAGAAACTTATTGGCCTCTCTATATCGGCCCGTCGATCGATATAAGATAATTTTTAAACAAAAATTGTTTTTTTCAAAATCGTTGTTTTTATTTACGATTGTTTGTTGTTGCTTATACAAACCAAATCCATATAAACCTGTCGTTTTATATGTTGATTGATCAAAAAAAATTCTCCTGTTGTAGAAAAATGTCGATCAAGATTGATTTTTCCATCCTTGAAGCCTCTGGCAAGAACTACTTGGATTGGACGCAAGACATCCAGAACCATCTAGATGCGCAGGGCCTCTTGGACGTCATCTATAACGAGGAAGAGCGTGAAGTGGAAGTCACTCGCTCAATGAACGCCAAAGCGATGATTCTATTCCGCAGGCATTTATCTGACGCCATGAAGTCGGAGTTCATTGAAATCTCCTCGCCGAAGACGCTATGGGACTCTCTGAAAGAGCGCTTCGACCACCAGAAGACCATATGGCTACCTGCAGAAGCACGCCATGACTGGTTGAACCTGCGCTTCCAAGACTTCAAGAGTGTAACTGATTACAACAATGAAGTCTGCAGGATTCGATCACTTCTCCAATACTGCGGTGAGATATTAACCGACAATGGTCTATTGGAGAAAACATACACCACATTTTCTTCCACTGACAACTTGCTCCAAAAGTAATACCGTCAGTCTAAGTTCACCAAGTTTTCTGAGCTCATCACCCAGCTTTTACTAGACGAGAAGAACAGTCTCATTTTAATGAGAAACAATAATTCTCGTCCTGCTGGAACAAAGGCAATTCCAATGCCTGATGCAAACGCTCTCCGTGGACCAAATCCACGGTGGAAACGAGACAAGGGCCAGTCGTCCCAGCCAAGGAACAGAGGCGAGTTTAAGTCTCGCCACCCAAAGCGAGGTTCTAACAAGAACCAAGGACCTTTGACTCCTAGGCAGTCTCATGGTAAGAACCAACGGGTCAATCGTCCCAAAGCGAGAGTGGAAGGCCAAACGCCTACTCTCTGCTACAAATGTGGTGCTTATGGTCATATGCAACGGACTTGTAGGACGACCCCCCAAGAAGTTGATAACTATCACAAGGGGCGCCGGGCCGAAGCAAATCTGGTCAACGAGTGCGAAAATCTAAATCTTGAGACCCCCGGTTTTGTAGCAGAAATGGAAGAATGAATCTCCATTATCTCTCTATATTTGATTTAAGTCATGAAACTTTTGGTGGTTTGTATTTTCTGTTTTCTCGATAATTTAAAGTTCTATTTCGAGCACTTTCCTCAAACGTGTGACAAACTTTAATTTTCTTTACTTATAGGCATGGACCACGGGACAGTAGATTGTCTGGTTGATAGTGGAACGACTCACACTATCTTGAGAGATAAATCATACTTTATCTCCTATACGCCTAAAGTAACCTCAGTGACAACCATTTCGGGACCCTCAATCCTTGTTCAAGGTTTTGGCAAAGTCAGTTTTTCGTTGTCCAATGGTACTCCCGTTGAAGTATCAGAGACCTTATATTCTCCAAGGTCCAGTCGTACCTTACTGAGTTTTAAGAATATTCGAGAAAACGGATTTCATGTTAAAACTGCTCGAGAACATGGCTTCGAGTATCTTTTCATTACCTCCACTCAGTACGGCCAAAAGCGTATCATGGAGAAGTTGAAAAGTCTTTCAAGTGGTTTGTATCTCACTACGATACAACACATCGAGAGTAATCTCATCATTCGCCGAGCGCCAGTTGATGAGAGGACTTTTATGCTATGGCATGACCGGCTGGGTCATCCGGATCAAAATACGATGCTTCGCACTATGAATGCATCACATGGGCATCCTCTTGGAGGAAAGAATTTCGTTATAAATCCGAAAAGCCTATGCCAAGCTTGCTCGATTGGGAAGACGAATCTCAAGCCTCCATGTGAAACCTACGAGATTAGTTTCTCAATTCCTTGAGAGAATTCATGGAGATATTTGTGGACCAATCCAACCAACATGCGGACCATTTAAATACTTCATGGTTTTGGTTGATGCATCGACTAGATGGTCACACGTAGTGTTGTTGTCCACCCGAAACGCAGCGTTTCCTAAACTCCTCGCCCAGATCATTAAGTTAAGGGCTCACCATCCGGATTATCCTTTAAAGTCTATTAGACTTGATAATGCCGCGGAGTTTACATCGAAGACTTTCGATGATTATTGCATGACTTTGGGAATAAATCTTGAACATCCTGTTGCGTATGTTCATACCCAAAATGGCCTAGCAGAAGCTTTTATAAAGCGACTGCAAGTGATAGCGCGGACCTTGGTTATGCGCACCAAACTCCCACTATCTGCATGGGGCTATGCAATTTTGTACACTGCAAATTTGGTCCGTCTGAGGCCCATGGCCACCCAACCACTTTCCGCGTACCAGCTGGTTACTGGATGTGAGCCTGACATCTCACATTTATGCGTGTTTGGGTGCCTAGTCAATGTTCCAATTGAGCCGATAAGGCGTTCAAAATTTGGACCTCAGAAGCGACGGGGAATATATGTCGGTTATAGCTCCCCGTCCATCATTCGCTATTTAGAGCCCTTGACAGGCGATCTCTTTACCGCGAGACACGCGGATTGTGACTTTGATGAGGCAATCTTCCCGTCTTTAGGGGGAGAAATGCACGCTAACGTTGATGAGGAACGACGTGAATTAGCGTGACATGTGCCCGCTGTTGCTCATCATGATCTCCTATCTGCACATAGTGATAAGGAAGTGCAGAGAATTCTAGGTCTGTAAGATATTACAAATCAAATGCCAGACGCATTTAGTGACCTAGCAAAAGTCACGAGATTAATTATACCTACTGCAAATGTACCTGCAAGGATAGACGTCCCTAAGAGACGCCATGTTCCTGTGAAACATGTTGCTCCGGTCGAACCCGCCGAGCAAATGACGCTGCCATCGGCCATCCAGTCCGCCGCTATTACCAAGAAAAATGGAAGACCGGTTGGTTCCAAAGATGTTCTGCCCCAGAAGCGGAGAAATCTTGTTAAAAGCGTTTTGCCACATGAGATCATTAAGGATCACGGCGATGTATTAGAAGAGCGCGTTCCAGATGAAACGCCTATTCCTAATCATGCCGATAACCTCGAAATATCCGTCGAGTATGCTAGCTTAGACGATATTTTGAAGCGAAATGAAACTGTCATCGATGATGTGTTCATATACTCAGTGGCCACTGACATTATGAACAATGATGACATGGAACCTCGTAGTGTTGCCGAGTGTCAACGACGAACGGACTGGTCACAATGGAAACAAGCAATCCAGGCTGAACTAGACTCCTTAGCGAAAAGAAGCGTGTTTGGACCTGTTGCTCCAACACCACCCAATGTTAAACCAGTTGGTCACAAATAGGTTTTCCTAAGGAAGCGTAATGAGAGAAATGAGATTGTGCGATACAAGGCTCGCCTTGTGGCGCAAGGCTTCTCACAACGCCCTGGAATTGATTACGAGGAAACGTATTCTCCCGTAATGGACGTTATAACGTTCCGCTACTTAATCAGTTTAGTAGTTTCCGAAAAACTGAATATGCAGCTCATGGATGTGGTCACAGCCTATCTCTACGGGGATCTAGACACAGAGATATTGTAGTGCCCCGTCCCGCTCAGTCAATCGGAGGAATCGAAACGCCGACGGCGTTCGGACTTAGCCTTACAACGGCGACTCTAAGACATCTCGGTCAAGGCGACCGCTCGCTCACGTGGGGTAGTTTCGGTGAACTTGCCTCATCTTTGCCTTCACATAATAATACGCATGTTTTCAACTTGCACAAGTAGGCTTAATAATAAAAGAGATGAATCCACATAGCTAAGGGAATAATCCCGATGGATCGAAATGAGTTAGAATATGGAAAACGTCCCACGGTCGGCTTAGAGTTGGTGCACGGCGTGCTTTGAAAATGACACTCGATCCTTCGTCCCGTAGCTTGGGAGAAGGAAAGTTGGTCTTTGACACAAAGTTATGAAATAGCCTAAGTCATAGGCGTCGCCTGCGTGAATGCTTGTTAAAGCATGCACGTTTCCATAATGCAAGGCTTGGCATAGCCTTTGCTCGTCCCTTGAGTCAAGTTATAGGCTCGATTAAGTTAGGCAAAGTTACGCCGATCAACCGAAGTCATTTCTAGTGCTGTCCCGCTCTTTCTGCGGTTGTAAAGTTAAATAGTCCCACGATCCCAAGGCCCGTCATATGAAGTATGACTTGGGCGATAGCGTCGCGTATATCGGAAGTCGGTTTGAGACACGATGGCACGGTCCTAGAGTTTTAAGGCACGGGCCACGGTTGATCTATTGAGTTTGGAAAGTGTTGTGAATAGTTGTTTTTGAGTTAAGTAAAATGATAGGGCAAGAAAGAAGTATGCTCGCGGCTACATGTCGGCGAGGCCTCGCGGCTACATGTCGGCGAGGCGGTCTCATAAGAAAGAAGTATGCTCGTGGCTACATGTCGGCGAGGCGGTCGCATAAGAAAGAAATATTGATCTTGGCCCTGAAAGAGATAGTAACACAAGAGGTAGCATGATTGTGTGAGACGTCAGTTTGTGTCGAGTCTTGCATGGTCATTGGACAACTCGTCGACGAAGTGAGAGTTTTCCCGCACGGCAACCTGAGGCCTCGGGACCGTTGCGGGCATTGGGAAACAAACAACTTGTCGACAAGGTGAGAGTTTCCCCGCACGGCAACCCGAGGCCACGGGACCGCTGCGGGCATTGGGAAACAATTAATTTAGCTGTGCTTTTGGCACGGGTTAGGCGGGGACTTGCAGCGGGGCTAGCTACCTTGCGCTGAAAGGGGCGCCCGTCTAACAAAAGCTAAAAGAAGTCCACGATGACTCTAGGAGTCAGTGACCAAATCTTATAGATGAGTCGGCATGGCGGAAATCCGCGTGGGTGCCTTTGGATTGAGTTGAGTTGTTGAATGTGGGTACAAGTTAGAATACAATGTTTGGGCTTAAGAATGAATACAACATAGGCGACGTGCTTCGGCACGAGATGTGGCATCGAGTTCTGAGTTGTCGGCGTATAAGTTTGCATAAGTTGGTTGAGTCGTTTGAGTTTAAGTCGGAAAACCGCCGCAAGGCAAAGTTGGTTGAGTGACACTAACATTCAAAAGTCTTGATTGGGTCAGTTGGTGGTCAAAGTAGTAAGGGCCGCGAGGCGGCGATATGGTTAAGTCTCACTGAATTGCGAGGCATGGTCTCAATATGGATTTCGTAGCACGGTCACATGGAAAAGGAGTCTATCGTGTAGCTGCGTCTCTAATTTTGGCCGTAAGGCAAACACGACTCGATAGGTTAACGTTGTTGGCACGAGAAGTGGTCTAGGGACAAAGTATGAGTTAACGTTGACATTGCAAGCACGGGATGGTTTCGATACACAAGTTGCGCTAAGGCGCCGGTCCTAAAACTGATCCTAAGGCAAGAGTAGAAAGACAATCATAAAGGGGACTATGTTGCACAAAGTAAAGTAAACGTGTTGGTTTTGTATGGGTGGGCGAGGAGCTCACTCCACCAGTATAGTTGAGTACTGACACCCACATAGTTTACATGTGCAGGCACAGGTAGAAGCTCGTGGCGCGGAGCTCGCTTGGATGCGTCGAGGCACGGAGTTCCTTGGCGATTCGAAGCGTGCGGCCGCATGGAGAAAAGACTTATACGGGACATAATGTATGGACATCGCCTTCCGAAGCTTCCGCTGGATCAAGACTTGTAATTGAGAGATGAGAGAGAGCTGAGTGAACTTGTAAAATGTGAGAAGAGTGAGCTTGAGTGATTGTAATATTGGCCTTGCGCCCCCAATGTAACCTTTGTTCAATATCAAATAAGAGCTTCTTTTGAGTAACTTGTGTTTTGTTCTAAAATTCTGCTGCTATAATTCAATGTCTCTGCTTGGGACTTCTGTGCGACGACCCCGTCGCAGCCGCTGAAATCGGCCGTTATGGAACCCGCCTTGCACGAGCGCAATCTAGGCTCGTGCGGCATCACGCCTTAGCAAGGACGATCGCTCCTACGGGAGCAGGGCGTGACAGATATACATGAAAGTCCCTGAAGGACTAAAGATGCCTGAATCAAGTAGTTCCCGACCACGGAACGCGTTCTCGATTAGACTGAGGCGTTCGCTATATGGATTGAAACAATCCGGACGAATGTGGTATAACCGCCTAAGTGAATACTTGATCGGTTTGGGATACGTTAATAACGAACTTTGCCCATGCGTGTTCATAAAGAAATCCACTTCAGGATACGCAATCATCGCGGTCTATGTAGATGACATGAATCTCATAGGAACCGAAAAAGACTTGTCAGAAACTGCTGATATCCTAAAGAGGGAATTCGAGATGAAGGATCTTGGGAAGACACGGTTTTGCCTCGACCTACAGATCGAGCACCGTAAAGATGGAATCCTTGTCCATCAAGCGAACTACACTCAAAAGGTGTTGAGACGCTTTAGTCATTTTGATGTTAAGCCGTCCGCTACTCCCATGATCGTCCGCTCTCTAGACATTACTAAGGACCCATTCCGTCCAAAGGAGGACGACGAAGAGATATTGAGTCCTGAGTGCTCTTATCTGGGTGCAATAGGCGCTTTATTGTACTTGGCCCAATGTACTAGACCGGACATCTCGTTTGCTGTGAATTGTCTAGCTCGACACAGCACCGCGCCAACACGCCGCCATTGGAATGGCATAAAAGACATTTTCCGCTACCTTAAGGGTACTACAGACTTGGGCTTGTTCTATCCCTACACGGTTTTGAGTGAGTCCAACGCTTTTGGCACTCGAAGCAACACGACCCTTGTTGGCTACGCCGATGCGGGATACTTATCTGATCCGCACAAGGGGCGTTCCCAATCTGGTTACGTCTTTACCATTGGGAACACGACGATTTCTTGGAGGTCTCGCAAACAGACCTTAGTGGCTACTTCAACGAACCACTCTGAGCTACTCGCGCTCTATGAGGCGACTAGAGAGTGTGTATGGCTTCGAGCTGTTATTGGCCATATTCGAAGTACATGTGATCTTCCATATGACCCAGATGAACCTGTTGTCGTGTATGAGGACAATACCGCTGTTATTGATCAAGCGAAACATGGTTACATCAAAGGGGATGCTACCAAGCACATATCGCCCAAGTTGTTCTTTACACATGAACAACAAGCGCTTCAGAAGATTGAAGTGCAACACATTGGATCGGAGAATAACCGTGCAGACTTGTTCACCAAGTCACTACCGAAACACTCGTTCCAGAAACATGTCAGAGCGATTGGACTTAGAAAACTTTCAGAGCTAGCCTAAGTGAAACATGTTTCCTGCACCCTATTTTGTGCATGTGAGGGGGAGCGTCCCAACGAGCGCCTCCAAACGCCCTGTTGTGCGTATATCCCGTACCCTGTCGAGTGCGAGTGAAAAGGAAAGCATCCTGATGTATGCTTGTGTACTCTTTTTTCCTTCGACCAAAGTTTTTTCCACTGGGTTTTCTTTGGCAAGGTTTTTAACGAGACAATTTCAAATCTCTTATTCACTAAGGACTATTGTGATCAGGGGAAGTATCCAGTGTATACTTCTAAACCATCGTGTACTCTTTTGTCCTTCGATCAACGATTTTTTTCCACTGAGTTTTCCCTGACAAGGTTTTGACGAGGCACCTTTGCAATGGTTAGTTTACCCCCATCACACTGACCTGTGTGTACTCTTTTGTCCTTCGACCAAAGTTTTTTTTCCACTGGGTTTTCTTTGGCAAGGTTTTAACGAGGCACAAGTAGGTGATCATTTTTGAATCTGCAAGCTACAGACAGACGAAGAAGCTCAGAGGTGTTTACAGGCAGAGTTTGTGAAGAGCCAAGGGGGAGTGTTGTAACTCATCATGGTGAATCATGGTGACTCTTCATTTTGTAACTCATGACTCTTCACTTTGTAACTCCTAAGTGACCTTTCATTATGTAACTCCCAACCTCTCTCTTACTATATAAAGAGAGGTTGGGATGGCTTGTAGATTGATTGATACACATTGAGATATATTGATATACCATTTGAGATGTTGAGCTAATTTGCCTCACAACAGTACAAAATTATTTTACTTTCGTTGGAGCCTGCTCATGAAGTTGACGAGGGTGGATTGCTTGGATTCTATACATGCAAGAAGATTGAATCTTTTGCATGGATTGTGAACTAATTAATTTGACATGGACAATTTTGGCAAGTGAATAATTAATTAGTCATGCAAAATTGCAACACATGAACTAATTAAATGGACATGGACAATTTTGGCAAGTGAATAATTAATTGGCCATGCAAAATTGCAACACATGCCAAAGATTAGAAACCTTCCATACATACAAAATTGGACATACCAAAAAAATAATTAATAAGCCCTCAATTAATTCGGATGACATGGAATGCCAAATCACCTGCCACATAAGTGTGTCAACAAAGTATGTCAATAAAAGTGTGTCTCTATAGAATTACTCTTGGGAATAAGTAGTTCAAAATTTTTAAAAAAATTATTCCTATATTTGGTTCGCATAGGAATAGGAATCTTAATTTATTTAATTTTTCTTTAATACCCTTTCATTAATTTCATGATGATCACATGTTTGAGATAGAAGTTGAAAATTTAAAAATAAAGGGAGGGTATAACCGTCCAAACAAAATAGTCAAACATCATTCATAGGAAAACAAATCTATTTCCGGGAGGAGGGGATTGGTAATAGCTTTACCACGTCAATGGGAATAACTTTCTCACGTAAGCCCCTCCAATTCCCTCCTCATTTCCAATCATAAACATACCAAACATGGATAAGGAATTCAAAACACATTCCCAAACCTCAAAAACTTGAACCAAACGTTCCCCTTAAAGTAGTACTATCCATTTAATATATATGAACAAATAAGATGGGTAGCCCTCCGTTTTGAAAAAGAGACAACAAAGATTACAACTTCCAAAGACACAAGTATCATTGTAACATTAATGATTTAAAATAACCGTGGTCCATATATTCTAATACAAAAATAGACTTTGAACTATTATATGTAGGTTATCAAATAACAAACAAAAATAATAGGAAGAAGAAAAAAAATCTATTTATCCCATGGACCTCGCTCTATAAGAGTTCCCATTGGATTGCACTATAAGTAGAGTGATTTCTTGGATGCCTTCAGCATCATGGTCTCTGAATATCGGAACAGGCTTCATGCACGAACATCTTTGTCCGAACTCCATACTTGGGCTTTTGCGACAATTCCTTCAGCAACCAGACCAGCTCCATTTTCCACACCAAGTAGAGGGTCTGCTTCGCTTTCCTTAGCCTGGAATGTGAAATAGTGATAATATAAACAGATAGTAGAGCAACAAATAATAAATATGACAAAGCATTGGCATCAAGAAGCCAATTTACAAATTGAGTAATGAATATTATACTTCTAATATAATAATTGACAATATTCTCAGCCCAATTCTCAAATGCACTCGAGTATTTTCTGCAATATTCCGAGAGAAACAATATGATCACTGAACAACCAAAATGTGGCTGTTGCCATTACCAATACCAGTGCAACACTATTATTCAATGTGTCGAATACATAAAGTCAGGAAATACACAATTGAGTCTATTCTAGTTGACAATGCCAGCAGTTTTGAAAGCAAATTACTGTGATCCTTTTGATTCCGAAGTTGACAAACAATTAAAAACCCATAGCTAAAGTGGAACTTGGAACTATATTTAGTTATCTACTCATCACAGCTGTCTATATTATAGATGTGGATGGTGGGCGAGACTCGTGAGGCTGGGTAATGTGGGCATATAACTCATAATCCAAGATGTTCCCACTGGATTGCGTATATCCGACGGTCCTCGCTCTACAAGAGTTCCCATTGGATTGCACTCTGTGAGAATTCCCATACATTTATCCGATGGTCCTCCCTCTACAAGAGTTCCCATCAGATTGCACTCTGTGAGGCTGTTGGCATGGTGGGTAAAGTATAGGCATAACCCAAGATGGCCCAATATTAGAATGGGTGTCGGGCACCTGGGCATTAATTGATCCAAGTCCAAAGACTCCAAAGCCAATAATAAATATTGGTAATCAGTCAATTATATTACAAGCAAACACATAAACAGGGGCAAACAAGAAAGGGGAAATTGCAGAATTTAAATTCTTCTATGGGATGATAAAGAAAAAAAAAAATGGAACAGGTATCTCGAATAAAGGTTGACCCATGTTGAAGGGATTAATCCCACTGCAGTGGAGAGTAATAAGTACAACATCGAGAGGGAGATGAAAAGGATAGGCCGAAAAATAAAGGAGTTTTCTTTATACGTCACTCGGATCCAAATCCAATACCCTACCACACTAAAAACAACTTCTAGACCAGATCAATTTTTTGCATAGGAAAATTCTATAGGCACTTCAAAAATTGCTTGGGACAACCCAATTTTTTCCTGCTTATTCAATTTTTTTGCTTGAGAGGAGCCCAAATTTTTGCTGTAGGACTGTCAATTTGCTTTAGGACTGTCAGCAAAGTTGATAGTTCTACGGTTCTACCATAATATAGGACTGTCAACAAACTGACAGTCCTATAAGAGATAGGACTGTCAATAAAGTTGATAGTCCTATAAGAGATTAGGACTGTCAACAAAATTGACAAACTCACTTGTTGATAGTCATAATTGAAACTCACTGCCAGTATATTAACACCCCTAATCATTTAGGAGTGTCAACAAATTTGATAGTCCTAAATTAAAATAGGACTGTCAGCTTGTTGACAGTCCTAATTGGAACTCACTACCAACATATATTGGCTCCCAATCCTTTAGGACTATAAAAAAAATTCTAAAATCCTGCATATATACAGGACAATAGGAAATTCTACAGTCCATATATAATACTGTAGGATTTCCTACGGTCCTATATACACTATAGGACTGTAGGAAAATTATACAGTCCTAAAGTTCCTATATATACTATAGGACTGTAGAATTTTCCTACAGTTATGTTGGTTTGAAGCCCAACTGTCGGCTCTGTTCGGTTTTTTGAAACCCTAAATTTAACTTTTAGGGTTCGAAAGTTCCTATATCATCCCTAAATTAGTTCTAAAACTATTTTAGGCATTGCTTGGAATTGGAGGAGTTAGAGAGAAAGGGATTTGGGAGAGAAAGAGATTTGGGAATTTGATGAGAGAATAGAAATTTAAAATGAAGAATTTTGGGAAGGTTTGGGCAGCCCAAAGTAAATTTAGGACTGTCCTGGGTAAAAATTCCAAAAATATGATTTGTCCTGAAGTAATGGACTATCCTAAGCAAAATATGGAGTGCCTTTAGAATTTTCCTTTGCATAAGCCAAAAACAGATCAATCCATAGGGAAGTAAGAATTTTGATCGAAGTAAAATATTTGTTGGGAGAGGAGGAAACATTAAATTGTGCCACTTGCATGACTAGTGTCACGGATTAGTAGAATGCTAATCACCCAATAAGATCACGCCAAAGCTTGTTATTGCCACGTCTATGAATTCAAGTGATTGGGTGGCTGTCAACAGGTCATTATCATAGGCAGAGGCTGATTCTAATAGTGTTACTGTACTAGGAAAAAGCATGACAGCAGCAGCAAGGCGGGGGTTCTTCTAAGCTAACTTTTAATCTACTTAATTGCCTTTAAGTGCATGAGTACTAGAGTGATTGGTCACCCTATTTGTGTCATCACTAGCTTCAGACATAGATATATGCTACCAAAAAAGTGCCAATACGTAAGCTTCTTGCATAACCTCACTAAGGTCATATCTGATAACGATCTTTAATTGTAATTGGGTGAGGCCAGAGTAGCAAAGTCCTAACTGCATCACAATACAAAATACTTCTCAGCATGATGAAAATATTAAAAAGGACACTTCATCAAACTAAATGGAAGTATGTAGCTATTCTGGTTGAGCAAACACCACCCATGTGAAATTACTATGCAGAATATTGGAAAGATCATGATCTATTGTACCTGAGATAACTGAGTAGATGCTTCATTTGCTTTTTGCTGGCTCTCAACTGAGCAATAGTACGAATACAGGATCATCCCAACTAATGCTACAAGAATTCCAAGAATATTTCTCCAGCTAAATGGATCACGAAGCAGAACATAGCCAAATGCCAGAACCAAGCACGTTTTCAGGTGACCCAAAACTTGATATGTAACAGGTGATGTCTTCCCAATTACGAGAAAAGTACTAAAGTTGACGGAGACAGATATCAAGCAAGACAGGACAATGAAAACCTGCAAATAAATTAGTCTCACCATGAAAGATATTAATTGGAATATACAAGAGATATTTACATGGAACTCCACTTACCAGGACTTGAGGTGTGTACTTGAAAAGAAAAACATTCTGGTTTGTGAGAAGCCCATCAAGAAATGGACCAATGATGAACAGAGTCAATGCTTGATATGGGCAAGACTGATACAAAAGTTGGGTTGAAGAGACCTTAAACCTTTTCTGGATTGTATTAGTCATCTGAGAAAAGCTGGTTAAGGGTTCAAGCATGAAATCCGAGTAAATAAAAAAATAACGTAAGGTGCCAAGTGTGCCACATAAGAAGTAAATGTTCATTCACTAAGAATCAAAATAACCACCATAAATCAATTCAGCTATTCATGCCCTTCACTCGTAGTTTACTACTCTGGCTACTACATATAGATATATTACTCTGTGACTTTCTAAGAAGAGTCATTCCAGCAATGAATTTGGAGTTAACAAAAAGCCTAGCAAGATGAAATAAGAACTCTATTTTGTGCCGGCCACTTGAAATGTAGAGCAACACTGGATACAGAGTGCTCGGAAGGGAAAACGATATCAGATACATTTACTCATGCTCATAAGTGTCTTCATGTTTAACCATATTTTATACTGATTTTCCCACAGTAAAGGACAACTTTTGAAACGATTTCCTAAAACAAAACTGCTTTGCTTTGGAAATTGCTTAAAAGTTTGTCCTTGGGAAAGTATGTTCCTTAATCTTATTGTTCAAAATATTGTCCGTAGTAACTGGAGTATCACCTTGCTGAAGCAACATCAAAATGTCCCTGACCCCCTTCAAAGCCCACCAAAAAATTATGGTAATCCAACATGAAAAGTTTCGTGGTCGATGAAACCAGCGAACTAAACTCTGTGGGCTTACCCAATCCGCTGTACATGGAAGAAATGCAAGTGATTTTAAGGATACTATTTGAGCAATGCAGGTTGTAAGAACAGCAAGCAGTGATAAGACAGATCCTAGAACATTGAGTTGCAGATCTGTCACGGTTGCAATGCCAACACCGATAAGAAGTATGGAAAGTGAGAACTGGATACTCCTACTGCAAAACGTAGAAAGAATATTAGTACTAGAAAACAAACCGTCTATAAAAACCTAGAACCATTATAATCAAACTTCCAAAAAAAAATATGTGATTTTAACTCATATTTTAAATGAATAATTCACAGTTGAATAAAACTTCTAAAACACATCAGAACTTAACATCGCATAGATTTATTTTTTCTACAAAAAATTTACTTTGCTCCCATCTAGGATACCATTTATACTTCCAAACACCTTCCTTCAATTTGGACTAATGGCTTCTCAAGATACAGGCTATAATAAACCCAGAATAATATAAAACAATTCCCAGAAAATAATTCCACGGGAAGAAATATAATGTATAACATTATGCGATAGTATAAGAAAATAGCACTCTTCTATTTTTGTCTTTCTGCTCTGGTGAATTATGAATACAATGTTAAAACCTGACCTGAATTTCTTCCTGAAGAAAAGTGTTTCCAACAGAACAGTGCAAGGAATTATTGCCAGTTTTGTCATCTGTAATGATAAAAGATACAGGATTAAACCATCTTCAACAAAAGAGTACTATCCTCTGAAACAAACGAACTTCAAATTCCAATGGAAAAAACGTACTTAAATTTCCAACAAGATTTATAATATTACCTAGGATACATGATTCTTGATATATGCCACATGTGAGGACAATAACGACTTTGCAACAGTATTATTCCAAGGTTAATTAATATTCTATTTGGAGAAATACACAAGACGGGGCAAAGAAATTGTATGAATAAACAAAGAGGTAAAGCAGCGTCTCCACATATTTACCTTCATCTCCGTCATAAGCTACATCTAGAATGACAGCTTCTCGAATTACATCTTAACAACTCTTCATACACTCCTAATGTATTAACCTCCCTTCTACCCTTCTGATCCAACAACCTCTTCCTACCAGGACTACTTGTTGCATAAGCACATAAAATCTTCATTGATATTGTTTCATCTTTCCTTCAATTGTTGTAGCTTATACTTTCCCTCCATCACTTTCACCATTGTTTACCATCATTTATTTTAGCATTTCATATATTTGCAGTGCACATCTTGTTTCCTTGAACCCAAATTTTCATCTAATTTTAAAATCTTGAATGAACTTGCAGGTCTCATTGGTAATTCTAATTTTGACCTCATATATTATAAAATAAATTTGTTTGAATATCTGCATTACAAGGGATCTACGCACTTACTGAGAACAGTCAAGTAAAAGGTTAAAAAGGAATAGCACCTGGTAGAACCCAATTGAGTTGAAACCCAAGCTCAAGTTCAGTAGACCAATAGAGATTCCATTAAGTACTCCAAATCCCATTACTGCCCTTGGATCGAAAGGTTTGTGTTCAAATAGCTTCATCCACAATGCCACATGAAGAGAGCAGAACGTAACAAGAAGATGCCAGCTTGTCAAAGTAGTGGCTGCAAACCATGATTGAACATAAGTACAAAAACATATCGACCAACTCCCTCCATGCCAATGCAAATGATTCCAATGAAGAAGCTATAACGATGTCAATACTAAATCATAATGTTCCCTTTAGACAAACAGTGACTAATACTATAAAATGTCAATACTAATAAGCACAATGTTGAGTGTTAATGAATTCGTTGCCAAAACAAAACAAAAAAAACAAGGTTCAAACTCAGTATCGGTTTTGGTGGTTTTGAATCGATAGGTTTATGTAGTTACCGCGATTTCAGACCAATACTTGAAACCTTGTAAGAAAGGTACCAGGACATGGGAACATAAGATCCAATAAATAGCTGAAGTCATTTTAGTACTATAAGATTTATATGGGAAAAAAAAAATGAAAAACGATCACTTCATGATTTTTCGCACTCCAGCTAATTGTATGCTAATTGCGACAAACAAGCCCATATCAAATAAGACAACTACAAGTATATTACAAACCAACACAAAAAGCTAATATACAGAGTTACAGACGAACCCTCGAATACAAACAAAAATCACATACTAAAGGAAATGCCAATACTAAAAATCAGTACGACGATGAGTGTCAATGGAGTAGTTGCCAAAATTAAAAAGGACCAAGGACATGAAACTTAAGATCCAACAATTTGCAGCATCAGATTTAAGTCACCTCTTGATAGCAAACTGCCAACCACTGCAAACTATCACGTATCAAAATAAAACAAACTTTTTATAAAGCAAATATAAGGCTACTACTCAAAGTACAAACAAAAATTCACATAGTACATCAATTAAAGCAGAAGGTCCCCATCCATTTTCCATTCCAACTACATTCAAATTGACAAAATAACCAAATCAAAACACACAACCTATAGACTTAATTTCCAGCTAATATGATCCCAGTGTCGACCCACATCAATTCATAACACATAATAAAAGCTACTACACAGACAATTGCTCGAATAGAAACAAAATTCGTCGGGGATTGCTCACCGAACGTGAATCCGAGGGTGCTGATGAGCGCCTTGTTGCAGATCACGATCGAGACCGAGGAGACCACCGACAGGCTCAGCGCTCCGATGGTCCCGAGCTGGAACCGCTGGCTCTCTCCCATTGCTCTCTAGCTTGCTTGCTCGCTCGCTCCTCGAAACTGCACTCCGGATTCTTCACGACGAGAGGGAATTGAACCTCATTCCGGGAGGAATCGCACTGCGGAGATATTAGGGTTTTGAAAACCTAGATCTGGAGAAGAAGAAGAAGAAGAGAGTGCACCTTTTTTTTTTCTCTTCTCGGGATCGAGGAATTTGGAGGTCTTCTTGGTAGGTTTTAAATCTGTGTTTTTTTTGGAGTAATTTTAATTCGTTGGATTCTTTAGGAAGGAAATCTCAGAAAGAAAGAACGGAGAGATCTGATAAAGAAGAAAGCAAGTTTCTCACTGTCGGTTATTATTTATTTATTTTTTTATTTCTGGTAGATGTTTTTACGATCTTAGTATTTTTATTTATTTTTGCAAAGAAAATTTGTTCAAATGTAAGCCATTTCATTTTTTTCAAAATTAAACTGTTTTGCAGGAATTACATATTTCTTTGCAAAAGTATTCAATCACGATTACCGTGCGGACGCCTTTTGAACCAATTTTTTTACAAGTTTTTTTAGTTCCTTATAAAATTCATTTATACATTTTTTTATTTTAATATTATGCTGACTTAGTTATACTTTTGATTTGAGGCAAAACTCATGAGCTCCTAAAAAAGTTAGTTTAAATTTAACTTTTCTACAATTCAAGTTCATAAAAAAAATAGAGTTTAAATGAACTCCTTATGGGGTAAGCTTGTATTTGCAAATTTTTTAGAGTGTTAAATTTGAACCTCATATTACGTCCGTATTAAAATTCAACTACTTATTTTTTTATTAGAGAGGTGAGTCATCAAACGGAGATGTTTTTTATTATTTATTTAAGGGCCTGAGTACGTCTATTTTCGGAATCCTCAATAATATTGATAATGATATTAGTATGTTGATTGTTCGACGTGTATGATTGTACGCTAATTGTAACATTTGCCGTTAGTAATATATAAAATTATCTTCTTCCTCTCTTTCTTTCTCTCTGTGTGTTTGTGTGTGTTGCGTCCGTGGGAGTCCAGTCATATTTGACTGTTAGATCGAGCACGTTCGTTGGCCCCATGCAGGTCCCTCGGTCTAATGGTGCAGGGAGGGCGGGACTCTCTCTCTCTCTCGATATATATATATATATATATATATATATATATATATATATATATATATATATATATATATATATATATATATATTGTCAATGACCACTAGTTCAAGTGGTTTGTGTGGAGGCATTGGTCCTTGTGGGCAGAGTTCGAATTCCAGTGGGAGCGATTCTAGAAATTAATTACCCTTGGGCCAAAGCGGACTGTGTGTCTTCGATACGGAATTTAAAAAAGAAGAAGATTATATATATATATATATATATATATATATATATATATATATATATATATATATATATATATATATATATATTGCAAATAGGCTAATAGCTCGTGTAATAATACATTATTTGTTAGAGTTCTTTTGTGTAAATTTTCTGTCTATCCTCTACAGCAGCCCACCACGCCACACCCACATGGCCCATTTCATTTTTATATTATATAATTATAGGTTGGGACCTATGACTTATGAGCGTGTTTGGCAATTCGGGGTATTTATACAGTCCCATCGGTGATAGTGACGGTGGAGTTAGATGTCTTAAATACGCTGATGAAGTGGACTAATATCTATTCTACTATATAATAGGAAAACTTAGATGACGAAACTTTTGAATTTAAAAAATATCCTTACATATTTATACTAATTAAAAATAGTTCATTAATTTTAATAAGGACAACTTAGTAATTAGAAAGACTACCATTTGATCTTCCTAAAGAGTCTTTCTAAATTAATTAAGAAATGTTAAAATATGCACATATGCTAGTAAGGATATACTTGGAAAAGTTTAACACAATGATTCCATTGATTTAATCTTGAATAACCACCACTGAAATATTATCAGTATTTTGTTTTTTCCTAAGAAATAAAATAGTAATCACCTTGATATTTTAGCCTTAATTTTTGTCTTGACCTTGTAGAAAAGTTAAATTATCCACATAAATAAAAAAACACGAGATATAGTAAATCAATTAAACGTTGATAATATAAATTAGCACAAGATTTATGTACCCAAACTATAGCATCCACATAAGGTGAAGGCTTTGCGTGACCCACTATTCAAGTTGATCATATAAAGATGTTTGATTGTATTACATTCGTTATTAAAATAATATTATAAATAAAATATCTGGTTACCTAAAAAAAATGTTTACAAATTTATTTTATTTATTTTTATTATTATAAAGAGACTTTTGCAAACGGTTTAAAATGAGCATAATTAAGAAAAATAAATTCTAATCTTTCTATCTACAACTGTATGTATAAAAAATTAATTTCTTGTAAGTGTACATGAACACATATCTAAAATTTTATATAAACCATCTTCGTACACGAATATGACTAGTTTAAAATAGTACAATTATAAGTTTATTCTAGCTGTTTTTAATTAAAAATATAAAGTTATTGGCTGGAAAGATGGAGATTAAGATGGTGTTGCCAACATTTTAGTTCATCTAGTTTGTGGTCGGCATATTCTCATGTCCCACTAGACCTGTCAAATGGGCTGGACTAGTCCAGTCCGACATGAGTTCGATCCGAAAAAATGACCCATGTGTCGGGTTGGGCCGGTTAATTGTGGGTCCGGTCCGACCCAATATATCGAGACATACCAGACCTCATATCTTGGCCCATAAAAGAGGCCCAGTCCGACTTGGAGCCCAGACTTGTCCCGACCCGATATAGCTACACGCTATATTCTAGGTCTTTAAATGTGTTGAAAAAAAGTTGTGTATAGGAGTATGGGTATAGAATGTAGACACCTCTTCCTAGAAGTTGGATATAGAAAGATGTTTTGTGTTTGATGAGGCAAACCAATGAAAGAAATTAAGTATGAATGCATTCTTATATCATATAGTTCTCTTAAATTTTTATTTACATAATTTCCAAACACCCCCATGTCGTGTGCCACGTGCCGGACCGGCCAATTTCCAAACACCCCAATTACAATCGGCACGTACCAACTTGTAGTCGAGTGCATCGGAGCTATAGCTATCGGCCGGCTTAATTTGTTCTGTTTTATTGTTGTTCTACTTCAATACGATTGACCACCTCCTCCTGGACCTTGTACTTGGCTTTCTGTTCACGCATGTCTTGGTGTTTGCGGAGAAAGCTACACGGAGTTATCAAAAATTTGATATCTCCATTATATGACAAGTGGATTCCATTTTTATTTCGTAAAAAATGTGGACTTAAAATTTAAAAATTGATCCATTTGTCATACAAAGGAGGCATCAAAACTTTCATACTTCTTTCTGTATCAAAGTTTTATTCGAAAAAACTTTGATACAGAAGGCCGTATCAAAATTTGATACAGCCTTCTGTATGACAGGTGGGCCCTCCCCCTATTTATTGGTAACTGTGTAAGCAAATATATATATGGAGCCCACCTGTCATACAGAAGGCTGTATCAAATTTTGATACAGTCTTCTGTATCAAAGTTTAGCTCGTTTTATCCCTTGTTTGCGGTGCTACCCAAGCCACACGTGTTCCTTTTACGAGGAACAATGATAATGTTAATTTTTAGTTGTCATATTATATATAAGGGACTTATGCGTTCCACGTGTCTCTATATATTTTCTTCCTCGCTTTCCAAATACATATACAATTTAATACATATATATTTTTAAGTAGGATAAATTATTTTTAAGTAAATTTATTTTTTAGATGGTCATTTTGTTTTTATAGTTGGACATGTGTAATTATTAAAAAAAATCTTCCCTCTTAATTTTAATAATTATTTTAATCAATAAGTCTTAAATAAGGATATCTTTGGAGGAACTATTATACTAAAGTCTCTTATTATATAATAGTATAGATACTAAACAAATTAATTGTAATACACTTGAACAATTAAATATTAAATTATATAATAAGAGTAAAGTGCAACAAATATGGCCGTAAATATATTTGCCCATGTTGTAAATTGCACAAGTAATGTTGTACAATAATCTAAAGAGAGGTCGGGAATGGACCTTCGAGCTCGGTTGTAAGCCATACGGAGCAAGTTGAGGATCCGAAGCCCATGGGCCATACCCGGTCCGAAGCCCCGTTTCATCCGGTCCGGAGGCCCGCACCATTGCTGAGTGCTGACTGTACTAAGGAAGCAAATGCATTCCTTAAATACACCATGCACGTATACATATGTCATTTGTAACTTGTAAGAAGAAAGTGAGGTCTTAATTTGGTTTTAGCAAAGAAGAGAAGGGCATTATAATAATTGTAGGATGTCTTAATTTAGATTCTTCGGTTAAACTTGATTTTATCAAACGAAAAACGTGACCTTTGTCTTTAACTTATTTCATGTCTGTGTTTATTTCCCTTTCAATTGTGCCATTATAATACTTGTAAGATGTATGTACAAGACTATGAGCCATATGGAAATTGTCTCATTTTGTTAGCAGGAACCATGGAACCATGAAAACTGATCAGATCTTTTTAGATTTGTGCATGGTCGGCAATGTCTTGGTGGTAAGAACATTACATGCAGTTTTATTATTATTATTACTAGTATATGTGCACGTGCATTGCACGTATTTTATACTATTTGGAAAGAGCAAATAATAGTAGTATATTATTATTATAAAGACTAAAAGTCATCAATATTAATTATTCTAAACTTATTATTATATTATTTTATACATGCATGCAAGGCTATTTGGAAAGACCAAAAGACATCTCTCATAATTACCTAGTTACCCCTATTAACTTTAAGTCATCTTTTTAATTAGTAAATATAAGTAAGGATATTTTTGGAAAATAAAAGTTTCACGGTGAAGCCTAACTTTTGGTATTATATAGTATAATAGATTAACTTTAATTCATCTTTTTAATTAGTAAATATAAGTAAGGGTATTTTTGAAAAACAAAAGTTTCACGGTGAAGTCTAACTTTTGACATTATGTAGTAGAATAGATTATTATTACACCAAACACACATACACGTGTTTACGATTGGTTTGCTGATAATCATGTTTGATGTCCGTGCTGTTTTTGACATGAACTAATTCCATGCAGCTATTGGATTGATGGATCGAGCTTGGTTGATTGAAGTATTCTGTGGGATATACATGTGTAAGAAAAAGAGAAGGGCATGCATTGAATTTGGATCTTCCCCTCTAGAAAAATTATATAGAATAGAACTATGCAGAAATCTTGCACTTGGATGGGACAATCCAAATTACTCAAAATTGTTCCTAAATCCCAATCACCCTTTTATATAAATCCATCAGAGGGAGGTCATGTGCAAAGTTCTCTCCTCTGCTCTCTCATAGAAAAGTCTACATCCAACCTCGAATGAGAACATATAGTATTTGAAGATTGAAAATGTATCCGGAAACCATGGTTAGACGAATGATTGTAGTATTATAGAAGAGTTTTTAAGTGATGTCCCTTGTTAGCATTATACGCAAATTTTTTTTGTATCTTTCAGAAACGTATAAATACTTACGTATTTTTGAGAGATTCTAATCAATAGAAGTTTTAAACGCGTTTTTTAATAAATTATTAAAAAAATTGGTACAAAAAATGTGATGGAAATGGGTTTAATTAACCAACTTTGACAACATGTTGAAAAATGTGAAGTTTCTAATCTCAATATTTTCTTTTGTCGAATATTTGACCGATTTTTTTAACGTATTTTATTTGCACTGCGTCGATTTATTGTTGTCCCGATTTTTCCTGTATGCAGAATTGCTAACAAGGGTGATGTCCCTTTTTTCATATTTTTTTGTTTTTGTTTTTTCATATTAGTCTGACCATGTCCGAGCCCCTCCTAGTCCATCATGATTTGAATTTTTGGTTATGCCTTTTTCTAGAACAGTTAAATGACATTTTATTTTACTCTGTCTTAACTTTTACCTTAAATTAAATTGGACCAAAATATCCAGAAGGCCATTTATCAGTTAGCGGAAATAAAATTGACCAAAACATTCACCTACTCAAATATATTTTCAGTATTTAAACAAAATATTTAAAATATATTCTTTTTTAAAATAAAAAATTCTATCATAAACAAAATATTTAAACAAATATATTCTTTTCTTAAAATTATATCATAACATTTCTCATTTATGATCAAAACATTTCTCATTTATGATCAATATTTTTTACTACTACAAAAATTGTTAACAATGACACTTTATATATGACATCCATCTCAAAATGTTATTAATGATACATTTAATATCGACTCATTAGATGATCGTCATTAATAACTTTGTCAATGACATTAAAAAAAACTAATGCCATAATAAGTACTATAAGATGACGACTAAAAAGATAAGAGTCATAAAAAGAATTATGGATGTCATCTTTTGTGTGTGAAAAAATGTATGTGGTACTAATAATGACACAATGTGTCACGACCCGCACCCATTTTTTTTTAAAACGGATACGAGACGTGTCCAAGCCAGCCTACGCCGCAGTGTCGGCGGTAGAGCACTGTCACGGCCATGAAGATCAAAATCACAAATAATGCTCATTCACATAATTAATTTAACTTACAATGATCACAAGTTTTACATTTGTAGAAATTATAAACTTGTACAAATAAATGAATGACTACAACTCAACTATCTAGCTAATCTCTAGGCTTTTGTCTGCAAGTGTTCCCGTCACTCCCCAAGCTAAGTGAATCCACGGCTAACCTGAAAATGTTGGTTTCCAGTCAGGAATGGAACGAGCACAATTCACTGAATGCAATTTCAAATAAAGAAAATGACTATAAAACAATGGTTAGACATCAATCATGAGTTTTGAAAATAGTAGTAAAGACGAGAGTAAAGACAAAAAATCGATAGTGAATAAAGTAGACAATACCTTCCCAACTGTTAGAAATACCTTGATATGTGATCGGTCTGGGGTACTACACCGCACGGTCTACAATGTCTACTTGCATGAAAAATAAGCACGGTCTACAATGTCTACTTGCAGAAAATAAACACGGGCTACAATGTCTACTTGCAGAAAATAAACACGGGCTACAATGTCTACTTGCAGAAAATAAACACGGACTACAATGTCTACTTGCAGAAAATAAACACGGGCTACAATGTCTACTTGCAGAAAATAAACACGGGCTACAATGTCTACTTGCAGAAAATAAACACGGGCTATGGTCAGATCACATATCTTTGGTATTTCTCATTCCCGACTCAATAATTTATAATAGAGTATAAAAATCACATAACCAATGACTAATCAATGAAATATAGTAAAGATCAATATTGAAATGCAGACAATAAACTATACTCGCCTGTGGTCCTGTGCTGGTGAAAACGATAATCTGAACCACTCAGAATGCCACAATAGTCAAAACCCGTACAACAGTCCCCGAATGCTGAAATAGACAATACCAATGATCTCAGAATAGTCAAATTAGCTAGAATTGCCTGTCCTTAAGTCCAATTCTGGACACAGGGGCAAAACGGTAATTTCGGACAAAAACGATGTCCGCCGTTGGACCCGCTTTGCACTGAAAAGCGTGCCAAAGTCAACGGTCTCTAAAGTCATCAAACTACATGTCTACGGATCCGGTTTTCTGATACGAACCCAACCGTATGTCCAGAGTTGGATTCCGGCGGACTGTGCACAAAATCGTCCGTTGAGTGGGACCGTGGGCCCGCAAAACGACGTACGATTCAACTGTCTCAGAATTGGACCAAACTTGGCATACAGGACCAAAAAAATGATACGGTTCTATTGGCACAAGTTTCGTCTCGATCTGACGAGCGTGCACGAAGTAATTGAAGAATTTGCAAAGTGCACGATATGGTGAATTTCGACGGATACGCATCAAATTCGTCGCGCACACGCGACCAATTTGAATTCCGTCAAAGCCCACACGACCACGAAGCCGTTACACAGCTTTCGATGCTTTTGGTTCGCGACCACGTCGCCCAGAATGGCGGAACGCACGTCGTGTGGAACAATTTCTAGTTTTTAAAACAGGTTTTTGGGAAACTTTGGGATCCGATTTCTCGGCGAGTAGTCGATGAATTCAAATTCCGCAAGAAGGGATTCGAAGCCCTACATGTTGTCAAAAAGTATCTTCAAATAGTTTTTCTAATATTGGACTGGATTGATCGAAAACAATCCTCAAACAGAGCTATTTGGGACTGGTTTGAGGCTGTTTTCGAAACAGTTTTTTTCCCGAAGTTCGGATCGATTTTCAAAACCGATCGATCGACTACTTTGAAAACTAAATAATGGACAGTCGAGAGGGTCATACAGGCTCTACGTAGGATTTCGTAGTTCATAAAATGATAAAACGACGGGGGAGAAATCTACGTTGAAACAATACCTGACTGTTGCTACTGATTGCGGTTGCTGGCGCCACCCGCGCCTGTGCGACGCGCACGGAGCTCTCCGGCCGGCCTGGCAGCGCGCGGCGGCGCCGAGGGCGCGCGCGGGGGTCGCCCAGGGGAGGAGGGGTGGTAGCGCGGCGTTAGGTGGTTAGGGTTTCAACTAATTTCCTCTCTGTTCGGCTCTCTATGTATAGGTTCACGCGGGGGGGGGGGGGGTATTTGTTCGGTTGGGGGATTAGTTAGCCTGTGAGCTGAGCTCGGGTTAGGCTGTGTGTAGGGGTGGCTCACCTGGGCTTTTGGGCCGATTTAATAAGTTTGTTTTTCTTATTTTTTTATACTCCTATTTTAGTATATGTATATATATAATTATACATATATACATATATGTATATACATACTAATATATATATTAATATATATGCACATACACACATTTATTTATATATATACAAATACACACATATATTTATATATACAAGCCCACATACATTCACATGTATTATATACACATATATATATTTATACCTATATGTATATACACACTATCATACCCATATACGTATATGTATATTTGTATATACACACCATATATGCTTATATATATATTTATATATATTCCTATATATATTTTATATTCTTTTATATATATATATATATATATATATATATATAAATATATATATATATATATATATATATAACAATTATTTATGAAAATAAATAATAAACCATTAAAACAATTTACCAATGCATATATACATTTATGTATTTGTAGCTCCCCTTCCCGGAAATTTTTGAAATATTTTATATTAATTATTTGATTTAAAGGGTGATTTTTTAGGATTTTATAAAGGATTATTAGTTAATTATTACGGTAGGAGAATATGAAGAGGGCTTAGAAATATGGGTGGCATTTTTCTTCTTCTAGGTTTTATTTGTTTCTCTTTCAGGAAGCATGGGGTTTTTCCAGGCACATAACGTTTTCCTGGGTATAAAAAAAAATTGTTGTTTCAGGAAAATTGAGGACCCTTTAGGGGAGGAGGCCTAGGCCTGGAGCCTGCTATGAAGAAAATATTATAGGTACCAAACAAATTTTTATGGTTTGAAATACCCTCTTTATTCAACAGCTTATTGCTTCTGTTGGCATTGTCTGTTTCAGCTTTCGGAGACAGTTGTGCTGACTTGGACTTCGTGGCTTATCAGTTTACTAGATATTTGTTGGATTTGCGTGCAACCCCCAGGCAAGTATACCTTGCCTTTCTACACAGCTTTATTTAAATGCACTGTCTTTTATTTTTATCCAGTTGTTGCCATGTATCTTTTCTATCAAGCTGGTATATTTTTATCATTACTTTAGACAGTATTCACAGTTAGCCTTGTGTCTTATCGGTCGTGCCTTGATTGAGTCGTGCCTCCGTGTCTTGAACCTTGAAGCTAACCTGCGAGTCCACGATAGGGACGAAGGTTAGTAGTTATTGGTCCACACCTGCGAGTCCACAATAGGGACGAGGGTGATGCTAGCCTGTGAGTCCACATTAGGGACGAGGGTTAGTAGTAGATGCTAGCCTGTGAGTCCACATTAGGGACGAGGGTTAGTAGTAGATGCTAGCCTGCGAGTCCACATTAGGGACGAGGGTTAGTAGTATAGGGTTTACGCCTGCGAGTCCACACTAGAGACGAGGGTGATGCTAGCCTGCGAGTCCACACTAGGGACGAGGGTTAGTAGTAGATGCTAGCCTGCGAGTCCACATTAGGGACGAGGGTTAGTAGTATAGGGTTTACGCCTGTGAGTCCACACTAGGGACGAGGGTGATGCTAATCTGTGAGTCCACACTAGGGACGAGGATTAGTAGTTGTTCAAACCTGCGAGTCCACACTAGGGACGAGGGTTTGAGTATTCGTTTCGGTTATCCGTTGACATCTTGACATGAGTTCTCTAGTCCTTGTTCAGCAGTTCATTTTCGTGTAGACATTGTATAGATTCGTGCTTATTCATTACTCAGTTTTACTTGTTTATCCTGTATTTTTCTCCATACATAATAATCTGTTAGAAAGGCTCGTTTTTATGTATCTTGCTAGTCCTCTGAGGACCTGATGATCTCTTCAGGTTTAGCGATTGTATGGAGTTAGTTAGCAGAGCAGGATGATAGAGGATTGCGATGTTTGATACAGGTACTTGCTTGTAGTATTTCTTTATTATCCTTTCGTACTTTATATTCCATATCATGATATACTCTGCTTAGTTTATAGACTCATATCATTCTTAGAGTCTAATCGAACAATATGCTAATGGGCTGCAGACCATGACCCATACTTGCTCATTCTTGATTATTTGATTCATGTGGATTGAGATATAGTTTAGACTAGATATGATACCATGACCTTGACAGCTTATACGTACTCGAGTCGGGCTGGAGTCCGCTCGATACGTAGTTGGCTTGCTCACGAGCTCGCGTCCGAAAAGCGGGTGCGGGTCGTGACAAGTTTTTGTGGTGGCCCATGCAGGTCAGAGCATATCGTACCGGTTACGTAACTGTACTGGTACGAGCCTGCGACTTTGACTAAATTTTAGAAATCTCAATCCACACTGCTTTGAAAATTCTCCTAGAAATTCTCTACGTCTTTGAAAACTCCATATTTGCTCTCGATTATACTTCCTTGCTTTCCGTACCATTGATTCTCGTCGCTTCCTATTTCAGAGTGACGAACAATCGTGTTGTCTAGAATTCATTAGAAATCCTTAAATTATAGTACATATTGATTGACTATTGAGTGTTTGATTGTTCATAGATATAAGGGATTATATATGCCATATGCCTAGATATCTGTCCAGTAGAATTGTTAGCAACTAGTTAGAAAACCATAAGACTTTAGTGACCGTGTTTTGAGGAGTAGTATGACCAAAGGTGGATAGAAGTCCTCAAGACTTCGTAGTTACAGAATGATTAGGAAGAGGATATAAGTTATTTTCGAGGAATTAAATTTGAGAAGATTAAGGTGATAGTGGACTTTGAATTTTACGGGATAGTCATGAATTAGAATTTCGAGGACGAAATTATTTTTAAGGTAGGTAGATTTGTAGCTCCCCTTCCCGGAAATTTTTGAAATATTTTATATTAATTATTTGATTTAAAGGGTGATTTTTTAGGATTTTATAAAGGATTATTAGTTAATTATTACGGTAGGAGAATATGAAGAGGGCTTAGAAATATGGGTGGCATTTTTCTTCTTCTAGGTTTTATTTGTTTCTCTTTCAGGAAGCATGGGGTTTTTCCAGGCACATAACGTTTTCCTGGGTATAAAAAAAAATTGTTGTTTCAGGAAAATTGAGGACCCTTTAGGGGAGGAGGCCTAGGCCTGGAGCCTGCTATGAAGAAAATATTATAGGTACCAAACAAATTTTTATGGTTTGAAATACCCTTTTTATTCAACAGCTTATTGCTTCTGTTGGCATTGTCTGTTTCAGCTTTCGGAGACAGTTGTGCTGACTTGGACTTCGTGGCTTATCAGTTTACTAGATATTTGTTGGATTTGCGTGCAACCCCCAGGCAAGTATACCTTGCCTTTCTACACAGCTTTATTTAAATGCACTGTCTTTTATTTTTATCCAGTTGTTGCCATGTATCTTTTCTATCAAGCTGGTATATTTTTATCATTACTTTAGACAGTATTCACAGTTAGCCTTGTGTCTTATCGGTCGTGCCTTGATTGAGTCGTGCCTCCGTGTCTTGAACCTTGAAGCTAACCTGCGAGTCCACGATAGGGACGAAGGTTAGTAGTTATTGGTCCACACCTGCGAGTCCACAATAGGGACGAGGGTGATGCTAGCCTGTGAGTCCACATTAGGGACGAGGGTTAGTAGTAGATGCTAGCCTGTGAGTCCACATTAGGGACGAGGGTTAGTAGTAGATGCTAGCCTGCGAGTCCACATTAGGGACGAGGGTTAGTAGTATAGGGTTTACGCCTGCGAGTCCACACTAGGGACGAGGGTGATGCTAGCCTGCGAGTCCACATTAGGGACGAGGGTTAGTAGTAGATGCTAGCCTGCGAGTCCACATTAGGGACGAGGGTTAGTAGTATAGGGTTTACGCCTGCGAGTCCACACTAGGGACGAGGGTGATGCTAATCTGCGAGTCCACACTAGGGACGAGGATTAGTAGTTGTTCAAACCTGCGAGTCCACACTAGGGACGAGGGTTTGAGTATTCGTTTCGGTTATCCGTTGACATCTTGACATGAGTTCTCTAGTCCTTGTTCAGCAGTTCATTTTCGTGTAGACATTGTATAGATTCGTGCTTATTCATTACTCAGTTTTACTTGTTTATCCTGTATTTTTCTCCATGCATAATAATCTGTTAGAAAGGCTCGTTTTTATGTATCTTGCTAGTCCTCTGAGGACATGATGATCTCTTCAGGTTTAGCGATTGCATGGAGTTAGTTAGCAGAGCAGGATGATAGAGGATTGCGATGTTTGATACAGGTACTTGCTTGTAGTATTTCTTTATTATCCTTTCGTGCTTTATATTCCATATCATGATATACTCTGCTTAGTTTATAGACTCATATCATTCTTAGAGTCTAATCGAACAATATGCTAATGGGCTGCAGACCATGACCCATACTTGTTCATTCTTGATTATATGATTCATGTAGATTGAGATATAGTTTAGACTAGATATGATACCATGACCTTGACAGCTTATACGTACTCGAGTCGGGCTGGAGTCCGCTCGATACGTAGTTGGCTTGCTCACGAGCTCGCGTCCAAAAAGCGGGTGCGGGTCGTGACAGTATTCATATATAAATACGCATACACACATATATTTATAACTATATATTTATACAAACACTTATACAAGTATATAATATCTATTTATATATATCGTATATCCATACACACACGTATAATATATTTATATATATATATACACATATACACGTATAATATATATATTTATATATACATATCTCTATATATATTCTTCTATATACACGTATACACATATCTTTTATACATACACATATATTATATATATTTATCTATACATATATTCACATTCACACATATATACTATATATTTGACAACAGAATAATATAACCAATAAAATAATAATATTAAATAATAATCCCAATAAAGATAATAATAATAACGAAATTTAATATACCAATACTAGGCATTGCATTTACTTGAAATATGTCTACATGGGTGTATTTGATCTCACTACATACCTACGAAGGCTTGGATTTGGTTCGGGCCCAACTCTGGCTAAATCGACACAAACGGTTTCCTACAGGTCAATAGTATAATTAATAAATAATTAAAACGTTCTATAGGATTAAGTCGCAACTTGGCCTGGTTTTCTTAGTTAGGACATCACTATGGCTCGGCCTTCCTTGGCATGGCTAATACACTAGTCAAAGCATGCCACTGCACTATCTGTGCCATGATTCCTAGTCGTCTTGTACTTCAAAACTCTATCATGGCTAAAGTCATCCACCGTAATAATTAAGTAAATAAATATTTATAAAAAATAAAAACCACCATTTTAAATTAAATAAATAATAAAAAAATATCAACAATTTCCGGGAAGGGAGGCTACAAATCTATCCACCTTAAAATAATTTCGTCCTCGAAATTCAAATTCTTAACTATTTCTTAAAATTCAATGTCTAGTATTCCCTTAATCTCCTCAAATTTAATTTCTCAAAATATTTATGGCCTTCTCTAGTCATTTGGTATTTACGAAATCTCGAGGACTTCTACCCACCTTACGTCACACTACTCCCGTGAAACACGGGTCACTAAAATCTTATAACCTTCTAACTAGTGGATAATAATTCTACCAAAATATCTAGGACATATAGTATCTATAATCTCTCATATCTACAACAACCAATTATTCAATAATCAAGCAATATTATACTATAATTTAAGAATTTCTACTGAATCCTAGACAGCACGATCATTCGTCACCTCGGAATAGGAAGGGACGAGAATTAAGGGTACAAGAAGGCAAGGGAGAATAACCGAGAACGAATACGAAGTTTCAAAGACGGTAGGGAAATTTCTAATGATGCATGTAGAAAGAAAGTTTACGAACCATCTACCTATTTGCTAGATTAAGCGACTCTAGTCTAGTCACTTGCTAAATCGAAGGGCTCCTCGTTTCCTCGAGGGTTTACAATCCATGCAATACAGAAGTCTCGTTCTCAAAATCCTAATTCGAACAAGATTCCATAATGGAACGGAATTTTGAAAAATCAAGATTGTGGTCTTAATGGGTTTTCTATTTGGCATAGTCGTTGGTTGGATGAATATTGGGTTTCAATCTATATGGACTAGACAAGATTTCAACGATAAAAACTCTTCCTACTAGATTAGGGTAACCTAGAGTAGGGTTCCTTCCAAGTGGTTGAGCTAGTTGCTAGTCGGGTTGGTTAGCTAGGTCCATAACTCCAAATGCGTCTTCAGTGACTTTTGTGTTTGAGTAGCACATGAGGCCTCAATTGGGTGGTACACTAGTGGCATGCGCGTAATCGGCTTCGAGTAGATCACAACCATATATTGGGTCGAAGGGATGGGGTCGAAGTTAAGGCTCTAATGGAAGTCGAAAAGTATAACTAGTAGGTACTATGGTAAGGGTTATAGCTAGTCCTTTTAACCTGAAAGTCGTACCACAGAATTAGAGTACAAAGGGACGGGTTTGAGTGGGACATGATATACCTAGATGAGGGTGGACTCGTCTAGATCTTACATATGAAATTTGTTGGGAGGTAACAACTGGTCTTGTGCTCCGAATAATAATGACACGACCGGGGACACAAAATGATCTAAATGGAAAGTGGGAGTCCATGGGGCACTAACTATCATCCTAATGAAAGTTATTCTAAACAATCGGTAGTCCTGGTATATCCTAAAATTTTAGAAGGCTTATGGTCTACCCACCTTAGAAGCTAGGCTATGGTTTTAGGAATAATGAGGCTAGAAGAATTTCAAAAGTTCGGATATTGTACCTCGACTCTTGTTAATGAAGAATAAGGCACGGCATACGAAATACGATAGATATAAGTCAAGTCAAAGATCGTCCCCCGATAAAATAGGAAATGAGTGTGTACAATGACACATGGTCGATAAAAGGAGAACGACCTACTCGTCTATAGTGTACAAGAATTATTGACGGGGCAACCAGCTCTATGGCACATCATATGAAAAGATTTCTAACAACTGGGTCTTGAATTTCTATTGGTGTCAAACCTGCCAGACTATTGTTACAAGGGTTCTAGTTAGGGCAAGCTTCAAACAAATAAATAGAGGCTCACAACAATTGGTCTCTTGAGAATAGGTAGTCTCCTAGGTTGGTATTTGATCAAGGGAAAAATCATAATCATTCTCGGACTTCCATGACTAGAAGACCATGATAGTAGGTTTTAGGGTCGAAGGGAGGACGAGTGACTCAAGGCAAGGTTCCAGTCACAGGGCTGGCCGATGGTAGCTACACTTACGTATACAACCACCATAGTCATGGAAATACTCTGTATCCATCTATCACTTACGAGCTTTCGTCTTTTTAATCGGTGAAAGACAAAACAATAAAGAATTCAAGAGGGATGTCACTGAATACGATTACGTGATTCAAAGGCGAATGTATAATTCAAGAGGAATTGTCAAAGCAGTCGTGGATGAGATCCTAGAGTCATCTATATCTCAATCCACGTAGGATAATTAAATGAAAAGCGAACCAAATGCATCATGGTTGATCAGACCGTAATACAATAATTCTGATTAGACAATATGTTAGTGGGCGTCCCCAGTAAACATATGTCTAGAATCAAGCTCGATGAAAGAGTAAGCTTGCGAAAACTAGGCTGTAACAGCAGTATTGGTCAAGATAGTCAAAATATAAGTAGGCGAGATTTTTGGAAAGGAGGCACACGTAGTTTGAGTTTTGGAAAAAAAAATCAAAACCTTACCTGGTGTTCTTGCTTATACAGTCATCCTGCTATCTCTTATCCTTAAGGCCGTGGTCGACTAATGGGTTATGGAACTCTAAATTCTATATTCTAGGTGAACCTATTAGTGTTAGTCAGTTACCTTGTTTAATAGATCATAAGGACCACGGGATGCTAGGATGGGAGACATGCTACTCAACTTACAGAACTTCCACTAGCATTGGTTTTGGATCTTAGGGTCATACAGGGCATTTTTCTATTCTCTATAGTATCCTAATCTTGTGATCACGTCAAAATCATTTTACCGAGAATTATGCCTCGTCCATATAATCTGGCTGTGGCAACCCTTGGTTCCATGATTCAATTGTGATAGGCTATCGGTACTCTATCTTACATTGATACGAGGGTATCTTAAGATCTAAAGAGGTCAACTAGGACATAGTTTTAGCAATGATCCATAACCTATAATTCTTTGAAAGGATTTTAATTCTAGGGGTTGTGCCTCGCCAGTGCGCTGCTGGCTGCAGTGAACCCACATCTCCACTCTCAGCTAACTGATGACAGTGCGCTGCTGTCTATCTATTATTAGTTAACTAATACTCCTTTAACTATATCCGTAAAAAATTCATGAGCTTCTAAAGATCCAAACAAGTTGACTAAGAATGAAGCGTAGGTATTTGTCCTATCAGTCACGATACTTAAATTAAAAGATTTAACATGGAGAATATAACTAATTACGAAAGAAATATAAACATTCTAGTATCTATTTCCTATGCCTTTCAATGGTTGAGGGAAAATCTCGAATCAATCTACCTCGAGATTCGTATCTGAATAGCTGGATTAGAAATTATAAACCGTTCCTTACAGCAAAATAGAATTTAAAACAGGCAATTCTAACTGATGATAAAATTATATCTACAGAGCAAAAGAAAACCGAACAGGTTATCAAGATTAACGCCTCAATTCTAGGTAAGCCTAATTAACCAAGCGAATAGTGGATCCTCATCGGATCACATGGTCGTATTAAAAGTAAGAGTGTACCTATAGGGATCTAGCAAGCTATCTAAATTGCATGGCTTATATGTTAACCTTAACTACCCAACGGTCAATTTAAACAATGGACTCCTAGTCCTAGTCATTATCCTAAATCATTTAAATCCTAGTTTGTGAATGAGCATTTCTTGGGCGCAGGTGTCACGCCCCGACCCGGAATCACCCGAATCATCGTCTTCGCAGGGGGCGTGATGCCGCACGAGCCTGGAGTTGCGCTCGTGCAAGGCAAGATGACAAGTTCTCAAATGGTTATCTTTTTGATTCGATAATAACAACGAAGGGAAACAGAGTATACGAAACAATTCTCTTTATTGATATCTGAAACTGAGATTACAAAGGCTTCGATAGCCTAAAAATATATGCCAGATTGGCTACAACACTCAGGTTCTCTCTTGCCCACAAAGGATTTCACCGTTCCATACATCATGCCTTCTATATCCCGGCCGCATCAATCCAGTTGCGTAATCCGAGCGTCAATGCGATTGCACGCTTCAATGCGCTTCGGCATTCCAAGCCTCAACACGTTCAAGCAACGCTTCGCCGCGAGCCATCCATTCCCTGCACCCTGCATGAAGCTGGTGGGGGATCAGTACGTTCGTCCTCGCATGTACTGAAGCAAAGATCATCTTTCCAAACTGACATTTTAATCTTTATGTTAAATCATGCAACTTAGCTTATGATCTTGCTATGTTCTCCTTAGGGTCAATTTCATGGCATATTCGAAAGCGTAAAGCATGTTATCATAGCATCATGTTATCGAATTGAATGTACAAGCAAGCAAGCAATCTCGTGTTTGATTCGTGGCGCGACTTACCAAGTCGACGCACTCGCCCTTGCGTCCCTTGCACTGACGCAAGGTGAATACGCCGCATTCCTTCCCTGTCATGTTATATGTGCATCTCTAAGCAGGATCTCTATACGGGACGCATCTGCGCCTACACTTTCAACCCATCGTTCCTTAACTATATGAAGGTCGTGGGCGTATCCGCGCCGGAATGGACTAAAGGAGTTTCTCTTTTATCTTTCCTTACTTTCTTTTCTCTCTCGAATTTGGGTAGCCCGGTGTTTCACGGGTTGGGTTGCTATCCCAAACAACCGAAATGTTCCCGACGCATACCATCATTTGTGGCTTTTCCCATCAATAGCGAGTGCTACCTCGACTTAAAGATGTGCGCCTACAAAGATTAACATCCCTCCTAGGCCGAACGGTCCCGGTGCCCCGGCGCGCCCGTTCGGAGGGAAACACCCGTGCACGGGCTATTATCATGATTATTCTCAAGCCCATCCCATTCGACCATGCAACGCACTATCATTCAAACAACCAAGCATAGCCTTGAGTCCAAGACTCAGACTTATCATCTCGCGTCTCTTTCGTTAACTTTCTGTGTTCTTACGTTTCTTTGCTTCGTTTCAATGTTTCAATGGCATCGTGCCTCAACTCAATGCTCGTCAACTGAACGACCTGAAGGTCTCGAACACCTTTCGAGGCACCATGTCATTCCCGACAGTTCCGCCACATTCATGCCACAACTGTATTCTTTCGCAACGAAGCCATCTTTTATTATCCCGTGCACGTAGGCACGTTTCGACCGTATTTCCGATGTTCTATAACTTAGCATTCAATGTTTGGGGCTTGCGCGCTAGGGCGCTCGCCTATTGTCTTTCAATATTCTAGCCGTCTAACTCGTGCAGCAAAGGCACGGTATGGTTCGTGCACTAAGGCACTCGCCGAGTACAGTTATCCCATGTTCTTACGGCTTGCGCACCGAGGCGCTCGCCTTAGCAATATCCAATGTTCCATAGCGACTCGTGCATATGATGCACATTTCATTTCAATTGTTCTAACTTAGTGTTCGACTCACACTACACTTTATCTACTGATCGGACCACGCCCGTGGCGTCGATAGGTTAACTTTAGCATACAATGATACATTTGACTTATCGAATGAAGGAGTAAAAAGAAGTCAATCCTCCCACCTTGAGTCGATATGCCTTCGTCGTTTCGCCGAGCCGATGCGGCTCGATTCCCTAACTTTATTGCACGGCCACTCTCCTGACTTAGCCATTCGAGCACTTCGTGCTTCATTGAATTATTCATCCGATTTGTCTTAGCGTGCCCAAGTCTCGGCCCGTCGCAAGGCGACGATTTGATTTCGCGGACCCCTTACTAAATATTGCAAAAGATCGACCTCTAATAATTTCCCGTCAAAGTATGACCTGCACACGAAACCAACTAAAATCAATACTTGCATCGATTCGGACTTGCGCCTTGGTCGATTCGATTTCTTAGAATCTTCAAGCCGATTCAACGCACTTATCCTTCGGGGCAACGCGGCGCTTCGCATCGATTTACTCGATGCATTCTTCGGGACAAGGCAACTCTTCGCATCGACTTAGTTCGATGCGTTGCTCGGGACAACATAACTCTCGCATCGTTTTTGAATCGATACATTCCCTTGGGTCAACGCGACTCGCTGAGTCAACGTTTCAGCGTAATACGCCGTACGGAGCGGGGCATTACAGCAGGCTCGCAGCAGTACGACTAATATGGTACTACCACGAGTTCGCACAATTTGCGAAGACTGACCTGCATGGGCCACCACAAAAACTTGTCACGACCCGCACCTATTTTTTTTTAAAACGGATACGAGATCACAAGTTTTACAAATAATGCTCATTCACATAATTAATTTAACTTACAATGATCACAAGTTTTACATTTGTAGAAATTATAAACTTGTACAAATAAATGAATGACTACAACTCAACTATCTAGCTAGTCTCTAGGCTTTTGTCTGCAAGTGTTCCCGTCACTCCCCAAGTTAAGTGAATCCACGGCTAACCTGAAAATGTTGGTTTCCAGTCAGGAATGGAACGAGCACAATTCACTGAATGCAATTTCAAATAAAAAATGACTATAAAACAATGGTTAGACATCAATCATGAGTTTTGAAAATAGTAGTAAAGACGAGAGTAAAGATAGAAAATCGATAGCGAATAAAGTAGACAATACCTTCCCAACTGTTAGAAATACCTTGATATGTGATCGGTCTGGGGTACTACACCGCACGGTCTACAATGTCTACTTGCATGAAAAATAAGCACGGTCTACAATGTCTACTTGCAGAAAATAAACACGGGCTACAATGTCTACTTGCAGAAAATAAACACGGGCTACAATGTCTACTTGCAGAAAATAAACACGGGCTACAATGTCTACTTGCAGAAAATAAACACGGGCTATGGTCAGATCACATATCTTTGGTATTTCTCATTCCCGACTCAATAGTTTATAATAGAGTATAAAAATCACATAACCAATGACTAATCAATGAAATATAGTAAAGATCAATATCGAAATGCAGACAATAAACTGTACTCGCCTGTGGTCTTGTGCTGGTGAAACCGATAATCTTAACCACTCAGAATGCCACAATAGTTAAAATCCGTACAACAGTCCCCGGATGCTGAAATAGACAATACCAATGATCTCAGAACAGTCAAATTAGCTAGGATTGTCTGTCCTTAAGTCCAATTCTGGATACAGGGGCAAAACGGTAATTTCAGGCAAAAACGATGTCCGCCGTTGGATCTGCTTTGCACCGAAAAGCGTGCCAGAGTCAACGGTCTCTAAAGTCGTCAAACTACATGTCTACGAATCCGGTTTTCCGATAAGAATCCAACCATATGTCCAGAGTTGGATTCCGGCGGGCTGTGCACAAAATCGTCCGTTGAGTGGGACCGTAGGGCCCGCAAAACGACGTACGATTCAACTGTCTCAGAATTGGACCAAACTTGGCATACAGGACCAAAAAAATGATACGGTTCTGTTGGCGCAAGTTTCGTCTCGATCTGACGAGCGTGCACGAAGTAATTGGAGAATTTGCAAAGTGCACGATACGGTGAATTTCGACGGATACGCATCAAATTCGTCGCGCACACGCGACCAATTTGAATTCCGTCAAAGCCCACACGACCATGAAGCCGTTACGCAGCTTTCGATGCTTTCGGTTCGCGACCACGTCGCCCAGAATGGCGGGACGTACGTCGTGTGGAACAATTTCTAGTTTTTAAAACAGGTTTTTGGGAAACTTTGGGATCCGATTTCTCGGCGAGTAGTCGATGAATTCAAATTCCGTAAGAAGGAATTGAAGCCCTACATGTTGTCAAAAAGTATCTTCAAATAGTTTTTCTAATATTGGACTGGATTGATCGAAAATGATCCTCAAACAGAGCTATTTGGGACTGGTTTGAGGCTGTTTTCGAAACAGTTTTTTTACCAAAGTTTGGATCGATTTTCCAAACTGATCGATCGACTACTTTGAAAACTAAATAATGGACAGTCGAGAGGGTCATACAGGCTCTACGTAGGATTTTGTAGTTCATAAAACGATGAAACGACGGGGGAGAAATCAATGTTGAAACAATACCTGACTGCTGCTACTGATTGCGGTTGCTGGCGCCACCCGCGCCTGTGCACGCGCGCGCGGAGCTCTCCTGCCGGCCTGGCGGCGCGCGGCGGTGCCGAGGGCGCACGCGGGGGTCGCCCAGGGGAGGAGGGGTGGTAGCGCGGTGTTAGGTGGTTAGGGTTTCGACTAATTTCCTCTCTGTTCGTCTCTCTATGTATAGGTTCACGCGGGGGGGAGGGGGGGGGGGGGTATTTGTTCGGTTGGGGGATTAGTTAGCCTGTGAACTGAGCTCGGGTTAGGCTGTGTGTAGGGGTGGCTCAGCTGGGCTTTTGGGCCGATTTAATAAGTTTGTTTTTCTTATTTTTTTATACTCCTATTTTAGTATATGTATATATATAATTATACATATATACATATATGTATATATATATATATATATTTTTTTTATGTATACATATATGTATATACATACTAATATATATATTAATATATATGCACATACACACAATTATTTATATATATACAAATACACACATATATTTATATATTTTTATATATACAAGCCCACATACATTCACATGTATTATATACACATATATATATTTATACCTATATGTATATACACACTATCATACCCATATACGTATATGTATATTTGTATATACACACCATATATGCTTATATATATTTATATATATTCCTATATATATTTTATATTCTTATATATATATATATATATATATAATATATATATATATATATATATATATATATATATATATATATATATATATATATATATATATATATATATATATATATATATATATATATACTTATATAACAATAACAATTATTTATGAAAATAAATAATAAACCATTAAAACAATTTACCAATGCATATATACATTTATGTATTCATAAATAAATACGCATACACACATATATTTATAACTATATATTTATACAAACACTTATACAAGTATATAATATCTATTTATATATATCGTATATCCATACACACACGTATAATATATTTATATATATATATATATACACATATACACGTATAATATATATATTTATATATACATATCTCTATATATATTCTTCTATATACATGTATACACATATCTTTTATACATTCACATATATTATATATATATTTATCTATACATATATTCACATTCACACATATATACTATATATTTGACAACAGAATAATATAACCAATAAAATAATAATATTAAATAATAATCCCAATAAAGATAATAATAATAATGAAATTTAATATACCAATACTAGGCATTGCATTTACTTGAAATATGTCTACATGGGTGTATTTGATCTCACTACATACCTACGAAGGCTTGGATTTGGTTCGGGCCCAACTCGGGCTAAATCGACACAAACGGTTTCCTACAGGTGAATAGTATAATTAATAAATAATTAAAACGTTCTATAGGATTAAGTCGCAACTTGGCCTGGTTTTCTTAGTTAGGACATCACTATGGCTCGGCCTTCCTTGGCATGGCTAATACACTAGTCAAAGCACGCCACTGCACTATCTATGCCATGATTCCTAGTCGTCTTGTACTTCAAAACTCCATCATAGCTAAAGTCATCCACCGTAATAATTAACTAAATAAATATTTATAAAAAATAAAAACCACCATTTTAAATTAAATAAATAATAAAAAAATATATCAACAATTTCCGGGAAGGGAGGCTACACAATGATATTAAAAGTCATATTTAGTTTAAACAATGACGATGACATGTTGTATGTCATAAAATATTGATTAAAAACTATTGGATTGATCCCAGTATTGATTATACGAATGAAGTACATGGTACTGCTCATTAATTACTTCACAAAATAGTTTAAGGTAGAGGCATTGCATGTCCAGTATCACCGAGAAGAACATCTAATGTTAATTTTGATTTTAATTTTTTAGGTTTTTTTTTGTTTTTCCTTCTATTTTGTTTTTCCACTTTTTCTAATTGTTTTTGTTATTTTTAATATTTTTCTCTTTTTAATATTTTTTATAATATTTTTGAATATTTTTTTTATAGTTTTTTTAGTATTTTTACGTTTTTATGAAATTCGGTTAACTTTTTTGGTTTTCTAAAAATATAACAAAATTTTATTTTTTATTTACCGTCCAAACATTACCCAAAAAATTAAAATTACTCTTTAGCTTAGTTCACAGTAGGAAAAGTAAATTATGCCTCCAAAATCGAAACCCCCAAGCCACAATTTTATTCATAATTTCTCTCTCCCCTCGCAATTCCTCCTCTCCCTCGGGGGCCTCACCACAAACTACTACTCCCTAAACTCTCTACCGAAAACCGTAGCCTCCAACTCCTCCAAACCTTGGCTACAAACCCTAAACCTAACACATAGACCTCTGAGGAGTTGTTGTAATGCCTTTGGTTCGTATTACGTATTTTGGAATACGTGTACGTATTTTATCTTGTATTGCATGATTCCTTGCTTAGTTTTCCTCATGGCTTGGTTTATCCTTGGTTCGGGTTGGCTTGGTTCGGTCTGGGATTGCTATTGTTTCATTATGAACCAAGGGTGAACCCCCTACCTACCACCACCACTACCATTTATTAACCCCCACTTCCTTCTCTCTCTTCATTACTCTTCTTCTTTCCTCCATTAACTTCTTTACCTACCAGAGAGAGAGAGAGGTCTAGGCAAGTGCAACTTGCTTCATGGAGGAACTCCAATTTTATTGCTTCATTCTCTTCCTTACAGCATTTTAACTTACTTTAGTACTTGGCATTTCCTCTTTCCATGGCTAGATTCTTGTAGATCTAAGTTTATCTTATTTTCGGATTTCTTGGGTTTTGATCTACTTAATCTTGTTATTTCTAAGTTTTGATGGTTCCATGTTGTGGAGAATTTTGTTCTACCCCATTTTGACCCATGGAAGTTCTGATTTGGGCTCCGGATGATGGAGTTATGGAACTTGAGTACTTGGCTCCCATGGTGTTCTCCTTCTCGGAATTTTGGAGAAGATGAACTGTGCTAGACTTGACCGCATGACAAGTTCATGCGGTAAGTATTCAGCCGCATGGGCCCGAGTCCGTTCCAGTCGCATGCGCCTCCGCCACCTTGAGCCGCATGAATTCGAACCTCCCAGAGTCGCATAAGGGCTGAACCCAGCGAGCCGCATGAGGCCCTTGCGTTCTAGCCGCATAAACTAAGTCTTTCCTGGCCGCATGGACCCTTGTTCTGTGAGCCGCATGAGCCCGGGCCCATTCTGGCCGCATGGATTTCCTCTCCTCACTCGGTCGCATGAGGCCCTTGCTCCTGTAGCCGCATGTCCACCTGCCGCATGAGGCCGAACCCCGCTAGCCGTATGACCCTTTCATCCCGAGGCGCTTAGGCTATCCTCTTCCAGCCGCATGGACCGACTCCTCCACCTGCCGCATGGGACCCCACTTCTTCCTGGCCGCATGGATCCCGCAACCCTGAGCCGCATGCACCTTGGGCCTCCTCCTAGTTGCATGAGCTGCGCGCCTGTTCCGTATTGAAACCGCATGATACCTATTTCCTCATGATCGTGCGCGCTCCTGAATAAACCTAGCCGCATGGATTCGTTTCTCTAAGCCGCATGGCTCCTCCTCGTGCCTTGTCTTGTTATTTTATTATTATTATTATTATGAATTATTAGTACTGTTAATTCATGACTTGTAACCCCAACTCAACTTGGGTCTCCTGATCGAATGCTTGCACTATGATGCCTTGCACATGTACCTGAACACGAAAGTGACCTGTAGTAGTGCACTCCTGACAAGTAAACCTGACATGACCTGATAGTGGCCCATCGTGGTGCACTCTTGACCAGTAAACTTGACATGATAACCTGACATGATATATCTTGATAAGCTGTTGCGACGGCTACCTGACATGACATGACCTGTATAATTAACTCGGACACCGTGGGCGATTGTGCTTGTACAAATAATTCAGTCCTGTCTTGCATCATATCTAGGAGGGGACTCCTGAGTACCACGGTCAGGAGTACCTACTAAAATGGACTAAGGCTAATAACTAGATTAATACATTAGTCATAAAGAGATCTCCCAGCTACAGGCAATTCCGTTACCTGGGCGCGCCTGGGATCTGTAGCCTGCCGTCGAGTAGGGCACATTTCCAGCACACTGTCATGTGTTGCACCCTTCAAGCTACCTAAGGGTACATGCGTTTCCTGGACGATGTAACCACCTGAATTCAACCCCTAATTTTTGACCTGGGTAACCTGGATGGTCTGCAGGGCTTGTGGCTGTGGAATAATCTCACTGCATCTTGCTAGTAAATAGGCCTGTGATAACCCTAGTTAGTTAAAGTATCAAGACGTACTTATTGCTTGGCCGTGATTGTTGAATGGAGAATAGTCAGTCTAGTTTTGCCTGGATCTAGTATAAAATTGTTACATGTCCTGATTTTCTTACATTATCTTGCTGATAAATGGAAGAAACCAAGTTCGGTTCAGATGAAGGGTTACAATCTCGGTCCTTGTTTGGTTTAAGGATTGTAATATGGATATCTGAATGGTCCCATGGTTATCTTACCGTATATCCTCGTGATGTTATATTTTCTTCAGTCATTATATATTATTATCTTCTGTGCTAATTGCTGGTTTTAGTTTCTAAGTGAAGCTTCCTTTGTGGCACTTGCTCTTTCTGGGATCTGACCCAGCTGGTTTTGTATGGCCAAATTTTGGAGCAGCTCCAGAGGATCTATCGACTTTCCAGCCCGATGGTGGCGACTAGACGTAACCAGGGCAAGGAGTAGGTTTATTTTGATCTCCCACTTTATTGTAAAAATATTCTTTTGAGGCGTTTAGCCGACGAGCACCTATTTAGCTCGATTGTACTTACTTACTGTCTGCCTACGGGCTGTAACATGATTGAAAGATCCTAGGGTTGATCATGTATGACTAAAACTCTTGCTAGTCCTAACATTTTTTAACGACTAGCTTCATGATCAACTGAATATGTAATGTTTGGGACGCCTTACTATTGTATATTTGGTGATCTTACATCTTGTAACATTTACTTACTTGCTTGTGATTGAGATACTAGGCTTGTTCATGACCTTAAGAGACTGTTGGCTTGTAGTTAAACCCTCATGTATCTAGACAGCCGTGACCGTATAGCGAGATGGAATCCATTTCATATACGTAGCTGGCTATGTCTGCCCCCGCTCTCCAGTATTCTGGTTATGGGGCATGACAGTTGTCAAAGGGAAGTGGAGGATGGAGGTGTAATGCCCCGCTCCGCACGGTGCATTATGATGAGTTGTTGACTCGAAGAGTTGCGTTGACCCGATGAGGTATCGATGCGAATCGATACAAGAGTTACGTTGGCCAAAGGTGAGCTTTGAGTCGGTTGGAATATATGAATCGAATTGATGCAAAGGATAAGTTCCGTTTGAGCAAGTGCTAATGTTAGTTGATCTGGTGTGCAGGCTATGCCTTTATGCTGGATTACGGATCGTGGTATGGGCGCGATAGGCCAAGTCAGCCGAGTAGTTCAAAGGAATGGCTAAGTCCGGGAGTAAGCTATGCGATCGAGTTATGGAAGCGAGACGCTTCAATCGGCGAGACGACAAGGCGTATCGGCTTAAGGTGGGCGGGTTCTTGACTCTCTCTCTCCCTATTCCTTCACGTCTAATAAGAGATATCATTGTATGCGTAATATGTTATCGAGTTAGCGAGCGTTGTCACGACCCGCACCCACTGTGAGGGTACGAGTACGTAACAGCGCCCAGCCTACGCCGCAGTGTCGGCGGTATAACGCTGTCCTTGGTTACTATCTAATCAACAACTCACACAATTATATAATGTACTTGTCAAATCTCATCTCCGAACGGAGGACAAGTATAGATATAATGAAATCTCAATCACAGTCTAAGCACGATAAGATAACACAAAAGTTTATAACTAAAAACTAAATAACAACATTTAAAAACTACTAAATAATAATATCTCAAACAAACTCAAATACAACTCATATCACAAGTTATTACAATTCAAGTTCTAAAACATGAAAAACTAAACCAAGTCTACTAGCTAGTATCCCGATCACTCCTGAGTGTCGGGGCCATAGGTAGCTAAGCCATCTCCTACTCCAAGGCAAGTAGGGCAAATATCCTCAGGGCAAGCATCTGTAATATTTTCAACTGGTCCAGTCAGGACAGGAACGAGCACAATCTCATCTAGAAAACCCAAGTAAATGACAGAGAACTATAAAGCAGTTATAGACAGTTGTATTGATGAATATGGCAGTTTGTACGAGTAATGATGTAGAGAGCAGTTAAGGTACAAGGAAAGTAAGGTAACTAAACAAGAAGAGAAACATAGCAAAGAAGACTGTAAAATAAGATCTAGCTGAACTAGAGTAACATAATGAGTTCAGATGGTACAATATAAGTCGAGTGTAATCCCAATGTGAGTCTAATATAAGATGAGTCGAATGTAATTCTAATCAATATTCTAATAAGGTGAATCGAATAAGGTGATACGAATAAGGTGATACGAATAGTGATTCACATGATGTTCTAATAATGATTCGAATAAATTCTCCAAGTGTGTTTTAAAATACTTAGTTAGACATGTAAACGGCTAAGGATAAATACGGCACATCACACACTTGGCCGGGTGTGGAATGGCTATCGTTCGAATATTATTCACAGGGGGTGGTTCGAATAGTGGGAATGTTCACATGTCTAATCAAGTATTTTCCCGCCCATCTAATACAAATGAATCCAAAATCTGACACATCAATCGAATAAAAGTCCAATAAGCACATGAAGATACGAATAGGTGGTTCGAATAGTGATTCATATGGTGATTCGAATAATAGAGGTAAGACGAGTAAGTATGTGTGTCGTATACATGGATTCAGAAATAACAATACGTTTTTGTAACAGAGAATCACATACAGCTAACTAGAACTGAAGCACAGTAATTGACAAATAAATGAGAGAACTATCAGAGAATGTACTCGCCTGCTACTCTGAAAAGAGTAGTGTAATATCAGATGCCTGCACCAGAGTCACAATGTCCTAGATAAAGCAGTACAGATTATAATATGTTTAAAATAAGATAAATGAAGTCTACGATGCAATCTACATGATTCTAAGTCAATTCTAGGTCAAAGTCAACTCTAAGTCAACCCTGGTCAACTGTCTAGGTCAAACTAGGTCCAAGTCAAACTCTAAGTCAACTCTAACAGTCAACTAGGTCAACTCAAGGTCAAAAAAGTCAAGGTTAGTCAAATCTAGGTTAAAGTCAACTCTTGGTCAACATCCTAGTCAACTAGGTCAGGTCAAGTCTAAATCTAGGTCAACTCTAGTTCGATCTAAGCAAGCACATATCATCACAAGCTTACACATCTATCAACACACAAGTTGTATATACATATAGGCATCCAAATACTAGGCAATGTGCACATAGTGTCATTGTGTGTGTACATGCTTTAGTGTCATAGGTGGATGTGTATTAGAGTGTATAGGGTGTCACAGGTACATGGCATACAACATCACACTATATACCTATATACATACTTGCAAGTATATACACAAATTGCATCTTACATCAATTCATTTCTATTTAACATATTATCACACTACAAGCCTAAACCAAGTCAACACCATCCATATCCCATAAGCAACATTCCCATATAGATCAATTATATACAATTCAATATCATATTGATCATGGTATATATATAACTTACATTTCCAATATAGGTCACATCACTTTTCATTACATTAAGTAAATACAATATGTGTGTGTGTGTAGGATATGTAGGCAGTGGTATAATCTCATATTTACATAAAGGAAATTTCAGGTTATGATCATGGGGTAATCTAAGGAAATTCATTTCTCAGTTTTCAGGTGAACCCAAATCAAATCTCAGTTATATCCCATAGAACATATATAACAAATCAAACTCAATTTCATATCCATTCTCAGGTTTGTGTAGTGACTTGATAAACTCATTTCAGTTACCTGGGTTCATTTCTTAGGTTGACAGTGTATGTACAGATTTTGGTTCAATAGTCAAATAAAAACTTCGAAACCTAAATCCATGCCAACATGAAAACTCCACATGTAGTTAATCTCAGTTTTGCATCTCAGGAACATATATGCACTTCTCAGATTTCAGTTTACATTCCAACTCCCCATTTTAGTTATCAAGTACCAACCTCAAATCCATATTCATTTCAGTTCATGCATTCTTTCATTCTTCTCAGATTTTAATGTTTAAAGAGTGCACAAACAGTTTTCATGAAGCCCCCATGCCAATTTCGATATCCCAAATCCTCAACACAACAATAAACTAGCATCTAAGTAATTAACAACATTTCATATGAATATGAATATACAGGGACCTATACAGTATCCTGAATAGATACATCTAACATCACAGGCTACTTGTGTGTGTGTACCTTAGTTGAAATGTGCGAGTGAACAGAGTGTAATGACAGGAAAATGACAGAGCACAGTTAACATACTAAGTCCAACTTCCAAACTCGAAATCCCAACAACCAAGTTTCATATTTAAACAACCATTCAAACCAATTCCAATTCAAGACTGAACCAAGCCCATAGGACTGTGTCAGTTGACAGCCTACACAACAGTTTAACCATTCAAAATCCAATTCGAAGACCTAAACCTAACACAATTTAATCACCAATCATTTCAGTAAATCAATTACATATATATATAATCTATTATTTAAAACCAAAAGTACTCAGCTAAAATCCCTCAAATGTGCACTGCACTCAGAGTATCAGAGATTCCCATTAAACATATGAATTCGAAACCAAATTAAAAAGGAAAACTTGAAACCAACAGGAAGAACTAAGTGTATAGGTGGTTGGGACAACCCCATATGACCAAGTGGTCCCTATCGTGTCCAAAAACAGGACACAAGTGTCACAAATTCGAAGAACAAAAGTATCAGAAACTGTGAACAGAATAGGCCTCGTGCGGTGGTGTCGACCAACCTAGGGGCTCGTGTGTCCAACCTCGAGCCTCGTACTCATGTCTAGAGTTAGGTTAAGAGTAGGGCTATATGTTAACGTGTCTGTATTGTGCCCACGTGGTGCACAAGGTCGTGTCCAAACCCGTATCAGTGCCTAGTGTGTGCGTGTGTGTTGTGCTCGTGCAGTCCAGTGCGAGGGAGTTTTCTCTCGAACCACTCAACGATACCTCCCCAAATTTCATAGACCTCATAGCAGACATTGCCCCTAGGTTCTCCTCAAAAATCTCGTGTCCTCGTGTCGTGTCCTGGCTTCTACAGTGCTCGAGCAGCAGGGGAGAATACAGGCACGATGCAGTATTTCGTGCAGGCGTGTCACAGTCTCGTGTGCGTGACACACGATACGTGACACGTCGTGATCGTGTCTAGGGGTAGAGGGGGACTAGGGCTAGGTGTCTAGGTGTCTGCACGACCCTCAAATCGCGTCGTGTCCTGGTTTTATAGCCGTGTCAGAGACTAAAAAGCAGTGCACAGGTGCAGTGTACAGCATGTTCGTGTCCAATTTGGACACGAACACGGGCCTAAATCGTGCTCAGTCCATAGGATTTGTGATCTACATTTAAAAACCTATTTTTCCATTCATTTAGTTTTTGAAAATAACACCTTTTAATTCTCACAAGCATTTCATTAAACACCTAGGAGACACTATGACACGTGTCCGATACGGACACCAAACGGACACGAATTCTACCCAAATTTTGGGGACACCTAGGAGACTCCTAGATCTAGCCCTACATGTAAAGAAAACAGAAATTTAAATCAATTTAAGGGGTTTTACCTATATGTGCAAAAAGCTTGGAAAAGCTTCAAATGGGGGATTCTTCCTCTTGATGGCAAAAGCTCCAAAATTGTCCCAAAGCTGGGATTAAACCCCAAAATCAGAAAGTAGGAGAGTATTAGGTTCTAATGCAAGAAACTAGGATTATAAAGGAATTAAAATGGATTTATGGGGATTTTTGGAAGAGGGACAAATACCTTTCTTTTTCCAATGTTGAAATGAATAAAGAAAGAGGCAAGCCCTAGAGAATAAGTGTTTATATAGGGTGGGGATCCCTATGGATGGTCATTTAGGGTTTGGTTAGGGTTAGGGCTTCTAGTTATGGGCCATGGGCCAAGTCATGATCAAATAAATCATTAAGCCATAAGTCATTTCATGAAACCATAAACTATGACTTAAATTTACTAAACCAAATCCCCTCATTCTAAAATTAGTTTCTAATGACTAAAAGTAGGTTAACGTAAGTTAGACTAGGGTCACCATGGCTAGGGTTAGCTTCTAGGCTAGTTCTCTAGGTCTCAACAAGTCAAGTCAACCTAGAATTCACCTATTCAATAAATCATCAAATAATTCAAATAAGTCAAAATGACCAAAATACCCCTAGACTAAAATGATAATAAATCATCCTAATGACATGGTTAGGCTCTAGGTCATGCAGTCACTAGGGTCCACTACAACAAAAAACCCTTTTAATGACGTTTGATCAGTGGATTTCATGACGGCTGATAAAGAAGCGTCATCAAAGTTCGAAATACCTTTTTTCTATGACGGTTTGGGCTAATTTTGGGCTTTTTATAACGTTTATAAAATAAAGCGTTATTAATATTTTAGAGCGGTGGCAAACTTGTAATATTTTGCAAACTTATTAATATGTAGAAATATCATTCGTTGTCTCTCTCCTTAACAGATTTCAACTCTCTTTCTTCCTTTCTCCATCCAAAAAAAAATTAGGGTTAGGGTTTTGAGAAGAGAATGATGAAAGAATCGTAATCTCCATCAAGAAATGGGGTCTCCTTCCACGGCTCCCTCTACTTTACCACCAAGAATTCCGAGGGTTTCCTCTGTTCTTGATTTCGTAATCTCCATCAAGAAGCTGCCGGCGGCGGCTCGAGGGGGAAGAACGCGTGCTTCGTCCCTTCTCTCCGTTACTCCTCTCCGAGGAACCCTCGCTCTCGACACTATATAACGCTTTTTCTTCCTTCTGTAGCTATATTTTGATCTATTTTGTAGATTATTGTTGTTTCAAGAAACCATTCGTTTGATCGCTCTAGGTCTCTTTGGGTTGTCTCTTCTTGGAATTCCTCAGTTCTTGACTTTGTTCTCTCTCTTTTCTTTTGGAATATGCTGTTCATTGTTTGTTCTAATATCTTTTGCGTATTTTTCCGCTTCTTTCGGTTCATCGAGTTATGATGTCATATCTATTCCTAATTTCCTCGGTGAATTTTTTTTTTGGGGATTGGTACCGTGTCCGTGGCGTATCGTGTTGGGAAGGCATGACGTAGACACTCAAAAATACACTAGGACACGCCAAAAATATGGAACATGCCCGTGTCGTATCGTGTAATGTAGGTTTTGGGGATTTAGGTACTCTTATAATTTTTTTGGGGCTTGGAGATTTAGCAAAATCTCTGTTCATTGACTGGTAGATACAGCTTTCGCTTATTTTTCCAGTTGGGTTATCCGAGTTTTATTGGGGATTTCAGTATTTGGTTTAATTAAATTTCTGGTGTAATTTGCAGGGTGACAGATTCATCCCAAACAGGTCAGCGATGGACTTGGACATGGCACAGTCCCTCCTCAGCGAGCCGAGAAAGGAGAAGGGGAAGGAGAACACAGCGGTAATGTCATCACCAGAAAAAGTGACATACCAAAAGCTTCTGTTCGAAACTATGATGATGAACCAAACACGAATCCTCTCCTTCAAGAACAAGCCAGCACCGCAGATCGCAGACGAAGGGCATTTCGCCAATCCGTCGTTCCGTCAATCCGTTCCAGCCAAGCGACGACGAACTATTCCTCAAGTAAGCATCCTTTTTCTACTAATCTCAGCTATTATTTATCTTTCTTTATTTTGTTCTGTTTGTACTTATATCCTTGTTTTGATTTCAGTCAGCAGAGAGGGTGTTGGATGCACCGGACAAAATTGATGACTTTTACCTGAATCTGTTAGATTGGGGGAGTAGAAATGTCCTGTTGATTGCACTTGAGAATACTGTCTACTTGTGGAATGCTTCAGATGGGTCTAGTTCTGAGCTTGTGACAGTGGATGAAGAGGCTGGCCCTGTCACTAGTGTTAGCTGGGCAGCAGATGGACGAATTATTGCTGTAGGCTTGGATTCTTCTGACATCCAATTGTGGGACTCTGGCACTTGCCGTAAGGTACTGCACCTTCTCGATGTATTGCTCCTCATATTCTTTTTCATGTAATCAGGAGTTTTCTGCAATTCTTTTGAGAAATCAAAGTACAATCTGAATTGGATTAGGCTAAGAAATTTGAACTTTTGAGAAATCAAAGTACAAATATGACACTATCCCGACCCATCAATGTGAGCCCTTCTTCTTTCCCCCTATCTTGTTTACTGCCCTCTTGAGCTTGCTGGTATGCCATATGGGTTGAAGCAGAGTGGCATTGGGTTGAAGCAGAGCTTGCTGGTATGCTCAATGTTTAGGAAGGAAGTGTGAGTCCCTCCTGCTAACAGTAGGTTCGGATAGACATATATATAGTACACTATAGTAGGAGTTTAGATGTAGTGTGAGGAGAAATTGAAAAAAGAAGTAGGGTCTGTTCCTGCTAACAGTAGGGTCTGTTCCTGCTAACATGTTAGAAATCAGTGGTAAGGTGTTTAAGTTACCGAATCAATGTGGTGTTCGGGTTCTATTGTGTTGGGTGTATGGATCTGGAAATATATTTTATATTTTTGGATTTAAATGATGGAATCCATTTGAAAGAGAGTCGCATGTCCAATTTCTGTATATATTTTATATTTTTGGATTTAAATGATGGAATCCATTTGAAAGAGAGTCGCATGTCCAATTTCTGTAACCTCATTCACTCATCTAACAGATTATATGCCAAATGGTCAATATCTTCCAATACAAGCAAGAAATTTGCATTTCTCTGTCTTAACATGGTATATATATATATGGCATTCCAACTCTCAATCAGAAACATTGTGCTTAATGTACTTCATAATACACAAAATGGGCAGTATTAGTAATTTTTGAAGTATAGGTTTAGTAATAAAGTCATATCATGCTTAAGACAGATATTAATGATGTGTAGAAATGCATCTATTTTGCTATTTTTCATGCTTGTTACTCTATTTCTTATAGTTTGTTGCATATTTAAGTCATTTCTTATGTCTTGTTACTCTTTTTTTATCCATTATACTCATGATATTACAGTAAGGGTTCTGCTTGGTAATAGGGAGAGGATCTGGTTCCCTGCAGGACACAATTTGTTTATAGGACTCTTGCTGGAGACTGGCTAGTTAATGTACTCTATTTCTTATAGTTTGTTGCATATTTAAATGTATATGAAAGTATTTATTACATGATCCTCAATTGCTAGTTTCTTGTTGGAAACTTGGTACCAACTCTTAAGACATGAAGGTGGTCTTTTGGTAATATTTTTTTTTAATCTTTTTCAGGGTTTTGCTACGTGATGCCGACAGTTTTGATGTGCTCAAAGTTGAAGCCAATGTACTAAAAGTTTTGATGGTCTGCTTACTAGTAGTAGTTGTAAATATATGTATTTGGATGTCCTATTTTGAAAAAATATAATGAAGATGGTGATATATATTATGTATATATTTGTAAATGGATTAAATGGTACTCTATAACATTTAGATGTTTTCTTGTGAATATGGCTCAAAATGAATGTTTTGAAATTGAATTGAGCAACATTGAGCATTGATCTATAATTTCTTGGAAAGTAATATATAAATGTGCAGAATTGAGCGTTATAAATGTGCTGAATTGAGTCTATACAGATTATCTATTCATAACGCTTTCAAACTACGCTGAAAAAAAGTGTAGCAGAAACTCATCATATTCATGACGGTTATTTTATGACGCTTTTAAAAAACATTTATAACACCCGTTTTCATAACGGTTGCTGTAAAAAAAAAAGCGTCATGGTTCGTCATTAATGACGCCTTTTAGCCGTCATTAAAAGGATTTTTTGTTGTAGTGGTCCCACTTGCAGCACATCAAAATCACAAGTCATGACTTAAAATAGTTTAAAAAAATAATTAAAAATCACCAAAAATCATAATGTGAAATAAATATCAATAAATAATAATTATAATTACAAAATTTAAAAAATACCCTCATCTGGAAAACTGGATGTTACAATCCTACCCACCTTATAAAAATTTCGTCTTCGAAATTAAGATGATCGCACCTTTCCTAGGTCAAACCCCCAATCAATCAAAGTCGAAGCAATACAATCCTACTGGTCGTGATTCCACAGTCTCGAACAGGGTAGCTACACTATCTAGCAAACATAAGCAATATCCTGGCAGGTACTAAAGAAAATCACACATAGAAGTAGGGAGGAAGAACAAGAAGGTCAAACCTGCTAATCCATTACATGCAACGTCAGCCTCATCGGCTGCCATCGCAAAAGCTCCACCCCTCTGGTGCTGAGCTATATGTGGCCTAGCTCCCTCAAAAGGAGATACAAAGGGACAGTCTACCATCCTATATGAAACTGGTAAAGACAACTAGGAATTAATTATAAAGGATTTCCATTCCAAAGATGATCAAATCGAAAGTTTAAGGCACGAGTGTCAATTGCATTGAAATCCAATAACACAATATATATAGAAGATTTAGTCCCGACACGATCTAAGTTGATCAATTTCAGGATATACTGAAGTTTGGGCAAGATGGAGAACGAGGCCATTGAAATCTGAGCACGAGTATCCAAGATTTGGTATCCATGTCACAATTGAATTTATTCAATTGAATATGACCCCAAACACTGGATGACAAGGAGGATGACCCGGTCAACTGGTCACGATCAAAGAATTATAATTTAAAGGATGATGCAAGGATATAGAAATAAGGCAATTTCTTCCTTTGGATAGAGAAACTAAACATGATACCTCAGTGCCCTTTTTTTTGAAATATACGAAAGGCAAAACAATAAAGAGTTCAAGGACGATGCTATTAAGTACAATACGTGGTTCATAGGCGATGGAAATAATTCAAGGAGAGTTGCCAAAGCTGTCGTGGATGAGACTCTAGGGCAAATTTAACTATGTCTCCCTCCACATAGAATAACATGTGAAAAATGAACCAAAGTACAATAGGTTGATCAGACCATCATGCACCGATTCTGATTAGACAATATGTTAGTGGGTGCCATCCCCCAATAAAATATGTCATGATCAAGCTTGAATAAGATAAGCTTGCAAAACTGGTCTAAATTAGCAACATAAGATAGACAAAATATAAGTAAGGATAATGATGAAGGAAGTTAATAGTCCAAGATTCTTTAAACATCAAGGAGTGAGGGTGAATCAAAACAAGAGGAAAAGGATTTTCAATTTGAAGTTCATAATGAGATTCTCAAGGGTCGTCCAAGAATCTCTCAAGTAGTCCTAACTGTGATTGAGAAACCTCTCCGGTAAGGCCTATCTCTCAGTCCTATTACAGGCTCGCAGCAGTACAACTAAGTCGTCGTACTACTACGATATCGTACTAATGCGACTCTCGACTTGTATGGGCCACCACTAAAAACGTGTCACGACCCGCACCCACTGTGAGGGTACGAGTACGTAACAGCGCCCAGCCTACGCCGCAGTGTCGACGGTAGAACGCTGTCCTAGGTTACTATCTAATCAACAACTCACGCAATTATATAATGTACTTGTCAAATCTCATCTCCGAACGGAGGACAAGTATAGATATAATGAAATCTCAATCACAGTCTAAGCACGATAAGATAACACAGAAGTTTATAACTAAAAACTAAATAACAACATTTAAAAACTACTACATAATAATATCTCAAACAAACTCAAATACAACTCGTATCACAAGTTATTACAATTCAAGTTCTAAAACATGAAAAACTAAACCAAGTCTACTAGCTAGTATCCCGATCACTCCTGAGTGTCGGGGCCATAGGTAGCTAAGCCATCTCCTGCTCCAAGGCAAGTAGGGCAAATGTCCTCAGGGCAAGCATCTGTAATATTTTCAACAGGTCCAGTCAGGACAGGAACGAGCACAATCTCATCTAGAAAACCCAAGTAAATGAAAGAGAACTATAAAGCAGTTATAGACAGTTGTATTGATGAATATGGCAGTTTGTACGAGTAATAATGTAGAGAGCAGTTAAGGTACAAGGAAAGTAAGGTAACTAAACAAGAAGAGAAACATAGCAAAGAAGACTGTAAAATAAGATCTAGCTGAACTAGAGTAACATAATGAGTTCAGATGGTACAATATAAGTCGAGTGTAATCCCAATGTGAGTCTAATATAAGATGAGTCGAATGTAATTCTAATCATTATTCTAATAAGGTGAATCGAATAAGGTGATACGAATAAGGTGATACGAATAGTGATTCACATGATGTTCTAATAATGATTCGAATAAATTCTCCAAGTGTATTTTAAAATACTTAGTTAGACATGTAAACGGCTAAGGGTAAATACGGCACATCACACACCTGGCCGGGTGTGGAATGGCTATCGTTCGAATATTATTCACAGGGGGTGGTTCGAATAGTGGGAATGTTCACATGTCTAATCAAGTATTTTCCCGCACATCTAATACAAATGAATCTAAAATCCGACACATCAATCGAATAAAAGTCCAATCAGCACATGAAGATACGAATAGGTGGTTCGAATAGTGATTCATATGGTGATTCGAATAATAGAGGTAAGACGAGTAAGAATGTGTGTCGTATACATGGATTCAGAAATAACAATACGTGTTTGTAACAGAGAATCACATACAGCTAACTAGAACTGAAGCACAGTAATTTACAAATAAATGAGAGAACAATCAGAGAATGTACTCGCCTGCTACTCTGAAAAGAGTAGTGTAATATCAGATGCCTGCACCAGAGTCACAATATCCTAGATAAAGCAGTACAGATTATAATATGTTTAAAATAAGATAAATGAAGTCTACGATGCAATCTACATGATTCTAAGTCAATTCTAGGTCAAAGTCAACTCTAAGTCAACCCTGATCAACTGTCTAGGTCAAACTAGGTCCAAGTCAAACTCTAAGTCAACTCTAACAGTCAACTAGGTCAACTCAAGGTCAAACAAGTCAAGGTTAGTCAAATCTAGGTTAAAGTCAACTCTTGGTCAACATCCTAGTCAACTAGGTCAGGTCAAGTCTAAATCTAGGTCAACTCTAGTTCGATCTAAGCAAGCACATATCATCACAAGCTTACACATCTATCAACACACAAGTTGTATATACATATAGGCATCCAAATACTAGGCAATGTGCACATAGTGTCATTGTGTGTGTACATGCTTTAGTGTCATAGGTGGATGTGTATTAGAGTGTATAGGGTGTCACAGGTACATGGCATACAACATCACACTATATACCTATATACATACTTGCAACTATATACACAAATTGCATCTTACATCAATTCATTTCCATTTAACATATTATCACACTACAAGCCTAAACCAAGTCAACACCATCCATATCCCATAAGCAACATTCCCATATAGATCAATTATATACAATTCAATATCATATTGATCATGGTATATATATAACTTACATTTCTAATATAGGTCACATCACTTTTCATTACATTAAGTAAATACAATATGTGTGTGTCTGTAGGATATATAGGCAGTGGTATAATCTCATATTTACATAAAGGAAATTTCAGGTTATGATCATGGGGTAATCTAAGGAAATTCATTTCTCAGTTTTCAGGTGAACCCAAATCAAATCTCAGTTATATCCCATAGAACATATATAACAAATCAAACTCAATTTCATATCCATTCTCAGGTTTGTGTAGTGACTTGATAAACTCATTTCAGTTACCTGGGTTCATTTCTTAGGTTGACAGTGTATGTACAGATTTCGGTTCAATAGTCAAATGAAAACTTCAAAACCTAAATCCCATGCCAACATGAAAACTCCACATGTAGTTAATCTTATTTTTGCATCTCAGGAACATATATGCACTTCTCAGATTTCAGTTTACATTCCAACTCCCCATTTCAGTTATCAAGTACCAACCTCAAATCCCTATTCATTTCAGTTCATGCATTCTTTCATTCTTCTCAGGTTTCAATGTTTAAAGAGTGCACAAACAGTTTTCATGAAGCCTCCATGCCAATTTCGATATCCCAAATCCTCAACACAACAATAAACTAGCATCTAAGTAATTAACAACATTTCATATGAATATGAATATACAGGGACCTATACAGTATCCTGAATAGATACATCTAACATCACAGGTTACTTGTGTGTGTGTACCTTAGTTGAAATGTGCGAGTGAACAGAGTGTAATGACAGGAAAATGACAGAGCACAGTTAACATACTAAGTCCAAATTCCAAACTCGAAATCCCAACAACCAAGTTTCATATTTAAACAACCATTCAAACCAATTCCAATTCAAGACTGAACCAAGCCCATAGGACTGTGTCAGTTGACAGCCTACACAACAGTTTAACCATTCAAAATCCAATTCGAAGACCTAAACCTAACACAATTTAATCGCCAATCATTTCAGTAAATCAATTACATATATATATATAATCTATCATTTAAAACCAAAAGTACTCAGCTAAAATCCCTCAAATGTGCACTGCACTCAGAGTATCAGAGATTCCCATTAAACATATGAATTCGAAACCAAATTAAAAAGGAAAACTTGAAACCAACAGGAAGAACTAAGTATACAGGTAGTTGGGACAACCCCATATGACCAAGTGGTCCCTATCGTGTCCAAAAACAGGATACAAGTGTCACAAATTCGAAGAACAAAAGTATCAGAAACTGTGAACAGAATAGGCCTCGTGCGGTGGTGTCGACCAACCTAGGGGCTCGTGTGTCCAACCTCGAGCCTCGTGCTCATGTCTAGAGTTAGGTTAAGAGTAGGGCTACGTGTTAACGTGTCTGTATTGTGTCCACGTGGTGCATAAGGTCGTGTCCAAACCCGTATCAGAGCCTAGTGTGTGCGTGTGTGTTGTGCTCGTGCAGTCCAGTGCGAGGGAGTTTTCTCTCGAACCACTCAACGATACCTCCCCAAATTTCATAGACCTCATAGAAGACATTGCCCCTAGGTTCTCCTCAAAAATCTTGTATCCTCGTGTCGTGTCCTGGCTTCTACAGTGCTCGAGCAGCAGGGGAGAATACATGCACGATGCAGTATCTCGTACAGGCGTGTCACAGTCTCGTGTGCGTGACACACGACAATGTAGGCCTTCAAAAACGAAAGTCACGCTGAGTTGATCAGGACAGAGTCCAACAGTCACGCTCAGTTGATCAGGACAAATATTTAAAAGTCACGCTGGGAAACAGCTCATCATTTGTCAGAGTGTCATTATGACTGACAGCACGACAGTCGAAGAATGTCTTCTCGTATGCCACGTATGCGCGGAACCCGAGAGATCATAGCCGACTATTACGTGACTTTCAAAATCTTCTTCAGCAAGACTCAGCCTTCGTCAAGTTGGCGTACCAAAAGAGTTTCTTGTCATTTAATGCGACTGACAAAGGCAATCACTGTCAGAGATTTTGTGTCAGTCGAGGCACGTCGAATCAAGACAGCTGGCAGTCCTACCTCAATCGAGCGTGGATTATATTCCTTTCTAAAGTCTGCGTATATTTTGAGCTTTCTGTCTCAAGTTTGCGTGGATCCTGAAGCTTCTTGCCCCAAGTTTGCGTGGATTTTGAAGCTTTCTGCCCCGAGTCTGCGTGGATTTTGTCTTCAACAAGTCTGCGTGGATTTCATCAAAATGGAGTACGAATCCTGCGTGAACAGGCAATAGTCGGCTGAAGAAGACAAATTGTATCAGATTCCTACAGTTGTAATTTTCCCAGATACACAATAAATAAAGTGAATTTATTTATGGAAAACAAATTGGCGACTCTGCTGGGGAAAACCATCTCCTCTTCTGAGATGGCAACAACTCAATGCGACACTTCGTCAATCGGCTCGATGAAGAAGGTGATGACGATCCAATTCGATCAACTCGCCTATGAAGAAATGCAGCGGGCTAAGAGTGGCAAGCCTACTTCAGCCTCCATCACCACTGCCAAGTCGAAGGGACACTCTGTCTATGTCCCTAAGAATCAGTTGGCAGCCAATGGTGAAATCTCTGACACAGTGTCTACTCCTAACACTGGCAAGGACTCTATTGCAAGCACGCACACTTTTGTGCACTCGAAGTTGACAGCAATCAAAGGTCACGCTGGCAGTACTGGCTCCTTAGCCAAATCTGTTCCAGCGTGCAAATTCAATCCCAAAAGTCACGCTGACAGTACTGGCTCCTTAGCCGAATCTGTTCCAGCGTGCAATCTCTCAATCAAAAATCATGCTGACAGCACTGGCTCCTTAGCCAAATCTGTTCCAGCGTGTATTTCCATGTTAGTCAAAGAAAAGGAGATGGTCTTTTGACTACTCTTCCTTCTGGACATTCTATGTCTCAAAACTTGAATGAGTCTAAGAAGAAATATTCCTTAATGTCTTCTTCTATGACTTCTTCAAATTGTGCACATAATTTGTCTATTAGAGAGGGTTTGTTACCAACTCCTAATCAAGGGGGTGGTTTAACTCTTCCTTCTCTGCAAATATCCAGATCAATGGAAGGAAAACTCCAAGTTTCCAAAACCAATGTGTCACCTCCAATTGATCTAAGAGTAAAACTTAATCAAATCCGTTTGGGAAACACTTCTGGTGTTAAGAAACCACACCAATCGGAAATGAAGATAAAAGATCCGGATGCAGAGTATGCTAGAAATTATGTGGCTCATATTAATCACTCCCTATATAATCAAGAGCCATCAAGACCCAGGAACAGGAAATATACTCCTAAAAATACACAAGGAGTGTTCTCTGATGTACCTCAATCTTCACAAACAGATTTACGAGAACACCTTCAACAGAAGAGAAGGAGTAATGCTGTGACAATGGATCATACTGAATGTGACTTCCAGCCAAGAGTCATAATTCAATGCAGATGTCAATCAATGGTTCAAGACTCTATTCATCATGAATGTGACTTCCAGCCGAGAGTTACAATGCAATACAGATGTCAAACAAAACGACAATCTATCTTCAATCGGATTCAGTGTGAACCTATGCCTGATGAAGATGAGCCTTTGTTTGCTTCTGTCAACATGACCTCTCGGAATACTGGGGGTAGAGATGATAGTCCAGATGGAGTATATAGAGGCACAAGAGCAAGAGTCCTGGCTTCTAGTCAAAGGACTTTGATTTCTGAAGATGATTCTGAATTCCTGGGAGAATCTAATTTCCCACCTCTTCCTACTGGGGGTAGTTCTCCTATAATTGACTTTGATGCACAAAGCAATGATTCAGAACAAACGACATCCACCAGTTCATCAATAATCCCTCGTACAGTCACGACTTATATGGTTGATGGGAATACTGATGAACCTTCTTCTTCTTTGACTCCTCAAGAACAAAGAATTGCTTCTTTGGAACAACAAATGAAATCTATGGCTGATACTATGAAGTCGATGTATGAACTTATGGCAACTCAGATGCAAAATCGACAGACTGTACCAGATGCCATACCAACTGACGCTGATATGAGTCCAGTGCAAGTTCCTCCAGCAGTACAATCCAATACTCCTGGACCAGCTCAACCAAATCCTAGTCTCTCTGGAGCTGGGGGTAGTGCTTACAATGCTGTTCCTTCTCCCAATTATTCTCTACAAGCTACAACTCCACAATCCTCCGGAGTTGTTAATGAAGAATTGAGGAATCTCAAAACTCAATTCGAGGCATTCAAACAGAAAGATGGTTTACAAAGGTTAGGCATCAGGCAACCTTATCCGATAGAATGGAAGCAAGTATCATATCCTCCTAAGTACAAGCCTCCTACTATCTCATTCTATGATGGAACCACTTCTCCAAGTCAGTTTATTAATCACTTTGAAGTGATGACTGACCAGTTGCAACCAAGTGACGCCCTCCTTACTCGGGTGTTTGTTGGATGTCTCAAGGGAACGGCTTATGAATGGTATAGAAGTCTCCCAGATGGGTGCATTACCTCATTTGCCGGTTTCAAACAGATGTTTCTTGAATGGTTCTATGAAGGGCTCAATGACATGACTATGTCTGCTCTTATTAGAATCAAGCAGAAAAATAATGAAACTACAGAAGAGTACATTGAACGGTTTCGAAAAGAAGCTCTGAAGATGCCTCTTGGAACTCCTGATGCTGTCACTATCGACACATGCAAATCAAACTTATTGCCAATCATCAGCATGTGGACAGGATCCACCCAATTTCAAGACTGGCCTTCTTTCATAGTTAGTGCCAAAGCTGCAGAAATTAGTGCTGAAACCTTCAAAGGTTTAGGAGTGCAGATGACTCCCAAAGAAACAAGTCAAGGTACTAACAATAAAAACAATGCTCGCAAAGGAAAAGAAACTCTTGAAGTTAATCTTCAGAGCAAAGATGCATCAACTGTTAAAACTTCTCCTACTTCTACAACCCAACAAACAAGAGCACCTCGTCCCAAGGAAGAATACTCTTTTGACGACGACGATGTCCTTGGTATTTTTGAATGTCTGCTGAAAGGTAATAAAATACAATTACCTGAGATGAAGAAACCTGATGAAGCTGGTAAGACAGATCATCCTAAATACTGTCCATACCACAGAATGCTGGGTCACACAATTCGTACATGTTATGTACTGAAAGGAAAGATCCAAGAAATGATTAAATCTGGAGCTATCTCTCTTACTCCGAAAGAGAAGACTGTCACTTCCAACGTCGTCTCTATGCAATTCGGAGATTTCCCTCCCCAACTCCTTGAAAGTGGGATCATTCCTATTCCCAAGGCAACTCTTGACATAGTGAATATTCCTCCTCCACAGTCTGAAGGATTAGTGCCAATCACTTTAGAAACAGGAGAAATCATGTGGATACATCCCGATCTAGTGGCAGATTTTGAATCTCCTCCTCCTCAAAAGACTACTTCTCGAAAGTTCAAGAAGGCTGGAAAGATTAAGTCATGTCATATGACTTCTCTCGGATCTATCTCTGACACAGAGCCAAAAGAGAAGGAAGAAGCACTTGCTGGTGCTACTCGAACGGGAAAACCTTATCTAAAGGATTATTCCAAGAATCCTGAGGATACTCCTGATATCCCTCCAGCTGATAAAGATGCTCCTAATGTTCCTCCTGAAGAAGAATCATTCACTGTACCTATTCCTTCAACTACCCCAGTTGAACCTGTTTCTTCCAAGCCCACAGTTCTTGAGAAAGGCAAGCAACAGGCTCGGTTTGATAAGCTAATCAAGAAGTCCTCTCCTCTTGGACTTCAGAAGCCTTATAATTTCGATATTTTAGCTCAACTTGCTAATACTCCAGCTAGAATGTCCCTCTTTGAACTTTTACGTCTTTCTAAAGAGACTCGGGAGACGTTAAGTGAAGCACTTCTTCAAGCTGACTCTTGTCTTGCACAATTGAAGAAGCCAGATGCAGAACCTGTCACTTGCTTACATTGCAACAGTGTACTGGAGATTATCCCAAATATCACCTTTACACAAGATGACATGCTATTGGAGGATAATCGACATGATCGGCCTCTCTACTACACCGGTTATATTGATACGATGAAGATAGATCGTATCCTTATTGATCCAGGGTCTGCTATAAGCATCATGCCAAAGAGTCTATTGGATGAACTAAAAATCCCTCTTCACAAGCTCTCCAAGACGGTTACTACTATCCTGGGATTCAATCAAAGCCGAAGCGAGCCTTTGGGAAAGATTCACCTGAAACTTCAGATAGGTGATTTCAGATCCAAAGTCACTTTCTATGTGATCGAGATTGTGGGATCCTACAATCTTCTTCTGGGGAGGCCCTTTCTTCATGAAAATAATGTGGTGCCCTCTACTCTTCATCAGTGTTTTAAATACATTGATAGCAATGGAAGAGTACAAAAAGAAGTTGATGATATAAAACCTTTCCATGGGGTTGAAGCTTATTTCAATGATTCCCGAATGTACAAAGAAGAGTATACAAGGTTGATACAAGCCATGGAGAAAGAGGATTCACAAAGTGAGACTTTAATAATTCCTGTTAAAGGTCAAACTACTCAGCAACAATCTCTCAAACCCTCTGGAGAAGGTTCTTTCATCATTCCGGTGACTGGACGGATATCTCCGTTACCTCAGTCGTCTGCTCAAGATACAATGATCATTCCTGTCAGTGGGCGTACTACAGTTCCTGTATCTTCACAGAATACTCTGCTAATTCCAGTTGGAGGGCGGACTATTCTTCCATCTCAAGCTTCAAGGGAGCTCACCTCTTCTGAGCCATTTGTTATCGATCTTAATCGAAACAATGCTTCTTCTCGTTCTTCTTCTCCCCCTTTAGTCATTGACTTGGCTAAAATCTCTAAGGCTCAGCCTTCTCCCAATGTAAATACTGCTGTTTTTACATTTAATGAAAAGTCTCCATCTTTGCAGTATGTTGATATGTGTAATTATGTTCATAGTTATTTACATCTGTTAGATGACTTGAGCACAATAACCATAGGGGTTGTACAGACTGTTCATACATATGTATCCTTAGAACCTGTACAATCTTCATACTTCCTAGTTCCCAGCAGAAAGCCAGGAGATATTCCAATACTCTTCTACAAAGGGCCTCAAAATCCTTCTGATTTAGAAGATGAGGACAAGAATGATGATACTGGAAGATTACAACTACGTCGTTATAGTCAGCAATCCAAAGACATCATTAAAAATATGGGCTATGACTTCAGGACTGGCCTCAACAGTGGAAAAGGAAGAAAAATGCCTGTCCGGATTCCTCCCCTGAAATATGGAAGGACAAAATGCAGATTGGGCTATACTGCTCCTACTCCTTTTATCAATATTGTTCATGAAGATCCCGAATCTGACGAAGATAAGAGATCTGATTCTTCCAGTACCACTTCTTGGGATTCCGATACGAGTATTGATGACTTCTACTGCAACATTCTGTCTTCCAACATGGTTTCCATTGACCGTTATGAAGAAAGTGATGAAGACGAAGAAGAGTTTGAAATCTCACCTGAATCAGAACAATGGGCCCAAAGGTTAGATAATCAATGGGAGTTCCGATTCGAGCAAAAAGAACCTCCGACTGAAGATAAACTTGTTCAAGTAGATATTGGTGAAGAAGGATCTCCCAAACCAATATTCATCAGTGAAAGTCTTTCAGAAACTGATAAGCAAGACATGATTAAACTCATTCGTGATTACATCGATGTCTTCGCTTGGAGTTATGAAGATATGCCAGGACTTGATCCATAAATCGCAACTCACAAGCTCAATATCTTGCCGAACGCTAAACCGGTCAAACAGCAACAACGACGATTTCGTCCAGACATTATGGATGCAATTGAAGCTGAAGTCAATAAACTCATGGCCTCTGGGTTTATTAGAGAGGAACAACATCCCGATTGGGTGGCTAACATAGTTCCTGTCCTTAAAAAGACTGGCAAGATCAGAGTATGCATAGACTTCTGCGATCTCAATGCGGCATGTCCTAAAGACGAATTCTCTCTACCAATCACTGATGTCATGATCGATAATACCTGTGGGTTTGAACGGATGTCATTCATGGACGGGTATTCTGGGTACAATCAGATTAAAATGTTTCCAGATGACGAGAAACACACTTCTTTCAGAACGCCGATCGGTACATACTGTTATACAGTGATGCCATTCGGTCTCAAGAATGCAGGAGCAACTTATCAACGAGCCATGAGTACTATATTCCGTGAACATTTGCGGAAAACAGTCGAATGCTATGTTGATGATATTGCAGTCAAAAGTCGACAAAAGGAGGATCATATCCAAGATTTGAAGACTATTTTTGATCTAATGCGTAAGCATCAATTAAAGATGAACCCTACTAAGTCCTTCTTAGGCGTCTCTAGTGGTAAATTTCTCGGCTTCGTCATTACCTCTAAAGGTATACACGTGGATCCCGAGAAGATCAAAGCCATCTAAGAGATGCGTCCTCCACGCACCTTAAAAGAGCTACGAGGATTTCAAGGAAGGATCGCTTATATCAGGAGATTCATCTCTAATCTTTCAAGACGCTGCAGACCATTCAATAAACTCATGAAGAAAGGTGTTTCTTTCGTCTGGAATGATGAATGTCAGAAAGCATTCGATGATATAAAACAATATCTGATGAGCCCTCCAGTATTGGTACCTCCCATCTCAGGAATTCCATTCCTCCTATATACCCGAGCAATGAGTCATTCATTGGGTGCATTACTCGCTCAAAAGAATCAAAATGGTCATGAACAAGCCATCTACTATCTCAGTCGTACTATGACCGGAGCTGAACCTCGATATTCACCGGTCGAAAAAGAATGTCTAGCCTTGATGTTCGCTGTTCAAAAGACACGACATTATATCATTGGCCAGACTATTCATGTCATCTCCAGGATCAATCCTATACGGGTCATGATGAAGAAATCCAGTGTTTTGAATTCTAGATTGGCTAACTGGGGAATCCTACTTGCTCAGTATGACATGCATTATATTCCTCAGAAGTCAGTCAAAGGACAAGCTTTAGCTGATTTTCTGGCTGCTCATTCAATTCCAGAAAATTCAAAACTCTATGACGAAATTCCAGATGAAGTCCTAGATTCAAACCAAATTGCTGAAGAAGATCCTACTTGGCGTCTATTCTTTGATGGAGCTTCAAGGATAGGTCCTAATGGTGATATTGTCGCTGGAGTTGGAATCGTTCTTATATCGCCAGAAGGTCTTGCTATCCAAAGAGCTTATTCTCTTGATCAGCCGTGTTCAAACAACGTAGCTGAGTACAATGCGTTACTCATTAGTCTTCAACTCGCTAAACATCTGAATATTCAACATTTGGAGGCGTACGGAGACTCTAAACTCATTGTCAATCAGATAAGGGGTACTTATGAAGTTCGCCATCAAGATCTGGTTTCTTATCATAGATCAGCTATATCTATGGCTTCTTTATTTGAAGAATTCTTCATTGAACATGTTAGGCGAGCATGTAACACAGAAGCTGATGCTCTAGCTAATCTTGCGGCAGTGTTGGCTATCCCGATTAGACGGCAACAAATGATTGTTGTTCGCAATCGAGAATTATTTCATCTGGAAAATAACCTGACTCTAGGACTTCCAGTTGACATTGAAGAATCAACATCTCATGACATCAACACAACAAGAGGATTTGGATTTAGTCGTAAATCTTTATCATCTTCATCTGATTCCAGCATGGAATTCATCTTCAGTAACTCGGCCGAGAATCAAAATACGGATACGGATTGGAGACTTCCTTTCTTAGATTTCGTATTGTATGATATTCTTCCAGATGATCCGAGTGAGGCAGCATCTATCAGACGACGATCACTCAGATTCTATTATAATCATACAACAAAGACCTTATATCGTCGAGCTTATGATGGTTTACTTCTTCGATGTGTTGCCGGTGACGAGGCTCAACAAATTATTCGCGAAGCACATGATGGAATTTGTGGAGCACATCAGCCTGGACCAAAACTTCAAGACCGTATTCGACGTATGGGTTATTATTGGCCCACTGTGGTATCAGACGCCATCGAATATGCAAAGAAGTGTAAAGCTTGTCAAATCCATACGGATTTTATTCATCAACCTTCGAAATTTCTATATCCGACGGCAGCATCATGGCCCTTCGAAGCTTGGGACATGGATATTATCGGCCCGATCAATCCGCCGTCATCCAAGGGTCATCGGTTTATTCTCGCAATAACTGATTACTTCTCCAAATGGGCCGAAGCCATTCCTTTATCTGAAGTTAAGACGTCCAATGTCATCAGCATTATTAAGCATCATGTCATCTACAGATTTGGTGTTCCTCGACCCATTATTCATGATAATGGACCACAATTCGTTAGTCAGAAGTTTACTCGATTCTGTGACGATCACCGGATCAACAATGTGGCTTCTACCGCATATAATCCGGCAGCTAACGGATTAGCAGAAGCTTTCAACAAGACCATCATCAAACTCCTAAAGAAGTTTGTCTCTACTAACAAACGTAATTGGAGTGAGAAGCTCGGTGAATGTTTGTGGGCTTATCGTACTACAGTTCGTAATGCTACTAAATGTACACCCTTCTCTCTGGTGTATGGTTGCGAAGCTGTTCTTCCATTAGAGATTCAAATTCCTTCTTTAAGGATAGCAATCGCTAATGAACTCACTGCTGAAAATAATGATCGTCTTCGACTTCAGGAATTAGAAGCTCTGGATGAAAAGCGATTATCTGCTCAACAGAATATTGAATTCTATCAAGCTAGAATTTCAAGAGCTTTTAACAAGAAAGTCAGAGTTCGAGCATATCAAAAAGGAGAACTTGTTCTAACAGTCAGACGTCCTATGACTATGACTCATATGAGCAAGGGTAAATTTGACGCGAAATGGGAAGGTCCTTATATCGTAAGCAGAGTTTTCTCAAATGGAGCTTATCAACTCTCAGAATTGGATGGTCGAAAAGTTTTGATGCCTATTAATGGCAAATTCCTTAAAAAGTACTATGTATAAATGTAAATGATTGTAATCATCAGACAAATTCATGTTTAGAAATAATATTTTTATTTTATTTTAATCATGAATGATGGTATATGATATTAAGGAAGATCACTATCATCCTTCTCTACATTTGGATGTGGGCCACTGCCGTCCTTCTCGAAGATGCGATCAGCAAAAGAACTGAGAACCTCTTTGCTGGAACCCACGAGGAACTTACAAACGTCCATCCTCATGGCTTCTTCTTCTTCAGTCCTTCCTGGTTCGAGCAGGAAGTTCAGAATATCCCTTGGTGGCTTGGGTGCAGACGAACCTTCGCCTGCTTCCTCCTTCTTCGATTGAACTTGACCAGCAGGGTGTTCATCAGTGCCTTTCTGAATCTTCATGGCAATTCCAGCTTTCTTGGATGCTTCTTCAGACGACATTTTTATGTTTGAAAGAAGAAGTGTTCGTTCTTGTCAGATTTCTGTTATATTTATAGGCAGAAGTTCCTCAAATAATGAAGCGTCACATTCATCCGACGATTCACATATTCATTAATGCTTGACGGTTCATCCGTTCATTTCTCACATTCATCAGACGGTTCGCCCGTTCATTAATACTTGACGGTTCATCCGTTCATTTATTACGTTCATCCGATGGTTCGTCCGTTCATAATCTTCTATCAATTTTGGAGATTCGTTATTTATCATGTTTTCATAACCTCTGAATCAATTCCGAATCTACCTACTCATTTGTCATTTTTGACCTCTACATAGAAATTAATCTATTTTCTTTTGAGTTCCTACATATTATCACGTCCATATTACCTCTGATAATATCATATACTCTAAAACAGAAAAGAAGATTTTATTATCTATCATGTCCACAATTCATCCACAAATACAAATTATTGAGCATAGAAGAATTATCATTTCCATTCTCATTTCACCATAAAAAGTCTATTACATTTTCTTAGACTTTCTTACAAATCATAATGGAAATCTATTACAATCTTGGATTTTCATTCTACACCACAACAATAACCTAATAGAGATCTATCTTCTTCTTTGGATCTTCTCCGTCGGACCTTCTCCGTCAGGTTCGTTGTTGGTGGCAGTTCCTGACTGTCTGAGTCCCAGTCACGACCTGATCAGCAGGAATCAAACTCTGGTCTTCTCTCTCAGACGAGAGGAGAACCACAGAGTATGGCAGCCCGAAGTCGTGGTGCTGCCAATACAATTGGTGGATTGGGAGCGACCTCTCAAGGGAGATAGGATCGTATCCCACATTGGGATACAATTCCTAGTTCTCCTGTGAAAGGAACTCTACTACCCGATTTCTCGGGGTAGAGCTGACTCCACCATCCAACTCTCGTGTATAAAGGCTCTTCCTACCATCTGAGGAAGACCCTTCTATCCCACGAAGAGTTCTGAGTTGTCTGATTTACGCGTCAAAAGCGTATGAGCTCCCTGATATAGGTGTCAGAGGAATATTCTCCACAGCATCCAAATCACCAATGCCAGTTCTGAAGAAATTTTTTAGCCGAGCTTCTGCAGAAAACAGCAAGGAAAAAGATATTAAATCAACAGAAATATCATTCTCATTAAGCGTGCATTTGTCAAACAGAGACAGGCGTGTATTGTTCAGTCAGAAACAAAAGCTCATCTTCAACAGTAAAAATGGTACGCGTACTTACCATCAAGTTTGGTGCTAAGGATTGGCAAACCAATGTCTGGTATAGTGCACAGAAATCGAACATTAGAAAGCATTGCTTTCCTGTTTGAGAATCAAATCTCACAAAAATTCATTCTCAGAGAAGAAGCAGAAGAATGAAGTATGTGTGAAACTCAGCTACCTATTTAAAGGACAAAGTACAAGCCTATTCTTGGAAAAGATTCGCGTAAATAGCGCTCGTAAACCATGGAATGAGTGTCACGTGTGCTTTGGAAGACAGCGCAACATTGGAAACAGTCAAAGAGTGCCATTTAATATTCTTCATTAACGTACGCTGCTCAAACACAAAAGTTGTACTACATTTTTCAAGACAGGCACTGATGGCCTTACAAAAGACAAAACTAAAAGAGTGCAACGTTTTCAAAAGAAGACAAAAGAAGCATAAAAGACACGCTCTATTTTGCAGAGTGGCTGAGCTTAGTGCCCAATTCTTCTACGCTCTTAACCCCCATGCGGTGTAACAGAGCATTCAACATTTCACGCTGTTCTGCAAGGCTGCGTCCATTGGAAGAAGATGAGCCATCCAGGCCAAAATAGCTCAAGAATTTCTTGGCCAATTGTGCGGGGTCATCTTTGAACTCGAAGACAAAAGGCTTCGGTTCCTTACCCTCAAAAGTAGGGTCGCCATGGGAACAAAAACCCAACTTTCTTGCTTCTTCTTCAGCTTCTTCCTTCGGAGTCATGTTGACGTGAGATGATCAAAGCTGAATTCTCTCCCTGTTTATATAACAGAGCTTACCGGCGGTTCATATTCCACCATAAATTGGATGCAATCAGTCTCGGAAAATGAAGAGTCATCATGATATTTAATAAGTTCATTTGAATGTTTTCAAAGAACTTCGAAGTCTTTTCGACTTTCGAAAAATTTGAAGTCATCTCAGCGTGACTGATTTCATTTTATCATCTCGTTTTCAAAGTATTTTGAAATAATTTATCATTTTTCGAAAACTTTGAAGGGAGTTTTGTAGGCCTTCAAAAACGAAAGTCACGCTGAGTTGATCAGGACAGAGTCCAACAGTCACGCTCAGTTGATCAGGACAAATATTTAAAAGTCACGCTGGGAAACAGCTCATCATTTGTCAGAGTGTCATTATGACTGACAGCACGACAGTCGAAGAATGTCTTCTCGTATGCCACGTATGCGCGGAACCCGAGAGATCATAGCCGACTATTACGTGACTTTCGAAATCTTCTTCAGCAAGACTCAGCCTTCGTCAAGTTGGCATACCAAAAGAGTTTCTTGTCATTTAAGGCGACTGACAAAGGCAATCACTGTCAAAGATTTTGTGTCAGTCGAGGCACATCGAATCAAGACAGCTGGCAGTCCTACCTCAATCGAGCGTGGATTATATTCCTTTCTAAAGTCCGCGTATATTTTGAGCTTTCTGTCTCAAGTTTGCGTGGATTCTGAAGTTTCCTTCCTCAAGTCAGCGTGGATTTTGAAGCTTTTTGCCCCAAGTCTGCGTGGATCCTGAAGCTTCTTGCCCCAAGTTTGCATGGATTTTGAAGCTTTCTGCCCCGAGTCTGCGTGGATTTTGTCTTCAACAAGTCTGCGTAGATTTCATCAAAATGGAGTACGTGGCAGCCATGCCACTGATCTCTCGCCTGCGTGTCCTGTAACTTGTACACGACTCATGCATGATTGCCATGTGTCCAATAGTTACAGGCCACGTCCAGTAACTGTTCACAACCTTGCGTATGTTAAATCCTGCGTGATTTTTAACTAGGCACAGGCTGTGAAGACAGTTATCTTTTCAGTTATTATTTTGACTCTATAAATAGAGTTCTTTTTCTCATTCATTGTACAGATACATAGTTATCTACTGTCAAAATTTTGAGAGCTTTTCTTCTTCGTATAGTCCAAGGGATAAAGTGATCGTCTTCTAGATCAGATTCCTACAGTTGTAATTTTCCCAGATACACAATAAATAAAGTGAATTTATTTATGGAAAACAGACACGTGACACATTGTGATCGTGTCTAGGGGTAGAGGGGACTAGGGCTAGGTGTCTAGGTGTCTGCACGACCCTCAAATCGCGTCGTGTCCTGGTTTTATAGCCATGTCAGAGACTAAAAAGCAGTGCACAGGTGCAGTGTGCAGCGTATTCGTGTCCAATTTGGACATGGACACGGGCCTAAATCATGATCAGTATATAGGATTTGTGATCTACACTTAAAAAGCTATTTTTCCATTCAATTAGTTTTTGAAAATAATACCTTTTAATTCTCACAAGTATTTCATCAAACACCTAGGAGACACTATGACACGTGTCCGATACGGACACCAAACGGACACGAATTCCACCCAAATTTCGGGGACACCTAGGGGACTCCTAGATCTAGCCCTACATGCAAAGAAAACAGAAATTTAAATCAATTTAAGGGGTTTTACCTATATGTACAAAAAGCTTGGAAAAGCTTCAAATGGGGATTCTTCCTCTTGATGGCAAAAGCTCCAAAATTGTCCCAAAGTTGGGATTAAACCCCAAAATCAGAAAGTAGGAGAGCATTAGGTTCTAATGCAAGAAACTAGGATTACAAAGGAATTAAAATGGATTTATGGGGATTTTTGGAAGAGGGACAAATACCTTTCTTTTTCCAATGTTGAAATGAATAAAGAAAGAGACAAGCCATAGAGAATAAGTGTTTATATAGGGTGGGGATCCCTATGGCTGGTCATTTAGGGTTTGGTTAGGGTTAGGGCTTCTAGTTATGGGCCATGGGCCAAGTCATGATCAAATAAATCATTAAGCCATAAGTCATTTCATGAAACCATAAACCATGAGTTAAATTTACTAAACCAAATCCCCTCATTCTAAAATTAGTTTCTAATGACTAAAAGTAGGTTAACCTAAGTTAGACTAGGGTCACCATGGCTAGGGTTAGCTTCTAGGCTAGTTCTCTAGGTCTCAACAAGTCAAGTCAACCTAGAATTCACCTATTCAATAAATCATCAAATAATTCAAATAAGTCAAAATAACCAAAATACCCCTAGACTAAAATAATAATAAATCATCATAATGACATGGTTAGGCTCTAGGTCATGCAGTCACTAGGGTCCCACTTGCAGCACATCAAAATCACAAGTCATGACTTAAAATAGTTTAAAAAATTAACTAAAAATTACCAAAAATCATAATATGAAATAAATATCAATAAATTATAATTATAATTATAAAATTTCAAAAATACCCTCATTTGGAATACTGGGTGTTACAAGCGTGGCTCGGCGGGTAAGTGTCTAAATATGCGTTGAACACTAAGGTAGAACAATGAACAATCGAACAATTGAAGCGACATGCATCAAGTGTACGAGTCGCGGTAGGGCAATGATGGTAGAACATTGAAAGACGATATTGAGATGTACATCATATGCACGACGTTGGGCGTCGTGCATCAATATGGATGTGTTGGGGCATAACGCCGACGGAGCTCCCCATATGGATGGTGGATTATGTTTATGAGACGCGAATATGTTTATGGCACGAGAAACCATTTATGGATCGAGACTATGTTTATGGAACGGAGGATGGGTTGGAACGATATGATTTGTATGCTATGGTACGTATTGCATGGTCAATGGACTCGGATGGCCCGTGCACGGGTGCGGCTTCCCTCGGACGGTTATGACCCGGGCACCGGGACCGTTCGGCCTATGAGGGAATTATGTGTGGTATTTATGGTGCACATCATTCGGACGGATTGCGACCGTCCAGTGCTGTGATAAGCTATGATATTCGTAAGTTTGGAATCCTTCGGATACTGGGCTAGCAACCCGTATCGAAGTGATTGTAGGCTTACACATAAGAGATGCCAAGTCCATTACGGTTCGAAACACCGTGACCTTCATATAGATAGGGCCGGTGGGCTGAGATGAGAGTTGGGTGCAGGCGCAGGGCCTGCCACCCTTATGCATATGTTTACGGTTATGATTGGTTGGTTGCGCAAATCATATGATTGCTTATGTAAATTCTAACCATGGCAGGCTAGGCAAAGAGGAATAGAGATGAGCACGAAACACTATGTTATGTTCATATTATGGCTAACTGTATCTGCTGCAGGAACACGGCATGGGACACGTTTATGATAAGTCATTATATATGAAGTTTTTCATGAAATGGATCCTAAGGCTAAATAGAAAGATCATCAATAATGTTGCATGTCCACTAAAATTACTTAGTGTTTGGTTTAGGTGCGAGCGGATCTTGATCAGAGCGAAGCGAGGACGGAAGTACTAATCTCCCACTAGTTTATGTACATGCTCTGGTTATGATCGGCTCGGGGTGGAGCTTGGCTTGGACGTGCCAATGCATGGAGTCCTTGGCGTTCAAGAGGAGCTACCGCATATGCGTTCGGACTTGCGACATGGAGATGTTCGGCCGAAGACTACTTGGTGGCTATAAAGAGACATAATGTATGGAACAATGTAATCCTGTGTGAGCTAGAGAGATCATGAGCGTTGTAGCTAATTGGCATATTGAGTTGGGCTATTCAGAGCCGTTGTAACCTTCAGTTCAATATTAATAAAAGAGATTCTTATGTTATACTCTGTTTTTTTCTTCCGCTGCTTATGTTATCAAATTGAGATAGTTCTATGTGAACCTGTTATCTTGCCTTGCTCGAGCGCAACTCCAGGCTCGTGCGACATCACGCCCCAGCGAGGACGATAATTCGGGTGAAATCTAGCGAGGACGAGCGATTTCCCGGATCGGGGCGTGACAAGTTGGTATCAGAGCGGTTCTATCCTTTGGACCGTGTATGAATCTCTTTGACCCTCAGTTGCTTCGCTATCGAATTCAGTTGACTCTAAGTTGTTTCCGCAACCGCATAGCTCATGGATCTGCTCGACGCTATATTGGATGTTCCATACAATAAGTCTATACTAAGTGAGTACGTCTGCCACAAGTATGTCGTGACTATCACGCTATCTCCGTGTGCCATCGGAGAGTATTGGTTGCACGAAGTGCAACGGGTTATGAGATTATGGTTTCCCGAAGTGCAAGAAAGTTGTGAGTCGTTGATTGCACGAAGTGCAACGAATTTGTGTTGTTGGTTGCACGAAGTGCAATGGTATGCGTATTGTTGATCGCACGAAGTGTGAAAAGTTATGTGTTGTTGGTCGCACGAAGTGCGTGGAGTTATGTGTTGTTGGTCGCACGAATTGCGAGGAGATATGTGTTGTTGGTTGCACGAAGTGCAACGGGTCGATATGTGAGGCGATGCATATTATGTGGCTATGCGAATGGTTATGTGTTGTTGGATGCACGGAGTACAGCAAGTCGTGAATCGTTCGTTGCATCGGTGCAACGAGTCGATATGGTATGATGCGTGTTGTATGGCTATACGGATGGATAGCAATATGTTGCACGAGATTGAGTAAAGACCTTAAGTATCGAGGATGAATTATTGCACGAGTTGCAACGAGTGAGATTGGAAGATCACAGATGCGATAGTAACGAGTCGAGTTGGTCGCTAAGTCGAGATGAGTAGGCGAACGTTTATGTTGGCCGTATGTTGCGTTGAGATTTGAATAAGCGAATGTTGCATATGTGATCGATATGATCGTCGAGGTACAGTTAGATTGAATGTGTGTCAAACTTGAGCTAACGCTAGAGCTGGGATCGGAAGAATCGCCATACGGGATAGTTGATTGAAGATAGACGTCGGACCTATGCGGAGTGTGATGTGGAGTAATGACTCGATTTTGAGTGGTATATGCAATACCAATTGTGCGATCAGTGTAGCAAAGTGTTGTATCGATAATGATAGGCTCGATTCCTGAGTGGTATATGGAATACCACTTAGCGATAGCTATGTTAAGCCGTTTGGTGACTTGCGATAGATTTCGTCGAGACGATTATGTTGTTACGATATGTTTGTCCTCAACGGACGGAGTAGTACCGAGACTCGAGCGAAAATGACTTGATAGAAGTCGATGCAAGTATGCTTCAATGAATTGAGTTAAGCGATTATGCGTAAAGTCATACTTATGGATGATACGTCGGACGAGGAGTTCTTAAGTGTAAGTCGAACGATAGGCTGAGCATAGCGAAGGAATATTATGTTGAGAAAATAGTCAACCCGGTCGAACTTATGTTGAGTTAGTACGAAGAATTCTTCGGAACGAGTTGAGTAGGTACGAAGAGATTGTGCGAACAAAATTTGTTAGTGCGATGAATCGGTAGCACGATTTGGAAGTGCGAGTTAGGAATACGAGAATGGGTATGTAAATTGGAAATCGTGTCGCGATTATGGTGGTTAGTTATAACGGAATGAATCTTGATGTGTGCAAGACTTGATTCGTATTCAAGTTCGGATAATGGCAATGATTGCAACGAGTTTGAGCTTATGAGAAAGGAAGATGTTCAAGTTATGCATATCGACGATGGTATTGAGGCGTATCAAGGACGATATGCAATAACTCGGGGATACTCTGATCGAATGATCGAAAATTATGTTGAGCATTGTTGTTGGATGAATAAGATGCAAGTTAAGTTGATGTCGATTTGAATGATAACGGCAGGAATGCTTCGAGAACTTGAGAGCGAATGGATATTACTTGAAAAAAAATGAAAGTGTCTGGATTTCTTCGTGGATCACCACTATGTTGACATTCTTGTCTTGAGCGAGCGCAACACCAGCCTCGCACATGCGTCACGTCAAATTAGGACGATCATTCCGCGTGAGCACTGGTATGGTGATTCATCCAGTGGGGATGATCGAACTTGCAAGGCGTGGCAAATTGGATATGGATTAGTGGTTTGATGCGAAGGTAGAATTGAGGATTGTACGATAAGCCTAGGAGTGTGTCAGATATTGGCCGTGAGTGGATAGACTCGTACGGAGGCGAACAAATATTGCTCGGTTGCGATATTGTTGACGATAGTGCGTAAGTGATTCAAGTAGTAACGGCGCATCAGTTGTGCGGGGGTAGATAAATTATGGATTGGTATGTCGAATTGGGTAAAGTCCGATAGGAATTGTCGGAAATTGATTTGGCTCCGCGATAGGATATATCATGGTTCGTTGTAACTGTCCCTCGTTGATGATCTTCAATTATCGAGCGTAGTTTCGGGGCAGATGACCCTAGAAGACTTGACCGCCAAATCAAGTGAATGTTGAAGTCCCATAGGACGACCCTAAAGAAGTCGCATAAAGATTTTGTTGAGGATGAAAGATGATGTAGTGCATGTTGAGGATAAGTCTAAGCGAGCGAGTATCGTGTTTCGAAAGTTAGCGAGTAGCCTTCGACTAGATCGAGACGAATAGAAAAGTTATGATCGATCGAATGAGTGCGTAAGTAGACTTGGTTGGTCGACGATCGAATGGATGTTGAGTTACGTGCTTAGCGTAGTGACGCGATAAGGCGATTGCAAAGATTTTGCAATGCACAAGAGTGACGGATAGTAGAACGACCCTAAGAGTTGTATCGTAGATCGGTCCGAGTAACGGTTAGGCTATGTGTATTAAGCGCACCATCGATATTATGAAACAAACGGGACGGGATTTATTAGAGAATTGAGTAAAGGATTCGTACTCAGTCGAGAATAGGAGATGGACGTATCGTAAGAGACCTTGGATCGGGAAGATTGTTGCCTTTGAGCATCGTAGACTCAAGTTGACCTCTTGTGTCGGGAGAGATCAAGCACGATGTTTGGACAAGTTACCTAGCGGGGGTAGCCCCAGACGCGATGCATAGATAATTCGAGAACATGGATCGTGTTGGGATAGTTTGTGCGAGACTTAGTACGGATTGTAGGCAAAGGAATTTGAGACATGTGGACTCAGTCCATGTCGTTAAGGCTAAATGTTATGAATAACTAGATGAAAGACTTGAGTTATATGAAAGATAGAAAACGGTTGGGCGACTAGGCATTACGGAAAATTGTTGTGATCGGATGCGCAACGGCTTAATGCAATGTATGCGTTAGGTGGCCGTCGAGAAACTTATGAGATCAAAATTATGGTTTGGATCAAGTTATATACGAAGATGGTTGCACGCAGGATTCTAAGAATATGCGCTAAGATCTGACTAAGTCGAATACGAAATGATTGGTGCTTGAGGATTTAAGTTGAGCCTGTTAGTTGTTCCGATATCCTACAACTGATCTTGGCTGAAATGCATATATTGGTGGGACGTCTAAAATATGTGTATGATCCAAACTAAGTTGTATGATTCAACAATAGTAGCACGAGATCGTGAAACAATCTAAGCGAGACACTTGGCTTAAGTGTTGGTTTCGGTTCGAGGACGAACCTAATTTTGAGTGGTATATTATGTAATGTCCCGCTCCGCATGGTGCATTATGATGAGTTGTTGACTCGAAGAGTTACATTGACCCGATGAGGTATCAATGCGAATCGATGCAAGAGTTACGTTGGCCAAAGGTGAGCTTTGAGTCGGTTGGAATATATGAATCGAATCAATGCAAAGGATAAGTTCCGTTTGAGCAAGTGCTAATGTTAGTTGATCTGGTGTGCAGGCTATGACTTTATGCTGGATTACGGATCGTGGTATGCGCGCGATAGGCCAAGTCAACCGAGTAGTTCAAAGGAATGGCTAAGTCTGGGAGTTAGCTATGCGATCGAGTTATGGAAGCGAGATGCTTCAATCGGCGAGACGACAAGGCGTATCGGCTTAAGGTGGGCGGGTTCTTGACTCTCTTTCTCCCTATTCCTTCACGTCTAATAAGAGATATCATTGTATGCGTAATATGTTATCGAGTTAGCGAGCGTGGCTCGGCAGGTAAGTGTCTAAATATGCGTTGAACACTAAGGTAGAACATTGAACAATCGAACAATTGAAGCGACGTGCATCAAGTGTACGAGTCGCGGTAGGGCAACGATGGTAGAACATTGAAAGACGATATTGAGATGTGCATCATGTGCACGGCTCCGAGAACATTGAACACTAGGCAAAAAACATTGAATACGGTGCTGAGCGTGCCTTTGGGCACTTATGCTATAAAAAGACTAAGTAACTACGGAACTAGGCTATGAGAATGACTTACGAATGGTACGCATTGAATATGAGTATGAGATGACTAAGCCGTTGGGCACCGTGCATCAATATGGATGTGTTGGGGCATAACGCCGACGGAGCTCCCCATATGGATGGTGGATTATGTTTATGAGATGCGAATATTTTTATGGCACGGGAAACCGTTTATGGATCGAGACTATGTTTATGGAACGGAGGATTGGTTGGAACGATATGATTTGTATGCTATGGTACGTATTGCATGGTCAATGGACTCGGATGGCCCGTGCACGGGTGCGGCTTCCCTCGGACGGTTACGACCGGGGCACGGGGACCGTTCGGCCTAGGAGGGAATTATGTGTGGTATTTATGGTGCACATCATTCGGACGGATTGTGACCGTCCAGTGCTGTGATAAGCTATGATATCCGTAAGTTTGGGATCCTTCGGATACTGGGCTAGCAACCCGTATCGAAGTGATTGTAGGCTTACACATAAGAGATGCCAAGTCCATTACGGTGCGAAACACCGTGACCTTCATATAGATAGGGTCGATGGGCTGAGATGAGAGTTGGGTGCAGGCGCAGGGCCTGCCACCCTTATGCATATGTTTACGGTTATGATTGGTTGGTTGCGTAAATCATATGATTGCTTATGTAAATTCTAACCATGGCAGGCTAGGCAAAGAGGAATGGAGATGAGCACGAAACACTATGTTATGTTCATATTATGGCTAACTGTATATGCTGCAGGAACACGACATGGGACACGTTTATGATAAGTCATTATATATGAAGTTTTTCATGAAATGGATCCTAAGGCTAAATAGAAAGATCATCAATAATGTTGCATGTCCACTAAAATTACTTAGTGTTTGGTTTGGGTGCGAGCGGGTCTTGATCAGTGCAAAGCGAGGACGGAAGCACTAATCCCCCACTAGTTTATGTGCAGGCTCAGGTTATGATCGGCTCGGGGCGGAGCTTGGCTTGGACGTGCCGAGGCATGGAGTCCTTGGCGTTCAAGAGGAGCTACCGCATAGGCGTTCGGACTTACGACATGGAGATGTTCGGCCGAAGACTACTTGGTGGCTATAAAGAGACATAATGTGTGAAACAATGTAATCCTGTGTGAGCTAGAGAGATCATGAGCGTTGTAGCCAATTGGCATATTGAGTTGGGCTATTCAGAGCCTTTGTAACCTTCAGTTCAATATTAATAAAAGAGATTCTTATGTTATACTCTGTTTTTTTTTCTTTCGCTGCTTATGTTATCAAATGAGATAGTTCTATGTGAACCTGTTATCTTGCCTTGCACGAGCGGAACTCCAGGCTCGTGCGGCATCATGCCCCAGCGAGGACGATAATTCGGGTGAAATCTAGCGAGGACGAGCGATTTCCCGGATCGGGGCGTGACAGGAGGCAGCCTCATTAAGGTCATGGGGCCTTCTCCTCCTCCTCCAAGCCCCTTCATCCGCAGTGCCTTCTCATCCTCCAAGCCCGACCACCTCTTCTACTCCATTCGCAACGTCTCAGTTCCTTTCTCCGTAAAACTCTAATTTCTACACCCACCACCGCCGATCCAAAGGAACAACCAAACTCGTCATATCCATGTTCGTATCGGAGAAGAGCAAGCAGGTGATGGAGATGGATGCCAAGTACCTGGTCGGCACCTACGTGACGTCGTTGTTGGACCTGGCCAACGAGAAATGATGCAAGTTGTGCGACTTCGATTGGAAGGACTACTTCGACATGGCCGCCGGGATAGCCGTCAACTCCTTGTTCTACTATGATCCCGACTGGGTCCAGGCGGTGGCGATGCAGGCCGACACTGTCACCCATGTCAGCAATCGTCTACTCGATACCGCAGGTATCCTCTCCTCTCCGCCACTTGCTTGTTCTAATGCCCATGCCAAGTTCCTTCAAAACAAACAGTGTCGCCATCCTTTGGTAATATTTGCAAAGATTTTAATGCACACCCAGCCTGCCGATCCAGGGTTGCAGGAACAAGTCTAGGCAATATTAAAAAAGTAAGATTGATCTTTTCTCATTCTTCTTAATTTGTTAATGGCTTCAATAGCTGGAACTTATATTATATATACTGTTAAATTATTGTCCTAGATATACCAGAATCTTGTCTTAATTCATCTGTCTGCTTCATATATTAGAGTTATATTGATGTGGAGATACAACAAAGGGCAGTCCAATATTTTGTGCTGAGTAAGAAAGGTGAGGGTTTTATTGACATATTTGCTAAAATGCCCAAGAAACTAGTGTAAGAAACTAGTACTATGATACTCAAATCAAAGTCGACAATTGCTTCTTCCCTATCAAGTTCTCTTTACCTTTATGTTTCCATATTGACGGGTACGTGCGTCAAGTGCGGGGATTTGGTGAATGCAAAGAAGCTGTTTGAAAAGATATCCGAGAAGAATTCCATCACCTTCACGTAGTTGATTGACGGGTACGCAAAGGCTGGGGATATGGCATCTGCGAGGGCTTTGTTTCAGGAAGGGAAGCTTAGGAGGAAGGTAGCTGTATTCTCGTGGTCCGTTATGGTCTCGGGGTATCCTCATAATCTCTTCTCGTTTTAACCCTCTGGATAATGTATCTCAATCCTTGGGTTAGGTTGCTTGAAAATACTAACTACTTCGGAAATAATATCCAGCTAGGTGCAGAAAAAAGTATACCACAAGCTTGCTTAGATGAGAACATGACGTGGGACCTAGTTAGTGATATTGAGAAGCTCCGGGAACATTTGAAGATCTCTGAATGGTAGGTTATAATTTCAAGATTCTCTTCTTCGTGAGTATTGTGGTATATTTCTCAAACTAAGGGTTTCAGGTGTTTGGTGGATCATGGGGTAGCCCTCTGGCCCTTGCATACAACCAATCCTATCTTGAGAAGGTGAGTGCTGTAGTGCTTTCTATTATTCCTTTGGGCATACGTATCTGGCCTTTTTATGACTTGTATGAATGACCAGTGTTTATTATTTTATATCTAAGGTCATTGGCCTTGTTCTCAGAGGTATCTTTTTGCTAAGAAAGAAGGAACTTGACTGGTTTAATGAGGATGGTGCAGCAGCTATCTTCCCAGATGGTATGGTGGTTATGGTTTATTTTCTTACCTTTTTGGTCTGCTATATATCTACTTGTGTTTTGTTTAGTTTAAACTTAAATTGTTTCTATTAGCAAAACATACTCTAGCCCATGTTCATTATTTTCTGTCTATCCGTAGTCTCACCAACTCCTTCAATTGGTTTAAACTAGTTGGTAAGACTAGAGATAACCAAGTTAAACATGGACCCGGTAAAAGGAAACAATATTGTAATGATTAACCTAGCTAAGAAATGACCGTTTATAGATCGCTATCAGCTCTCGAAGAAAATGTTTCATGTTTTTTACTCGCTAATCTTTTATCTTTTTTCTGCTCCAACAACCAATTAATGTCTAGTACATAAACATGTTGTAGATCCTAACATCGTAACAATTAATTTAGCTAATAAATGACCGTTTGTAGAGCGCTATCAGCTATAGAAGAAAATGATTCATGTAGTTTCCTGTGTTGTTCACTCACTAATCTTTTATCTTTTTTCTTCTCCAACACCCAATTAATATCCATCACAAAAATGAAAGGAGCAGAGTACTTGTATAATTTATATGATTATTTTGATCTGTATTTTTAGCGTGGGAGCCCTTCAGATATTTCATTCCTGAAAATGAAAGGAGCAGTTTCGTTGATGCATACAATAAGAGGCTAAGGTCCAATGATACTAATATCCAGGTATATATTAGACTTTTCTCCTAACTGCTAGTAATGTTATACACCTTTTTTTGCATCATTTTGTATCTATTGCATTTAGGACTTTATCTATTCTGTCAGGACTTAGAGTTCTGCTGAAACTGAAGTGGTCTTACTAGTTTTAGACTTTCAGTTTAGCATATTTGTCTTTAATTGTGATGATTGAGTCATTTAGTGAGGAGCAGGTCATGCCCCATGTAGTATAACTAAGAAGTGAAACTATAAATAACTGAAACTGTTGCAAATCTTTGTTTCAGCTACATAAATCTTTTTCCTTCATTTGGCTCTATTGAGGGAGTATTGGTGTCAAAATCTTAGGATTCAAGATGTTGTAATGACTTTTTTTCATGCTGGTAGAGCTTTAGTTTAGAAATTGAAATGGTCTCTGTTGTTGATGGTTATGGCCAATCAATGAAGGCCGAGTCGACTCCTCGAAAACTTACTGGCCCATGCCCATTCGACTTTCATAAAGGAAACATTAACCTGAATAGAGCTTTCGATCATGGTCTAGTTTACGACATTAGTATAAAATATTACCTCAAACCTTTGACTGGACTTTTGCTCCTTCATGCAACTACAACAAGTCAGTTGATCCACTCTACCACCTGAATTTAACCTCCATTGTCATTCATGATCCTAAAAACACTATCAAAAGCATCTGAGGAATGGAACTAATGTGGGCATTACCATCTTACACGTTTTCTAGCTTTAATTATTCTATGGAGAACACCATATTAGAACTACTTTACTCTTTTGTTGTCCTTGTGATCTTAAACAACTTCATTATATTAATATGTTGTTACCACATGCATGCCCCTCGATTGTAACTATAAAAGAAGAAATAGGCATATAATAAAATTTATGTTTCTTTATTAGTCAGTTTATTTTTATATTTTTTATATTTATTAGTTTGTTTCATTCTTTATTGTAACATATGGAACTAGAGAGCCATACTATTTAAGAATCTTTATCTTATTATGTTATGTGGTATCTCTGTTTCAGAGTATCTGGTACAAACCTTGGCCTAACTTAGTGTAGAACCCTAGAGGGGGGGGGGGTGAATAGGGAAATAAAAAATACTAGAGCAACAGAAGCAATATATGACAAATAAAAGTAAAGAGTAAGAAGATCAAACACAAGATGTATCCTGGTATCCTCGCTTGAGGCAATCCAGTCCCGGAACTCTCTCCCGCTTAAATCCACTATTTAATCAAATAGTACACACGAGTTTGGATCCGAAGAACTCGCCAACTTCAACACGAGTTTGGATCCGAAGACTTGCCAACTTCAACACACGAGTTTTCTTACGAAGGCTCGCCAACTTCAAACAAATGAGAAGAGAACTTGTTGATCTTCTAACACGTGAAGATCGAAAATTACAACTCTTAAATACTCTAGCACTTTGGGAGAGGATGACAATTTAAAAGCTTGGTAGAGTATTAATGGTGGAGCTCTTGGTTGTTTAGAAAATTTAAGGCAAGAGTTGGTGAAAGCTTAATGAGAGAGATAGCTTTCTTTTATAGAGAAACCAAGAGTTGGTGGCAATTAATGCTCTGGATACAGCCAGACCTGCATACCGTCGGTATGCAGCGGCATACCGTCGGTATACCGGTCAAATAGTAACGATCATATTAATATCCGTTGAGAGCATTAAATGCGGCCATTAATGCTAGTCAGAGCAATTCAAAAATCAAATATTTATAACCCGGTATACCGTCGATATGCCGCGACATACCGTCGGTATACCGACGTTTTATCACAGAACGTTTTCAGGCAAACAAAACGGTATACCGCCGGTATGCCGGAGCATACCGTCAGTATGCCGACATTTTGTCACAGAACGTTTTGTGGTCCACAAAACGGTATACCGCCGGTATGCCGGAGCATACCGTCGGTATGCCGATAATTTATCACAGAAACTTTATGGACAACGAAAACGGTATATCGTCGATATGCCGGAGCATACCGCCGGTATGTCGCTCTGTAAGATATTGATTTTTGACTTATTCTTTTAGTTTGTCATCCAACCTTAAGTGTTTACAGATATACCTAGACCTTGTACAGACTCGAAAACTTTAAGCAGTAGGAAGCCGTCTATGCAAGGAGCGCCGGTATATGCTTCAGTCTTCAATGCAATGGATGGTAGCACTTGAAAGGATAGTCTTTATGTAGTAGAGTTTCTGAGAAGATATGAATCTGAAGACATAGAAAACTAAACTACAAAGATGCTGTTAATATATCAAAATAAAATGTGCCAACAATCTCCCCCATTTTGATAATTGACAAAATAGAGAGATAACATCTTCAGGGAGTAACTCCCCCGTAGGTAGACAACTCCTCCTCAATACGTTTTCTCCCCCTTTGTCACTTAGTCAAAGATGGGAAAAATAATGATGATAATAGAAAATAGGCATAAATGTGGAGCACAGTATCATAGATAAAAGCATGTATTTAGATAAAAGTTGAAACAGTGATACATGCAGGACACCCATACTACATAAGACATATTAAAAAGACTCTCCTCTACGAGAGTTAAGCAAACTAAGAAGACAAATATCAAGTCCCCGTAGGACTGCAAACTGCTAGAACCAACCAACCATAGGTCCCCGAAGGACCGCAAAAGACAAAGTAAAAACAAACACAAGAAACTAAGATACTCATTTATTCGACACCACCATCAAAAGGAAGCAACCCCTACTCGTCATCCGGATCATCCCCACCATCCCGAGCCTGGTGAAAAGCCAAAAGGGTCAATGCCGTCCGGGTACATGAAACCGTAGGCATTGGGATCAGAAAAGTGGGGGACCTGGTACATTGGATCCTGAAGATTCGGATCCAGAAAAGCGTCATGGTCCTGAAGAGTGCGCTGAATGAAATAGGCCTGGTCATGGAAGCGGGACTGAATTAGAGTGCCAAGGCCACGAGTGTGGGCGCATATCTGCTCCTCCGCCTGAGCCATATGCATGTCGAAGTGCTGCTGAGTCAGCGGTATGTAGCGGCCAGAGGCAGGAGGAGTAGCGGCAGGTGCAGCAGGAGCAGAAGCCGGCGGCTCTTGGGAGGAAGAGGCGCGGGATGTGGAGGCACCACCGATAGAGCGAGAAACAGCGAGGTAGGATGGGACGCCGTCCGAAGAGCAAAGGGAGAGGTCGACTTGCTTAGCTTCCAGAATGAGAGTGATGAAGGAGCCGTAATAAAGATTCTGCTTTCCCGCTGGCAGGACGCCTTTGAAGGCATGAAGGAGAGTCTTGGGGAAGGACCAAGACTTCCTCGCATAGAGGTAGTACATGCACACCAGGGCGTCGCCGGTAATGGCATCATAGTTGCCGCCCTTGGGATAGAGTGTGTGGCACACGATCCGATGGAGCTCGTAATAGAACGGCTCCAGCTGTACGAAAAGGGCCGGGATAGCAGGAGGATTTGGGCCCTTGTAAATGATATGGCAGAACTCGTCGAAGGGGGTCTCCACCGAAGAGTTAAGAGCATCCAAGGCCGGCAGAGCTTCGCCTCTGTCCGGGATGTCGAGGATGTTGGAGATGTCCCGAGCCATGAGACGGAAATGACGATCGTTTACCATCGTCTGTATGGCGCCGTGCTCGTCGTCCGGGATCATGTTGCAGTAGAAGAGACGGACGGCGGCGGGATAGACGGGCACCTGACGCCGAAGAAGGCATGATAGTCTGGCCTCGTCGAAAAGAGAGACATGGCCGGGGAAGAGATTCCAGTTGATTGCACGGCCCTTGAAGACGTTATGGTGGACGAAGTGTTGAAACCAAGTCTCGGCCGCCAAGGAGGAGGTGAAGACCCATTGATCATATCCATGAGGGAGAGCCACCGGAGTGAAGGGATTGAAGAAGGTGGAGGAGGAGCGGGGACGCTTGGGATTGGTCACGGAGGAAAGGAAGAAAGCTGGAGGAGGAAGTTAGGGTTTTAGGTGTGGATGAGAGAAGGATAGAGAATGAAGAAGAAAATAGGGTTTTTAAGGAGTTGTTGGGAAGGAGAAGGGGGGAACGATTATTGAGAGAAGTGGAGAGGTTTGTGGGTTGGAAATGATAATAGAGAGAAAAGAGGAGTAATGGGGAAGATGAAGAGAGGGGAAGTTAATGTGATGGGAAGTAGGATATGGGGAAGAGGAGAAAATAATAAATGTGAAAGTGATGGATGGGAAGGGAATTAATGAGGGGAAGAAGGAATAAGAGGGAAAGAAGGAAAGGTGGGCCCGGATTTCGAATTGAAAAAGCTGTCTGCCGTGAACCGGCATACCGTCGGTATGCCGACGTATGCCGACGGTATGCCACTTTTTGACACAGAACCTAGTTCTGAATCAAAAACGGCATGCCGTCGGTATACCGCCGTATACCGTCGGTGTGCCTGCCAAGAACAACTAAGAGTCAAAACGTAAAATGCCTAATTCTCGGTAAAGAAAAACGAAGCGATCTTCCGGAAGCGGTTTGGTAAAAATATCGGCTAACTAATAAGTAGTGTCAATAAATTCAAGATAAATATCCCCCTTTTGTTGATGGTCACGAAGAAAATGGTGTCTAATTTCAATGTGCTTCGTGCGTGAGTGACAAATCGAGTTTTTCGTTTGATTGATCGAGCTAGTGTTATCACATTTAATAGGGGTGCAAGTATGAAAAATTCCATAATCTAAAAGTATTTGTGACATCCAAAGAATTTGTGCACAACAGCAACCGGCCGCAATATATTCGGCCTCAGTGGTTGAAAGAGCAACAGAATTTTGTTTCTTACTAAACCACGATACCAAGGATTTCCCAAGGAATTGGCATGTGCTGTCACTACCACTTTTCTAGCTTGAGGGTATTTTGGTCATTTTCAAAATTTTAGAATTTAATTTGAATTATTTTTATTATTTATAATTAATGTGATTTTTTAGTGATTTTAGAATAATTGATTTTTGGTGTTTTAGTGACCTTGACTTATGTTGACCTTGTAGACTAACCTAGTGGCTAACCTAGGTCATGACCAAGTGATTAGGATTTGAAAACCTAGGTTGACTTAAGTTAGTGAGGTTTGACTCATTGGAATTAATTTGGGGAAAATAGGAGCTAGTTTGATTAGGGAATGACTTGTGAAGTCATAAGTCATTTTATGACTAATAGGCTTAATGGCCCATAGCCCACACCCATTGAACCAAGCCCTAACCCTAGAAAATTTGACCAGCCACTATGGTCAGCCCCCCTATTTATATGCTCCTAAAATTAGGGTTGCCTCTTTAGGAAACTTTGCCATTTGGAAGAGGTGAGTCCCCATCTTTGTAAATTCTTAGAAAACCCATTTCTTCTCCAAATTCCTTCAAACAAATTGCAATAGAACCTAAATCCATTGTTCTTGCTGTTGGTATTGAGTTTTTACAGGGAGGAATCAATTTGGAGAACTTTTGGTGGTTTGAGGAATCATTTCATTGGAACTTTTTGAGAGCTTGTTCACCTATAGGTATAATCCTTTCCTTTGCTCATAAATTCTGTTAAAAATTATTTCTAGGTTGTCCTAACCCTAACCTAACAGTAGGATAGGCTAACCCTAGAATTTGGACCCATTTTGTGTCCGTATCGGACACGTATCAATGTGTCTAGGTTAGTGTTCGACGAAATGCCTCAAAGGGCATTTCGTTCGATTTTTGTGATTGTGTTTGAATGGAAAAATCTATTTTAGTCTCGCTTATGCTAATCTTGGACACTGAGCACATTTTCGTGTCGGCTTGGGCCGACACGAGCACGTGGACACGCGATCGTGCACACGCGCGCGCGGGCAGATTTTCTCCCCTGCTACTCGAGTGCTTTTTCTCAGTGCACAGAGGGTTTCGACCCTTGAAACTCGACATGGGAGTCATGTCCATGACTGACACGAGATCCCTAGAGTTTCAGGGACTCTCGTGTCGTGTCGGACACGTTATGGGCTGTGCACGTGTACTGCACTGTGCGGTCCAGTGTGTTGATTTGGTGTTCACTGTTTAATCGTTTTTAATGTTTGTAAATCGTGTTATTAATTAGTAAATAGATCCTAAACTTGATGTTAAGTCTTTGTTCTAATTGTTACATGATTTAACTTTGGTTTTTAATGAGGAGTTTGGATTCGAACATGAAATTTAGGCTTTTTCTGATACACGACTGATACGAGTATTTCCAGTTTTCAAACCCCTTTAATTCCCTATTGTGTTATGATTTTTTAACTAATTAGGATCCCTACATGTTACAAATTATGTTAACCAAGTGTATGGCATCAAGTTTGGCTATGGGATGTGTAGAATGGGATTTAGTGTTCAAGTTGGTTTAACTGTTTTAAACTGAAGTTGTTTTCCTGTTCATGTATAAACTGAGATTCACAGTTTAAAACCTGGTAAATTGATTCCCTTTTTCATTACATGTGCTAACCTAAGTTGGGATGGTGTTCCCAGTTAACTAAAATCTGAATACTTCTCTTTGAACTGTTAAACCTGGAATACTGAGATTTAAATGTCTGATTTCTTTTGTTTTGAAAACCTGGGATTAGATGTGTTTTCAATGCTGTGACAACCTGGGGCTGAGTTTGTGTTCTTCACATTAACCTGAGTTTGAATGATTTCTTTTCCTTTCTAAACTGTCATATCCTGAGGTATAAAACCTGAGTTTTAGTAGTAAACCTGAGAAATGGTTTGATTAATGAACTTTAACCTATATATGTGTACCCGGGATTTAACTGAGATTGAGTTTCATTCATAAACCTGAAATGGTTTTGAACCATATTGTTTACTGCAAACTGATTTTCTTTTTTGTTCTTTGTTTTCCTGTTAGGCACAAAACCTGAGATGGGATTTAGTTTCCAATTTTTATGTAAACCTGAGAACTTTAGCCTGAGACTTGGGTTGCATTTCCAGTGCTTTAAAACCTGAGAATGGTTTTTAAAACCATATTGTTATTTTGAAAACTGTTTTCCTTTGTTCTTTGATTCTGAGTTTGAATTCTTCTGAAAATCTGAGATTGAGGGACAGTTTTCTTGCCACTGTTGTTCCTCCATCACTCACACACACACTAACCTGCCTATGACACTAACACACTCTCATACCCACACACTCTTGTGATAGCCCACACACTCAAGTTATGGTACACACACACACACATACACTAGTGTATGTATATATCACTTCACTAGTATATGTGTTCCCTCTCTCTTTCATATGTATATGTATTTATATATTGAGTTTGTTATATATATAGGATTCCTATATATATACATGAATGTGTGTTTATATATATATATTAGATATATATAGTGTATGGGATACCATGATATAGTGTATTGCATATGTATAATATGTATATGGTTTAGATATGGATAGGGTTGTTTAGACTTGGCTTAGCCTATTGGCCCATGGCCTAGTCTTCTAGCCTATGGTATGGTATGTCAGTGTGGAGTCTAGAATAGACTGTTTAGCCTTGTTAGGACCTAGAATGGTTTGTAGACCTAGAATTAGACTAGTTTGACTAGTTTGACCTAGATTAGACTTGGTTGACCTAGTTTGACTTCTAGGGTTGACCAGAGTTGACCAAGAGTTGACTTTGGTCTAGATTGACCTAGATTCATGTAGAACGCATTATAGTGCATTACATTTCTATTCTGGACTTGTTGTGACTTGTACTGTTCTAAATAGGAGCCAGACACCACTCCCCGGACAGTACTTTTATCTCGGACTTTCAGTTAGCAGGCGAGTACATTCTCTGATCTTTTCATACCTGTCTGGACTATATTCATGCTCTAGATTACTCTACATGATGCTGACACGTATCTTCACGGATTAGTACTATATGGATCCCTTCCTGAGATGTTATCCCTCTACGGGTGCATCGGGTATTTCATGTTCATGTACTTTATCATGTGCATCAGGTACTCCTTGTACTCGTACTAGTTTATGTTTTTACATGTTCTCATGTGCTTTCACGTGCCTCATGTACTACTCATTACATGAGTTCACGTATCTTAGTTGTATTCATGTGCTTATAACGTAACTTGAATGGATCCTTGTGTACTGATTGGGGCGGGGTGAGTAGAATTGGTTATGTGAACACTATCCCCAGTAGCTGTATAAATGTGCCTCCTTATTTATATTCATGTGCCCCTAAGCCGTTTACATAACCATATTGTACTCTAAATCACGTAGTCACTTACAGTCTTTACTATCATGTATCTATTTCCAGTTACAAAATATCTCCTGTTTTACCTGTACTTCCATTCAGCACTTCCTGTATTTTACTCTATTGTATGATTTATTTTCCTAACCTGCTATGAATTGTTTGAAAGATATGTGCTCGTTTCCGTCCTGACTGGACCTGTTGAAATATTACAGAGGATGAGGCTGAGGCGTTCTGCCCTACTTACTGCGGTGCCACACTAGATGAGTGCCTGGACTTGGACCAGCAGCAGGATCCATTAGCTGTAGACGACACTCCATTAGTTTAGGATTATCTTACTATTTTGGATTACTGTATTAGACTTTGAGATATTCTGAGATGTATTATTTTAGACACTTAGAATTCTGGATTGTATCTCTGTGATTCTCTGTTCTGGATATTTCATCTTTCATTATCAATCTATCTTACCTGTTCTACCTTAGCTGTGGTTGAGTTATATTTCTGTTATGTCACCCCCATTCGGGGAGTATAACTGTTATTACCTTCAATTGTTAGTTGTTGTGACCTAGGACAGCGTTCTACCGCCGACACTGCGGCGTAGGCTGGACGTACCCACGTCTTATGCCCTTACTCTAGGGTGCGGGTCATGACACGTGCCGCTAGTACTTTTTCGGTCAATCTTGCATCCGACAAAATCTGCATCCGAGAAGCCGTGAAGCTCAAAGGATGAAGATTTCGGATACCAAAGGCCCATGTTCACGGTACCTTTGAGATATCAAAAAATACGCTTTACGGCACATAAGTGCGATTCCTTTGGATTTGCTTGATAACGTGCACAAAGACATACACTAAACATGATATCTGGACGGCTAGCAGTTAGATAAAGTAAACTACCAATCTTACCTCGATACTTACGGATGTCAACCGATGTGCCATCTTCATCATTGTCAAGCTTTGTCGTTGTTGCCATAGAAGTCCTCATTGATTTGGATGAGTCAAGTTCGAAACGCTTGAGGAGATCCTTTGTATATTTTGCTTGATTGATGAAGGTCCCTTTGGGTCCTTGTTTGATTTGTAATCCCAAAAAGATTGATAGCTCTCCCATCATACTCATTTCAAATTCTTCCTGCATAACTTTAGCAAATTCTACACAAAGTGTATTGTTAGTAGAACCAAAAATAATGTCATCGACATAAATTTGAACCAATAAAAGAGTGCCATTGTGGGATTTGATAAAAAGTGTTGTGTCAACCTTGCCCTTAGAAAAATTGTGTGAAACAAGAAAGGAGCTAAGGCGCTCATACCAAGCACGGGGAGCTTGTTTGAGGCCATAAAGGGCTTTGTGGAGTTTGAACACGTGATTAGGAAATTAAAAATCTTCAAAGCCAGGAGGTTGTTTTACATAAACTTCCTCTTTAATAATACCATTCAGAAAAGCACTCTTAACATCCATTTGAAAGAGTTTAAAATCATTAAAACAAGCAAAAGCACATAGCATACGAATGGATTCGAGACGAGCAAACGAAGCATATGTTTCGTCGTAGTCAATGCTTTCCTCTTGGTTATAGCCTTGAGCAACCAATCGGGCTTTGTTTCGAGTCACTAACCCATCTTCATTAAGTTTATTTCGAAACACCCATTTAGTCCCAATAATGGGATGATTGCTAGGTTTTGGGACAAGTTCCCAAACCTTGTTTCGCTCAAATTGATTTAGCTCTTCTTGCATCGCTATCATCCAAAATTCATCAAGAAAAGCATCATTAACATTTTTAGGCTCTATTTGAGAAATAAAAGCCACGTTTGCACAAAGATCACGAGTTGAGGATCTAGTGCTAACACTGGAGGAAGGATCCCCAATGATAAGTTCCTTTGGATGATTGGTGACAAATCTCCATTCTTTTGGGAGATCCTTTTGAGGAGGCTCGAGAGGAGGAGACTCTTTTGTTGGAGTCACAACTTCATTGTTAGATGAAGAAGGACGATCTCCAATAGAGGAGTTCTCCAACCCAAACGAGATGTCATCAATATCATCGGAAGAAGAGAATGTAGAAGAGTTAAGTTCATTAAAAGAGACATTGATTGACTCTTCGACAACAAGAATTCTTTTATTAAAAACACGAAAACCTTTACTATGAGTAGAGTATCCAAGAAATATTCCTTCATAGGCTTTTTCTTCAAACTTGCCTAGGTTATCCTTGGTATTCAAAATAAAACAATTACAACAAAAAACTTTAAAATAATCAATAGAGGGAATTTTGTCAAACCAAAGCTCATAAGGAGTCTTCTTAGAAATAGGTCTAACCAAGACCCTATTTATAACATGACATGTCGTGTTAACGGCTTTCGCCCAAAAATATTGGGGGAGCTTATATTGGTTTAACATAACCCGGGCCATATCGCCAAGGGTTCTATTCTTTCTCTCCACAACACCATTTTGTTGAGGAGTATGTGGACATGCAAAATCATGTCCAAAACTATTCTTTTCACAAATTTTTTTGAAATCGGCATTGTCAAATTCTCCTCCATGATCACTTCTAATCTTGTTAATAGAAAAATCTTTTTCATTTTGAACACGTTTACAAAAAGCAACAAACTCACGAAAAGTATCACTTTTGCAAGCAAGAAAAATAACCCAAGTAAATCTCGAAAAATCATCAACCAAAACAAAAGCATAAAACTTGCCTCCAAGGCTAGCAACTCTACTAGGACCAAAAAGATCCATATAAATAAGTTGAAGAGGTCTAGAAGTACTCACAGAGTTGATTGATTTGAAGGATGACTTTGTTAACTTACTCTTCTCGCATTCTTCACACACCATATCCTTTTGAACGGGATACTTGGGAGTCCTCTTACGAGCTTCTTGGTAGCAAGACGAGAGATGATATCCATGTTGGCGTGTCCGAGCATCATGTGCCAAAGCCAACTATCATCGTTCTTAGCAACTAAGCACCTGTCATTGTTAGTGTCTTCGACAAGATATAAAACATAGATATTGTTTTCTCTAATGCCTTCATAAACAATAGATCCATTTGAACTATCGGTAATGAAGCATTTGAGCTTAACAAACTTGATATCATAACCATTATCGGTAAGATGACTAATACTAAGAAGATTGTGTTTAAGATTAGTAACAAGACACACATTCTTAATACAAGGATAAGGAGGGGAACCGATATTACCATTTCCTATAATGTGACCCTTGAGATTGTTACCAAAAGAGACGTGTCCTTCCTTCTTCATCGATAGCGTTGTAAATAATGAAGCATCCCCGGTCATGTGCCGTGAACAACCGCTATCGAGAATCCACTTGCTTCTAGCATGAGAAGGACTCTTCACCTACAACATAAGTTGAAGATGAACATTTTGGTACCCATGATCGTATGGGTCCTTGAGTGTTAGTCTTAGGAACCCACTTAAAAACTTTCTTATCAACAAGTTTCCTTGTATGACAATAATTGGTCGTATGTCCAAGCAAGCCACAGTAGTTGCAAATCATAAAGGATTTAGAAGAAGATGTGTGAGAATCATGCATATGTGAATCTCTAGTGCGAGGAGTTCTAACATTAGTATTATGATGATGATAATAAAAAGCATGATGCGAAGTGTTTTTCTTAACAAATGGTCCTTTCCTTGTGTTAGAAAAGGATTTGTGTGTAGTGTTCATGTAAGAAGTATGCCTAGCATTGTGATGAGTGTGGAGGTGTCTTGGAGTATGCATGTGAGTAGTGTTCTTATTACCTAGTTTCTTACTCTGTACAAGAAGATCATTATACTTAATAGAAGTATCATACTCTCTCCTATTAGTATCTTGAACTTTATGCATAGCAAATTCATAAGCTCTTCTCATGGATTGAATCTCATCATCCTTTTTCTTGATGGTGACAAGAGATTCTTGAAACTTGAGTCGCAAAGACTCTATTTCATCTGTGTCAGAAGCAGGAGATTTTCCTTTTACATCAATAATGATGCTTGAGAGTCTTTCTACTTCAAGTTGAAGAGCATCAACCTCTTTTAGAGATTTCTTATATTTATTCCTAACACCTTTGTGCTCTTCATGCAATTCAAGGATAGCTTTCTCCAAGTCATCATAAGTAAGAGTATTTAAGGAGAGATCATCAAGTACCTCCTCGGTTGCCATGAGACAAACGTTGGCATTGTGTTTGCACTCTTTGTCGTTGTCGGAGTCGCCTGCATCACTCTCACACCAAATGCTCGTGTTGGCGAATTTTTTGGAGGACGAGCTTCCCTTGCTAGGCTAGCTTCTCGTACTTGCTTGAGTCTTTTCTTATCATCAGACAGTCCCTCTTGATGTGTCCGGGTCTTCTGTATTGATAATACGTCGGATCTTCCTCATTGTCCCGTCTGAAGCAGTTGGCTTTGTTAAATTTGAGGACTTCCGGAAGTGCTTAGCTGTGAGAGCTATTTCTTCATCGTCGTCCGACTCATTGTCGTCGGAGCTATCCTTGGAGTAGGACTTTGTAACTTTGAGAGCAAGAGACTTCTCCTTCTCTTTGGTCTTCTCCTTCTCCTTCTTTTGTATGGAGGATTCCTCTTGATCCTTCATATCGAGTTCATGAGTCATTAGCTTACCCATGAGGGTCTCAAGGTTCATGACTGTCAGGTCGTTCCCCTCAATGATTGCGGTAGCTTTAGGACTCCAAACTTTTGTCAATCCTCTAAAAAAATTTCTGATCTTTTCATGAGCAGGATGTTCCTTACCAAGAGAAGAGAGAGGATTAATAATATCACCAAAACGAGTAAACATGCAAGTAATAGATTCATCATGCTTCATCTTAAAGGACTCATATTCTTGCGTGAGTCTACTAATCTTGGATTCCTTCACTTGTGAAGTACCCTCGTGTGTGACTTCAAGTAACTTCCAAATCTCATTGGAAGTCTTGCAAGTAGAGATTCGGTTGAATTCACTACTGTCGAGAGCACAATAAAGAGCGTTCATAGCCTTGGCATCTCGACTCGCAAGCTTCTTGGTATTTTCAGTAAGTGTGTCCCTAAGGGTGTCAGAAGCAATATCCTCAATAACTCTGGAAGGAGTAGGAAAGACCATTTATCACACAATCCCATAAATCGAAATCTATGGACTTCTGATAAATGCTCATCCTAATCTTCCAGTAGTTATAGTTGGTTCCATCAAATAGGGGAGGCCTATTTGTGGAGTGTCCTTCATTATGGAAGGTGTTGATACTAGGGTTAGTGGCCATGGATCACTCAAAGGGTGTAAATCCAAATCAAGAGAACAAAGCTCTGAGACCAATTGTAGAATCCTAGAGGGGGGGGGGGGGTGAATAGGGAAATAAAAAATAACTAGAGCAACAGAAGCAATATATGACAAATAAAAGTAAAGAGTAAGAAGATCAAACATAAGATGTATCCTGGTATCCTCGCTTGAGGCAATCCAGTCCCGGAACTCTCTCCGGCTTAAATCCACTATTTAATCAAATAGTACACACGAGTTTGGATCCGAAGAACTCGCTAACTTCAACACGAGTTTGGATCCGAAGACTCGCCAACTTCAACACACGAGTTTTCTTACGAAGGCTCGCCAACTTCAAACAAATGAGAAGAGAACTTGTTGATCTTCTAACACGTGAAGATCGAAAATTACAACTCTTAAATACTCTAGCACTTTGGGAGAGGATGACAATTTAAAAGCTTGGTAGAGTATTAATGGTGGAGCTCTTGGTTGTTTGGAAAATTTATGGCAAGAGTTGGTGAAAGCTTAATGAGAGAGAAAGCTTTCTTTTATAGAGAAACCAAGAGTTGGTGGCAATTAATGCTCTGGATACAGCCAGACCGGCATACCGTCGGTATGCAGCGATATACCGTCGGTATACCGGTCAAATAGTAACGGTCATATTAATATCCGTTGAGAGCATTAAATGCGGCCGTTAATACTAGTCAGAGCAATTCAAAAATCAAATATTTATAACCCGCTATGCCGCGGCAAACAAAACGGTATACCGCCGGTATGTCGGAGCATACTGTCGGTATGCCGACAATTTATCACAGAAACTTTGTGGACAACGAAAACGGTATACCGTCGGTATGCCGGAGCATACCACCGGTATGTCGCTCTGTAAGATATTGATTTTTGACTTATGCTTTTAGTTTGTTATCCAACCTTAAGTGTTTATAGATATACCTAGACCTTGTACAGACTCGAAAACTTTAAGCAGTAGGAAGCCGTCTATGCAAGGAGCGCCGGTATCTGCTTCAGTCTTCAATACAATGGATGTAAGCACTTGAAAGGATAGTCTTTATGTAGTAGAGCTTCTGAGAAGATATGAATCTGAAGACAGAGAAAACTAAACTACGAAGATGCTGTTAATATATCAAAATAAAATGTGCCAACACTTAGGTTGCTTGGTCCAACATAAATTGTACCCAAACAAAAGTATGCATATAAGGCTTTTCAATGTATATACCTTGAACAAGCTCTGGCCTGACTTGAGCAATATGATATTTTGCTAGCAAGTCTACATGTTTCTATTATTTTAAAAGCCCAACACCCTTAGTTATTCATGCCACAAATTTATTGTCAATATGTATTTTTTTTCTTTACTTCATGAACAAGGTGGTGGTGGTCAATGTAGAACCATACACCTACTATAAAGCGATAAAGAAAGCTAAAGTCGTGGGAAGACCATGTTTTGTTTATATTTACGCCAACGAGAAATTTATTATCACTGTAGATCAACTACTGTTATTAAGACTTTTATGGTAGTCACCGCAATAGGCATCCTGAGGCAAAAGCTGGATTCAGAACGCCTTCAAGAATCTGAGGAATCAAATTTTTGTGAACTGGCTGTATTTTAAAATCCATGTTGTTGTATATGGTTGTTTGTACTATAGATACAAAAATTGTAGATACTGAATTCTGGTTGTTTGGAGCTTTTTAAGAGCATATGGACTCTGGAATGACGAAGTACTTGTAGACAACTCGACAAAAATATTACAGAGGTAAATGAATTGAATACACTTTACCATCTATGGTTCCTTTTACATTTCTAACATTTAAATCACAGTTCTTTGATATCTCTTAAATTTGCAATGAGTAACTTCACTCTCACTAATCTTTTTTGGTTTGAGTGAAGTTTCGAGGATCCATTTTTGTTTAAGAGTACTTTTACCAATGTCACAAACTTTCTCCATTTCTATTTTCCTTGCAGTACAAGATTAGAAGAAAAGCCATATAGGTGATGAAGAAAGTGTGTCTTTCCATAAGAGCAAAGATTTAGGAGGAAGAGAAAGCATAAATTATTAAAGGGTCCACAACTGCACTCATCTTGAATGGTGTAAGCCCCTGAATTTAGGGCTTATTTTTTCAATTTTATAATTCAATTATTTTGAATAGATATTATTATTTGTTTATTATTTGATTTAATGCTCTTTACCGTGCCTTTGACTTCTGGAGCGTCAGGGATGCCAGTCTCTGGAAACTTTCTTCTTGAAATTTGAAGTAGACAAGATTACCTTCAGGTCGATATATCATGTCCCATCCAAACTCGTTCCCTTGTGCTCCTTTTGTATCGCGCAAGTTTGGGTCAATTTAGACCATTTAAATTATTAATTGATTTCCCACTCTTTTTCTTGATCCCCATAAGCACGTTATCGTGGCTTTTAATTTAGGAGCACCAGACTAGTCTTTTTCTTGAAACCAACTTATCATGCCTGATCTACTCGAGACGCTCTTCACCCATGACCTTCGTGTCCCACTCAGACACTCCATTTTGTGCTTCATTTTCTTCGCACAACTTTCGGGTCAATTTAGGCCAATTAATTATCTACCGTAAAACCTGATTTATTTTCCAATTTAATTTCTGGACCCGACATCGACCCAACCTAGTCGACCCCAAATAGGGACATGGCCCACACGAAGCCTACTACCCGCCTGACACTTGTGTTCCATTTATTTGAGCCCCCGTATGCTACTTATTTACCCATGATTATAAATACCTAAATTAATTTAATTATTGCCTCCTGTCCGATTTTGACCCGACCCGGCTCGACCGGACCCGAGCCCAAGCTCCATATTGTTCTTTCATAACTGTCCAAATACTCCACATAATTTTTCTGTTTTTTCTATTTTGAAAATATCTATTCTCTCTCTCACTAAAATATCTCTCTTAAATATCTTTTATATATATATATATATATATATATATATATATATATATATATATATATATATACACTCTCTCTCTCATCACCCACACCTCACCCCCCTCTAGCACACACGCATACCCCACTCCCCATCACGTACAGCCAACCCCCCATCTCTATTTCACTTTCTCTCTCTCTAAATATCACTCTCCTCCCTTTTAAATTACACTCACACCTACATACTTCTATCTTTCTCTCTCTCTCTCTCTTCAAACAACACCAACACCACCACAGCCATTCCCCCCCCCCCGGCCGAGAGCCTCCCTGAGCTCCTTCCTCCTCGTCCCGAAACACCAGCTCCACCCATCTCCTCCTCCTTCTCCATGTATCATCACCACCACCTCCTCCACATTTTTTTTCTTCTTCACCATCCTCCATGGCTGAGCCCTTCACCAGCCGAACCACCACCCACGCGCGGCCCGTCCCACCACCGAGCTCCACCCCGCTGCCGATGCAGCCCCGCCGCCGCGTCGTGGCCGCGCCGCCGTGCAGCAGCAGCTGCAACTGCAGCCAACAGCGGCAGCAGCGCGCCACCACAGCGCGCGCGAGCCGCCACGGTTGGCGTACCGTCGTGACCAACCGTCGCCGCCGTCGACCCCCCCCGGGTGCGCCATCGTCCTCCCCGACGTGTTAAATGGGCGATTCGTGTATTTTGGACAAAATCCCGTCGACGCGCGCGCGGACGAATTTCAGAAAGTTCGCTCCGGGACAGCGACTTCGTGCCGATTTTTTGGACAATCCGACCGTTGGATCGGCGATTTCTTCACTCCGTCTCAATCTCGGTATATACCCCGTCATCCCTCTCACGTTTCACCAGTTAATTTCTTCGTTTGATACATCAAAACCGGCCACCAAGTTGACCGTTTAAATTGTGTTATTTTTTGACAATTTTGCGGAGCCAACTTCGTCGGTTCGTATCTCCTCCATCGCAGCTCCGGTTGGCATGCTACCAGTTCCTGTGCGCAGCTGGTATAACCCTCTTCCTGCCCTCCTTTAGATTTTATTTCAGTTTGAGCTTGTTAGGTCGGTCGAATTCGACGCCAAAGTTGGTCGTTCGAATTCTTAGTGTTGCACTTGTAAAATTCCATTTTTGAACCCGGGACTCCAAATTCAATTTCTGACACCACCAGTAGACTCGTGGCGTCGTTCTGGAATGTTTTCAAATAAAGTTTGCTTGATTTGGAGAACGTGGGCCCTGGCACGTATTTCGGTGCAAAGCGGGTCCCACTTTCTGAGTCAACGGGTCACTTTGAGATCGGCTCATCGGAATCCAATTCTGGATATACCGTTGAGTTCATATCGTCATTCTGGACTCGTTGACATATAATTTGCTAGGTTTTAGTGGACATTGGTTCCGACACGCATTTCGGTGCAAGTCGGATACCAAAATCCGGGTCAACGGGTCATTTAGAGTTCGGCTCATCGGAATCCAATTCCGGATATGCCGTTGAGTTCGTATCGTCATTCTGGACTCGTTGACATATAATTTGTTGAGTTTTGAGGACATTAGGTCCGACACGCTTTTCCGTGCAAATCGGAATTTCAATGTCCTGGTCAACGGACCAATTTGAGATCGGGTCAACGGAATCCAATTCTGGATATACCGTTGGGTTCGTATCGTCATTCTGGATTCGTGGTCATATAATTTGTTAGATTTTGTGCACTTTTATTTTGGCACATTTTTCGGTGCAAAGTGTGTCCAACGACGGACATCATTTTGGTCCGAAATTACCGTTTTGCCCCTGTGTCCAAACTGGACTTTTGGACAGGCTATTCTAGCTATTTTGACCATTCTGGACACGTTGGTGATATTTATTTTATCATCCGACAACATCTGTAGGTTTTTACCCTATTATTATAATCCTTCTCCTTTTGTGGTATTTTGAGTTCCAACGATTCCGGTGATTTCACAATCACTGAAATTGAATGTGTTGACCCTGTAGATGTTTATAGAGACTAGATTTTACCTTATTGACCTTGGTTGACTACTTTGACTGAACGTCGAAGTAGAGTCAACATTTGACCTAGGTTAGACTAGTTTTGACCCTGGTTGACCACAGTTGACTTTTTGACCAAAAGTCAACCGAAAGTCAACCGTAGCCTAAAATTGACTAGAACAGGACCAGAGTTGACCAGTTGACCCAAAGTCAATTGTTAGTCAACGTTAGTTAAGTTTGACCTAGAGTTGACCCAGGGTTGACTAGAGTTGACCAGTTGACCAAAGTCAACTGTAAGTCAACCATTGACTTAGATTGATCCAGTTTGACTTGCTTTGACTTGTCTTGACCTAGTTTGACCTAGTATGAGTTGATTTTACTTCAAAACCCTTATAGTGATACGGTATTCCACCTATAGGTCCTCGAGGCACTGTTCTTGGACTCAGTTGACATATTCCACCAGATCTCAGACGAGTACATTCTCTGATAACTTTTTCCCAATTTATGATAACTGTTATGATTCATGTACTTAGTGTAGATATGCTTATTCCTGACACATGGTTCTCACGGATTGGTATTCCAGGATCTCGACGAGAGATGTTTCTCCTTCTTAGGTTGGGATGTATTGTGCAAGCTCCCTTGTAGCTCTTGCACAATATGTGGTCACTGATTCTAGAGAAGGTTAGCTACCTTCTCATTAGAATCCCGTGCAGTGACGTGTCCTGTTTGTATCCATTCTACCAGTTGGGGGTAGGGTGAGTAGTAGCGTATGCCTGTGATCATATCCCCTTGCATTCTTGAACAGTGTGAGTCATATACCGCACTTATGACTTGCCAGGCCAGTTCTCGACAGGTACCCAAGCCGATCACAAGTTGAAACTACTACTCACACACATTGGATATATGTGTAGAAGCATGGAATTTCACAACCAGAAAGCCCATGCGCCAGACACTACATGCGCCAGAGCTCAGACGAAGAACCTCACATCAAAGTCGATGAATATAGACATTCGAAAGAGGACTTTTTATTCATATACAAAAGTCTATTACATGTCTAGAAGAGGTTGTACAAAGGAGAATTTCTAAGGAAAAATCCTAAGTCTACAGCCAGCGGCTACCATGCGCTTCCAGATAGGCGCAGCAGTCACCATGCGCCTCCAGATAGACGCAGCAGCCACCATGCGCCGCCAGTCAGGCGCAGCAGACATCATACGCCTCCAACCAGGCGCATCCCACCATCTCTTCAGCAGCTCAGTTATGTGCATCCAGCTCAGTTATGTGCATCCCTTCAGCAGCCCAGTTATGTGCCGCTCTTCCAGCCAGGCTCACCTGATAAGTGCTTCGCCAAGCAAAGCATTTAACCCTCTGGCTGGAACTAAGGAAGAGAAGAGCACTGCAAAAGCTGTGGCCAGGGGAGGCTTCGAAAGAGCCTCCAAAACCCAAGAAAGACCGTGATCGAAACCACGGCTAAAGGAGCAGCTATCAACACAACCAGAGTGGGCAATGCCCACTTTGAAGGAAGATAGAGCCTAACACCGCCATTCCGATCTACGGCTCTTCCGGAATAACGGAGACGAGGCTCGGGCATCCCTATCTTTGGATGCAACAGACACCTTCCGCCTGCCTCAGAAGCCCTCGACTCCGTCTTTTGGATGTAACAGTCACCTTCAAGTGCATCGAAGACAACACGACGTCTCATCTTCACCCTCGGGAGCACTTCGCCGACAGAATGCACCCGCATATCCAAGTTCATGTTGGAAGTACGTGAGGGAATGAGAAGCAAATCTTCTCTCTATACCACTATTTATAGGCCGGGCAGATCAAAACCACGCGCCAAGTGGATGGCTCTCCGAATTTCGTGCAATGAATTTGCATTAAATGGATGAACCGGACGCCTCGAATTCAGCCAAACAGCTATTTATAACACTCGAGGAGTGAGACAGCCGCATCATTAAAAGGCATGTCCGATGCGCCAGCCAGACATCGCATCACACGGACGCGCCCTTCGGCATCAGGCGCATCGCACAGACGCGCCCTACAGCAATCGGCGCATTACAGAGGATGCGCCCCCACACATCCCCATACCGAGTGGAACGCCAACCGACGTGCCCACTCAGCTGTCCATCGAACGTCACAAACATTAAATGCCGAACTGACAGAGTTGGTAGCACGCTTCTCAAAGTCTGAACAGTTGACAGCTTTTTCAGAAAACGAAGCGTCGGCAACGTCAGCATCATCATGACTTCATTTCGACGGCTACTGCCACATGGCCACCCAACAATCAGCATGCGCCTCTACGGTCATGCGTCCAAATCAGCATGCGCCTCACAAGCCATGCGTCCCAGACTGTTCTCTGATTCCGAAAGACAGAAGGAAAGTCGCCTGCATGCGCCTCAAAAGCCATGCGCCCCAAATAGTTTGTAACTCCTAAAGGTTATGAGCCGCAGCCTCCTCCTGCGTCCAATCCAAGGCGCAGCCCACCAGATCACTCCTCTCCACCAAATCCGAGATCTTCGAGCCATGGGTCGATGACACGTGTCCTTTGACTCAACTCGTCCAAGATTTCAGCAACGGAAAGATCTTCTCCTCTGCTACGTGCCGGCTCACAACAGCAGTATGAAGAGTTCTTCCCCTTGATCAGGGCGCAGCATCCATGCGCCTCCATCAGCAACCTCCACGTAGTGTCCCCACACCGGCGCATCCTACATGCGCGCATGAGCAGCCAGCCTGCAAAACTATAAATAGAAGGATCATCTCCTTCACACACACACACAGAGAATACACATTGAACATACAAAGAATCACCAGAGAGGCAGATCCAGACACTCAACGTCTTCCTCCTCTCAGCAAGCTCCAGCACCCAGAGCAATTAACACCTTCAGAGAACCGATAACTGTCGTCAGCCGGTCAACGGAGTCAACGCATTACCACTCGCTCCATTGGCACTAAGGACCCAGCTTAAACAAAAGTGTACTCCTAGGACTACATCTAAGTCCTATATTGTAAGACTGTTCTGTTTGTATTAAAGTTTCAATCAAACAATTTTAATGGCAAACAAGCTGGCGACTCTGCTGGGGACTTCTTTCTCCTCTTCCGAGAAAGTCGTGTCACAGGCCGACGATATGAAGGTGGGCTCCTCCCACAAGACGCTGGTAGTGCGCCTCAATCAACAGGCGTACGAGGAGTTCATTTCTGAAGGAAGTGCGAGTCCTTCGAAGCGGCTGTCGAAGTCGAAGAAGACCCGCACAGTCTGGGTGTACAAGATCGACGCTTCGGGCACCACCACTGAAGGGGACGCGCCCATCCAGCCTTCCCTTCCTGCTGACGATCTCAGCAGCCAAGGTGCGCCCGCTGATGCAGCGCATCTCTCGGGAAAGCGTGCGGCCGACCACGTTCCCCAGCCATCTTCCTCTCAGGCGAGGAAGATACGTCGACGGAGCAGAGGTGCAGCCAATGCCCCGCGCATCACCTCTGATGCGCCATAAATAGCCTCTGTCTTTGACAGACTCACTCGCTGTAATGGCGAGGAGAATTTGGATGCTGAGTACTATGCGCCCCAGCGGGCTGGTACGAAGAAATCCAAGGCGGCACGGGCCATGCGCCACAAACGTACTATGCCAGCAGCAGGCCAGAGGCACGCGCTCACTATCATGCGCGCTGCCGATGGCAAGCTGTACAAGGTTGATTCAAGTGCTTCTGCACCAACAACGAGTCGGCCTTCAAAGTCCTCATCTCATTTGGGCGCATCTACTGCGTGCACAACCAAGTCGAGTGAGGCAAACTCAGTGGTCTTGAACTCCCGCGCCTCCTCTGGTTGTGCATTTGAGGTCCGTTCAAGTCACTTCAAATGTTGTGGTTCCCCCACTACTGATCGTGATGCCTGCTTGGTATTAGATCAGGGGGCACAGCACTCACCTGACCACCCCGGCGCTTGGCCCTGCCATGCGTCTGAAGGGGGTGTGAAGGTAGCACTCTCCTCCAGTGACCTGCGCAACGTGATCACTCACAAGCGCCGGTCAGGAGAGTTGACCAACAAGCACGATGTGCCTCTCATGGGGCATACTTGTGCGGTGGTCACCATCAACTGCTGTTGCAAGATGACAGTACCGCCAAGGCAGTCAGTCTTCCAAAGGCTACAATCATCGACACCTCTTCGACATCGCCTTGGGACGAAGGTGTCAGCAGAAGAGGAGCCAAAGGTTGCTTCATGCAACGTGATCTCCAACTCCTCATCGGTCCGGAAGACGACTGCCAATTCCTCGTCTTCATCCAAAAGCCAGCCGAGGAAAACCAAGGCAGCTGTCTCGACCGCTGGAGTGTTCGAAGGCACTCGGTCGAGGAAGAAGTTCTTGGAGGAAGCTGGGGGTAGCCAGACCCTTGTCGAGCCTCCTTCCGAAGACGAAGATGTCCAAAGCACAGCTGCGGCGGATCTTCATCATCAAGGCGAAGTCGGCCTCCCTAAAGCCCCCCAAAATGAGGATGGCCTCCAGGACACCACCGGGGGTAGTTCTGGAAACGAAGAGGCCCTTCAAGACGGAGCTGAGGGCAATCAGGCCCTTGCAGATGCGCCTGTCGAAGAGCTCCAGAATGTGGCTGGGGGTGGCCAAACACCAGGAGAGGCGACTCCCCCACATGAGAGTGAGGTTGAGAGTGAAGCCTCAACTGACCCATCCACTTCCGGCCGTGTCATGACAGTATACATGACCGGGGGTGATCCCGAGACTGATGCGCCACCACAGGACATAGTCCAGCGCATAGACTCGTTAGAGGGAGGACTCAAAACCCTCTATGCCTCAATGCAAGCACTGACTCAAGCAGTGTTTGAGATGTGGTCGGCCTTGATCAGGACACCTTCAAATGGTCCCGACCCAGGAGCCAATGGAGAGTCGAGTGTGCCCTTCCAACGGGCACCCTCAGACACAGAAGCACCCCGGACGTCGGAGCCCTCAAACGCTCCACTCCAGATGGTACCTCCTTCCCCGACTCCTAGCTCCACGGAGGATGTGGTCGAAATGATCAAAGATCTGCGGGAGCGCTCCGAGTCCAAGAACAGGCAAGAGGAGCGCCAGAAGATGGGCATTCCCCAGCCTTATCCCCTTGAGTGGAACAAGGTGGTTTATCCTCCAAAGTATAAACCACAAACACTCACGCCGTACGACAGGAAGGACTCTCCACGACGGTACCTGACGTACTTCCAGTCACAGACAGGGTATCTTCCGAAGGAAGACGCGCTCCTTACCAGCATCTTTGTTGGGGCCCTAAAAGGGGTGGCGTATGATTGGTATTACAGCCTCCCCGACAATTCCATATCGTCCTTCGACGACCTGACGCGCCTCTTCCTAGACCGCTTCTACGACGGTGGGAAGGACATGACGATGGCGTCTCTCATAGAGATACGCCAGAAGGAGAAGGAAATGGTTCGGGCATTCATCGAACGCTTCCGTCAGGCCTGCTTCAGGCTACCTCCAGGCATGCCAGAACATGCGCTTCTCTCCGCTTGCAGCATGAACATGCTGCCTGCAGTAAAGCTCTGGCTCAACTCCACTTCCCTTCCCGACTGGAGCTCCCTGATCATCGAAGCTGAAGCTGCAGAAAAGAAGGCGGCCAATGCACGTCTTCTAGGTGTCAGCTTCCCCGCCTTTGACGTTAAGGGGAAAAAGTCCGCAGCCAACAACTCCGGACGAGAAGCAAAGGGGAAACAGGCATTGACTGTTAATGCCTCGAAAGGCGCATCTGCGCCTACTCAGAAGCCTCCACTGGCACCGAGACCCAAGGAGGTCTATTCATTCAATGATGACGACACCCTGCAACTCTTTGAGATACTGAAGCAGGGTGACAAGATCAAGCTTCCGGACCCAAAGCGGCCCGATGAAGTCGGGAAAGTGGACAACCCGAGGTACTGTCACTACCATCGGTTTGTCGGACACCCGACCAAGGACTGCTATGTCCTCAAAAATTACATCCAGCGTATGATCAATGCGGATGTAATCTCCGTCGACTATGAAGAGAAGACGGTGTCAGCCAATATGGTGTCACTTCAGTTCGGCACCTTGCCACCGACTACCGCACAAGATGGCGTCGTCCCCATCCCTAAGGCGACAATGGAGGTGGTGAACTTACCACCTGCCCATGACAATGCGAGTGGACTCGTCCCACTCACCACATCTCGAGGAGAGGTCCTCTGGGTTCACCCTGACCTCGTCTCCGAGGTGACTCAACCGGAGGTACGCCCTACCTCCAAATCAAAAGGCAGGAAGATCAAGTCTTGCCGTACAGTCTCTTCTTCAACGGAAGAGGCACTTTCAGTGCAGACGCGTGCACAACAGAACGCCCAACCCGGCGAAGCTGCCGCCGAAGTGGTGCTTCCTGGCGCCATCCCTGAGGAGGGTCCATCTAAGCCCTCAGCAGCCAATAAGCAGAAGCAGGTGGAGGCCCGTTTCGACAGACCTCTGCGGAAAGAAAATGCTTCGGGGCTAGCCAAGCCCCACAACTTTGACGTTCTGGCACAACTAGCCAGTACTCCTGCACGCTTGTCTTTGTTCGAGCTCCTGCGTCTTTCCAAAGACTCCCGAGAAGCTCTCTGCGAAGCTCTGAAGGATGCCGAATCCTTTCTCAGTCAGGTCAAGCAGCCTGAAGACCTCCCAACTACTTGTACGTACTGTCATTGTGCGGATGAAGTTATCCCAAACATAACTTTCACCCAACAAGACATGCTGCTCAAGCATCACCGACATAACCGACCGCTGTATTACACATGGTACATCGGTTCGGTCAAGGTGAGCAGGATTCAGATCGATCTGGGGTCTTCCCTAAGCATCATCCCTAAGGCACTGCTATCAAAGCTGGGGATCCCAATGTACCGGCAGGCGCCCTCCAATACAACCATCAGTGGCTTCAACGCTAGTAAGAGCGAGCCACTGGGCAAGATCCGACTGAAGTGTCACATCGGCAACCTCAAAACTGAGGTGACTTGCTATGTTGTGGATGCCGAGGTCAATTACAACATCCTGCTCGGTCGACCATGGCTACACGAGTACATGGTGGTGCCCTCCACGCTCCACTAATGCATGAAATATGTATCCACCAACGGCGTCATCAGGACGGAGTTCGCAGACATCGATCCTTTCAAAGGGATTGAAGCCTACTTCACCGATTCCGACTTATACAAACCACTTGACGAGGAGGAAGCCAACGACGCTGATGATGAGGCAGAGACGGCAACAGAGCCGGACATAGAGCCTGAAATGACTCCCGACGCCCCCTTGAAAATCTGACTGAAGGGCAAGCCTCCCCAGAAGGTGCCTCCAATGAGCATCAAGCTATCAGGGAAAGCACCGACTCACGAAGCTCCCCTGAAGATACGCCTCAAGGGAAAGCCACCTCAAACATCGGCTCCCCTGGTGGTAAAATTACAAGGGAAGGCGCCACTCACCGGAGGCGCAACTGAGGCACCTCTCAAGGTGCATCTTAAGGGCAAGCCGCCGCAGTCATCCAAGATACCGGAGAGGGCTCACATAACCCTCTCAGACCCCAAAGTCAAAGCTGTAGAGGACTTTCCTGATCCGGCCCCAGTGCTTACAGATGAGGAGCTTGGCGAATATATCTCTGCTGATGTAGACGCACCCTCCTTAGACAATGTAATCCTACGGAATAAAATCTCGTACTTTATCAATAATATAGTGTCTTTTAATTATTCTTGTCTTCCACACTGGAATGCCATGTATACATTAGATAACGCTCTACGGTCATTGCAAACGTAAATAACGACCGTTCATCATAATCGAGTAGTCCCGTCTCAAGGAGTGTTTCATAACCCCTCCACGGAGCCGAGACGAATGAACCATCATCTTGGGTAAAGTCGAGCGTCATCGAGACCTCCCACCACTCGAGCCAGAACCTGATACCGGCAGAGTACAAGTCTATCGGTACACGGATACGGCAAAGCACATCATCCAAAAGATGGGCTACGACCTGAAAAGCAACAAAGGCCTAAACTACGGCAAGGGTCGACATCTCCCCATCCGGATTCCCACACCTAAGGGAAAGCCGCTGGACTACTACAATAAGACTCGACGGGGGTTAGGCTATTTCACGCCGCCATCAACTCCAGAGAGTTCAGACGCAGAAGACGTAGAGCATTCCCACTCGTCTGAAGCGTCGACTTGGGATTCCGATACCAGTATCGGATCAGTTTTCAGGAAAGTGCTATCAGCTAACATGACATCAGTGCAACCTCAGAAAGATGAAGGCAAAGACCAACCGCCGGAACCTTTCGAAGAAGAACCCCGGGCTCAACGCCTAGGAGAACAATGGGAATCTCGCTTTGAGTTACGTGAACCTCCCACTGAATACGAAGTCGAGCAGATCGACCTCAGGGATGGGTCTTCTTCCAAACCCATCTTCATCAGCAAAAGCCTGGAAGAAGAAGACCGAGAATCTTTAGTCCAGCTGGCTAAAGAGTATATCGACGTCTTCGCCTGGAGCTACGAAGACATGCCGGGACTCGATCCACAGATCGTAATGCATAGGTTGAACATCTTACCTGATGCCAAACCTATCAAACAACAACAGCGACGCTTCCGTCCGGACATCATGAATGCCATCGATCAGGAGGTGGACAAACTCTTGACCAGCGGCTTCATTCGCGAGGAACAACACCCGGATTGGGTACCCAACGTCGTCCCTGTTACCAAGAAGAACGGAAAGATACGAGTCTGTATCGACTTCAGGGATCTCAACTCTGCTTGCCCGAAGGATGAATTCCCGCTTCCAATCATCGACGTAATGATCGACAATACATGTGGCTTTGAACGCATGTCTTTCATGGACGGGTATTCAGGCTACAATCAAATTAAGATGTTCCCCGATGACGCAAAACACACGTCATTCAGGACTTCGAAGGGTATTTTCTGCTACACAGTGATGCCTTTCGGCTTGAAGAACGCCGGTGCAACATACCAACGGGCTATGAGCACCATCTTCCGTCAACATCTTCGCAAGACAGTCGAATGCTATGTTGACGACATCGCAGTCAAGAGTCGCCTCAAGGGAGACCACTTACAGGACTTGAAGACGGTCTTCGATCTCATGCGGGCACATCAACTCAAAATGAACCCCGCTAAATCCTTTCTGGGGGTTTCTAGCGGCAAGTTCTTGGGCTTTTTCATCACGGCGAAAGGCATTCATGTCGATCCCGAGAAGACTAAAGCCATCCTCAACATGGACCCTCCAAAGAACCTTCGAGAACTTCGGGGCTTACAGGGACGTCTGGCATACATCCGGAGGTTCATAGCAAACCTCTCCGGTAAATGCCAACCCTTTACTCAGCTCATGAAGAAGGGAGTCTCTTACGTCTGGACAGAGGAGTGCCAAAAGGCTTTCGACGACATCAAGGCTTACTTAACAAGCCCGCCAGTCCTAGTGGCACCTGTCGCCGGCAAACCATTCCTCCTCTACGTCTGAGCCATGGATCATTCCCTTGGTGCTCTGCTGGCTCAAAACAGCGACGCAGGCTATGAGCAAGCAATCTACTACCTCAGACGAACACTTATCGGGGCCGAACACCGGTACAACCCCGTTGAAAAGGAGTGCTTGGCTTTGGTGTTTGCCATCCAGAAGACTCGTCATTACGTCTCGGGCCAGACAATTCATGTTATCTCCCGAGTCAATCCGCTCAGGGTCCTCATGACGAAGCCAGGGTCATTAAACTCCCGGCTGGCTACATGGGCGATCCTGCTAACACCGTACAATATGGTGTTTGTTCCGCAAAAAGCTGTCAAGGGTCAAGCTCTGGCTGACTTCTTAGCTGCACACCCCATCCCAGAATCCTCAAAACTCTATGAAGACATCCCGGATGAGGTCCAAGAATCAAACGTCACCGAAGGAAGCCCCGTTTGGCGGATGTTCTTCGATGGCGCTTCGAGAACAGGCCCCAAGGGCCAAATCATCGCAGGAGTGGGGGTAGTCTTAGTCTCCCCCGATCAGCTGGTCATCCAGCGCGCATACTCTCTTTCGAAGCCGTGCTCCAACAATGTTGCTGAGTACAACGCGCTTATCATGGGACTCCAACTGACACAACAGCTGGGGGTCGATCATCTGGAAGCCTACGGTGACTCGAAACTCGTCGTGAACCAGATTCGGGGGCAATACGAGGTTCGCCATAAAGATTTGATCCCTTACCATGAAGTTGCATTGAACATCATTTCAACCTTCACTGGGTTCTTCATCGAGCATGTCCCCCGTCTACAAAACTTGGAGGCTGACGCTCTGGCTGGCCTCGCAGCCTCATTGGCAGCGCCCCTTGGGACTCAACACTATGTCACGGTAACTGGCCGAGACTTGATTTGTCCTAGAAACAAACTATGCCTGCAAGTGGCTCACGCCATGCCGACAAACACTGGTGTTAATGTCCGAGACTGGAGGTTCCCGTTCATCGACTTCGCTGTCTACGGAATCCTTCCAGAGGACCCGAAGGAAGCCGTCTCAGTCAGGAGACGCTCTCTTCGATTCTACTATGATACAGCCACCAAAACACTGTACCGACGCTCCTTCGATGGGCTTCTCCTTCGATGCCTGTCCAGCGAAGAAGCAGCCGAAGCTCTTCGAGAAGCTCATGACGGAACTTGCGGAGCTCATCAACCCGGTCCTAAGTTGCAGGATCGACTGCGATGTATGGGCTACTACTGGCCAACCATGGCCGCTGACGCTGTTGAATATGCTAAGAAGTGCCATGCATGCCAACTTCATGTAAACTTCATACATACACCGTCTGAACCTCTACATCCTACAGTCGCCTCCTGGCCATTCGAAGCCTGGGGCATGGACATTGTAGGACCAATCACCCCTCCTTCATCAAGAGGACATCGTTTCATCCTGGCCATCACCGATTACTTCTCCAAATGGGCGGAAGCAGTCCCACTGGCGGAAGTAAAAAGCTCCAGGGTGGTCAGCTTTATCAAACACCATGTCATTTACCGTTTTGGAGTACCCAGGCGGATTATCTATGACAATGGTCCTCAGTTCATCAGCCACATTTTCAGCAGGTTCTGTGACAAGAATCGCATTCAGAACGTGGCCTCAACCGCCTACAATTCGGCAGCAAACGGATTGGCTGAGGCGTTCAACAAAACAATCGTTAGGCTACTCAAAAAGGTCATGTCATCCAACAAATGCGACTGGGACGAAAAGCTTGGCGAATGCCTTTGGGCCTACCGCACAACGGTACGAACCCCAACAGGCAACACACCATTCTCCCTGGTCTACGGGAGCGAAGCGGTACTGCCTCTCGAGATCCATATACCCTCACTCCGCGTAGCAATCACAAACAAACTCACAGAAGAAGACAATCAACGTCGTCGTCTGCGGGAACTAGAGGCACTTGACGAAAAGCGTCTCCTAGTTCAACAACGCATCGAACTCTACCAAGCCCGTATATCACAGGCTTTCAACAAGAAGGTCAAACAGAGGACTTTCCAAGTTGGCGACCTGGTTTTAGCAGTCAGAAGGCCAATGGTGTTAACTCACAAGACACCAGGAAAGTTCGAGCCCAAGTGGGAAGGACCTTTCATCATTGAGACGGTATACTCAAACGGTGCTTACCGCCTCGCCAAACCCAATGGGGACTTGTTCATGATGCCCGTCAACGGCAAGTTCCTGAAGAAGTACTATTCTTAACATCCTCCAGACATGTATTTCCCCAAACAACCTCTTTCCACAAACGCAAACGCTTCCGGAACCCAGCTGTTCCGTGGCATCCTTCCGTAGAAAGATAACCACGTCCACATTACCTCTGAGTTGTCTCTCTACACCCTACAAAGCGTAATCTTACACTTCGTAAGTTTACGCTATCCTTCATGTTTACCACGTCCATATTACCTCTGAGTAAACATCTCGTACAAACAACCCCTGTGTTGTCGTACATTGATCGCAGAACTTCTACGTCCACATCACCTCTGAGTTGTTCAGCGTATCCCCCAGGATCATTCCTACCACGTCCATAATACCTTTGAGTAGGAAGATTCTATCATTTGAACCTAATGATTGCCATGTCCACATTACCTCTGAGCAAACATGTTGGTTCCTTCAAACTTATTATCTGTACCTAAAAACCAAGGTGCGCAAAAGATAATAGGTCCACATAAATCATCAAGTTCATATTTTCAAAAATGAACGCATCACAAAAAAGATTGTGTATTTCTTTATTTTCTAAAAGAGAGAGTACAGAAATACACTATTCCCCCAGCAAGAGTTGCAAAAACACAAACATAAAAAGAGAGAAACTACAGTCCCCGATCCTCTCCAGGGTGGGATGAGAGCTCTCTGACTCGACGTCTCAGGTCGGCAGTACGGGTTTCCACAGTCGCCAGGACTCGACGCTCGGCTTCTTGACGCATTAATTTGACAGCCTCAGCGGAAGTTTCGCTCTCATGCTTCTCATCAAGCTGTCGTCGCTGCTGAGCCAAAGCAAGAGTCCGCTGAGTAAGAGTCGCTTCCTCCTGCTTGAATGCTACGTGTTCAGCCAGGACACGATCAGCTTCTAACTGGAGTTGGGCCCGTTGGTCCTCAAGACGGCGCATCTGGGCATCAACCTCTGCGATATTAGCATCCAGTACAGCCCGCGTCTCCGTCGTCTTCTTCATAGATTGAGACAACTGCTCCGCCGCAGCCTCAGTCCCAACCACTTCACGCTCCCAACTGCTCACATTGGCCTGGTGGGAAGCCTCGATCTCAGCAATCAACTTCCCCTCCTCTGCATCTATCAAGACAGAGAGGTCATTTCGTTGGATGTGCTGTAATTCCGCGAGCCGCTCGTCCAGCTCGATCACCGAAACCTCCAAAATTTTGGCTCTATGGTCGTGGCCTTGGTGAACGCGGATCAGCTCGATACAGGGCATTGCCAGAGCTTTTGCTGTCGCAAAGCTCCCGTTGGCATCCATCACTGCAGATACACCCTTCTCCAGCATTTTGTACACTCCCTCGACGAGGAACTTCACATACTCGTCGGCATCCGCCAGTACCTGCGGCGTCATAGCAGGGGTTGGAGGAGCTACTACAGTTTGCGGACCAGAGGAAGATCCGCCAACCTCGACCTGCGAGGCTTGAACCTCGGTATCAAGGGGCTCTTCATCAACAGGGGCCAGACTGCTAGCCCGAGGAGCCGAAGGAACAGAGGAAGCCAGCACAGGCGTCGAAATAGTACCCCAAGTGGAAGGAGCAACAGAGGGTTCCACGCCCTTGCCCTTCTCAAGCCCGGAGGAACCACCGACGTCAACGGCCACCTCTTCTACCCCCAACGTCCTATCAGCATCAGGTACCTCCCCCGGCAGAACGGGGTGATCAACATTCATCTCCTGGCCAGCCCCGGGAGACAAGACCGGCAGAAGGGTCTCATCCTCCTCAAGTCCCTCTACAGGGATAGAATCTGTCGCTACCACCTGATCGGTAGCCATCTCGACTTCCACGGTTGGAGCCGGGGTAGGACTTGGCAATGATACAGCCGACCTCCCCTCATCATGACAAGGAGGGGAATCAACCCTCTTCTCTGTCCCAGCTACCTCTGTTGCTACTGCAACAGATTCCTGCAGCTCTGGAGCGATGTCATCGGAAGACGACGAGCTCCATTCCTCTTCACCACCAGGAAGCTGCGTACTTGCTAAACCTTCGGCATTTGAAGCCTCCGCTGTGGTCTTCGTCACCTCGGAAGCTGCTGCTCCCTCAGTTTCCCTCCTGACATAACCCGGAGTTACCGGAACCTCCACGACGACAGTATCCTCCGGATCTTCCTCCATAGGAGACATCATAGTCGGCAGGATACGCACTCCAGACGAGCCCGCCATCTCTTCTCGCCTACTCCCACCCAACTTTGGGGTACGAGGTTTTCTTTTTAGTGGTTCCTACAAAAGAAGATGAAGCCTCGTAAGTGGTGGAACCAAAATCAGATTACGTGAGACGTCCTTATAAGCAAGCGTATCAATGGGTACATCACTGTAGAGGCTCCCAGGACGTAAAGTCCGCCAGGTAAAAGAAGACCCAGATCGTACAACGATCAAAGCATCCCTTTGGTCGGAGGTGGAATCAATTTGGATGACGCCAGTCACCGCTCCCCCCTGAGAAGGGGTAAGATCCCAAGACATCCTCCTCTTGGAAATAAGGCGACAGAAGGACGTTAAAGGCCATTGACGTTCAAGTTGCTTAACAGTCATATGCACCCCATTCGCTGTAAAGAACCAGTCCTCCTTGACCTTCAACACTGTCGTGTCAGTAGAAGTGAGACGGTCTCCAAATAGGAACTCAGGCTTCAAGAAGGTCACTTTATCAGATGTGGAGGATTTTAAAACTCCACGCTCTATCATCCGTTTGAGGAACCCATACTGCTGTTCATGGATTTGGGTCATTCTCTCGGGAGGCTGATCCAGCATAAGAGCATCTTGAGCGGGGTTTATCACTTCCTCGTCATGCTCTACTCCCATTTGGTTGAAGGCAGCCTCCAAGAAAACTTCACTCAAAAGCGGGATTGCCATTGACACTAGCAAAGATCAGAAAAAATGTTAGAGCACACAATGTGTCTGAAAGAGGAGCTGCGGCGCATCATCAGGGTTTGAACCCATGCGCGTCAGCAGTATAGCTGCGGCGCATCATCAGGGTTTGAACCCATGCGCGTCAGCAGTATAGCCTCGGCGCATCATCAGGGTTTGAACCCATGCGCGTCAGCAGTATAGCCTCGGCTCATCATCGGGGTTTAAACCCATGCGCTTCAGCAGTAGAGCCTCGGCGCATCATCGGGGTTTAAACCCATACGCTTCAGTAGTAGAGCCTCGGCGCATCATCAGGGTCTAAACCCATGCGCGTCGGCGGGCAAAGACCGCGTCACATCATTAAAGACTCAAGGTCTATGTGCGTTGGCGTACGGACAATGAGACTTACCAACCACCTCCGGCCGAACTTCGACAGGCCGACGAGGAACGTCAGCCGCCACAACTTTCGCAGGCTCCTTCGCTTTCTCCTTCCCCTTGCCGGCAGCACCGCGAGGAGTCTTGGGAGCCATTCTCTCGAAGAAGAAAGAGTTAGGGTTTTTTTTGAAGAAGGAACTCTAAAGAAGCAGAGACACAGAGAAGAAGAACTCTCTCTCTCTCTCCAACCCTCACCTTTTTATAGGGCTTGGTCGCACGCGTGAACCGATGACGTGCAATCTCAGCCGTCGCTTCGGGTTCTGTGCAAGGATAACAGCAAATATGACCAAAAGATCATCACTGTAGATCAACTACTGTTATTAAGACTTTTATGGTAGTCACCGCAATAGGCATCCTGAGGCAAAAGCTGGATTCAGAACGCCTTCAAGAATCTGAGGAATCAAATTTTTGTGAACTGACTGTATTTTAAAATCCATGTTGTTGTATATGGTTGTTTGCACTATAGATACAAAAATTGTAGATACTGAATTCTGGTTGTTTGGAGCTTTTTAAGAGCATATGGACTCTGGAATGACGAAGTACTTGTAGACAACTCGACAAAAATATTACAGAGGTAAACGAATTGAATACACTTTACCATCTATGGTTCCTTTTACATTTCTAACATTTAAATCACAGTTATTTGATATCTCTTAAATTTGCAATGAGTAACTTCACTCTCACTAATCTTTTTTGGTTTGAGTGAAGTTTCGAGGATCCATTTTTGTTTAAGAGTACTTTTACCAATGTCACAAACTTTCTCCATTTCTATTTTCCTTGCAGTACAAGATTAGAAGAAAAGCCATATAGGTGATGAAGAAAGTGTGTCTTTCCATAAGAGCAAAGATTTAGGAGGAAGAGAAAGCAGAAATTATTAAAGGGTCCACAACTGCACTCATCTTGAATGGTGTAAGCCCCTGAATTTAGGGCTTATTTTTTCAATTTTATAATTCAATTATTTTGAATAGATATTATTATTTGTTTATTATTTGATTTAATGCTCTTTACCGTGCCTTTGACTTCTGGAGCGTCAGGGATGCCAGTCTCTGGAAACTTTCTTCTTGAAATTTGAAGTAGACAAGATTACCTTCAGGTCGATATATCATGTCCCATCCAAACTAATTCCCTTGTGCTCCTTTTGTATCGCGCAAGTTCGGGTCAATTTAGACCATTTAAATTATTAATTGATTTCCCACTCTTTTTCTTGATCCCCATAAGCACGTTATCGTGGCTTTTAATTTAGGAGCACCAGACTAGTCTTTTTCTTGAAACCAACTTATCATGCCTGATCTACTCGAGACGCTCTTCACCCATGACCTTCGTGTCCCACTCAGACACTCCATTTTGTGCTTCATTTTCTTCGCACAACTTTCGGGTCAATTTAGGCCAATTAATTATCTACCGTAAAACCTGATTTATTTTCCAATTTAATTTCTGGACCCGACATCGACCCAACCTAGTCGACCCCAAATAGGGACATGGCCCACACGAAGCCTACTACCCGCCTGACACTTGTGTTCCATTTATTTGAGCCCCCGTATGCTACTTATTTACCCATGATTATAAATACCTAAATTAATTTAATTATTGCCTCCTGTCCGATTTTGACCCGACCCGGCTCGACCGGACCCGAGCCCAAGCTCCATATTGTTCTTTCATAACTGCCCAAATACTCCACATAATTTTCCTGTTTTTTCTATTTTGAAAATATCTATTCTCTCTCTCACTAAAATATCTCTCTTAAATATCTTTTATATATATATATATATATATATATATATATATATATATATATATATATATATATATATATATATATATATACACTCTCTCTCTCATCACTCACACCTCACCCCCCTCTAGCACACACGCATACCCCACTCCCCATCACGTACAGCCAACCCCCCATCTCTATTTCACTTTCTCTCTCTCTAAATATCACTCTCCTTCCTTTTAAATTACACTCACACCTACATACTTCTATCTTTCTCTCTCTCTCTCTCTTCAAACAACACCAACACCACCACAGCCATTTCCCCCCCCCCCCCCCGGCCGAGAGCCTCCCCGAGCTCCTTCCTCCTCGTCCCGAAACACCAGCTCCACCCATCTCCTCCTCCTTCTCCATGCATCATCACCACCACCTCCTCCACATTTTTTTCTTCTTCACCATCCTCCATGGCCGAGCCCTTCACCAGCCGAACCACCACCCACGCGCGGCCCGTCCCACCACCGAGCTCCACCCCGCTGCCGATGCAGCCCCGCCGCCGCGTCGTGGCCGCGCCGCCGTGCAGCAGCAGCTGCAACTGCAGCCAACAGCGGCAGCAGCGCGCCACCACAGCCCGCGCGAGCCGCCGCGGTTGGCGCACCGCCGCGACCAACCGTCGCCGCCGTCGACCCCCCCCCCCCCCGGGTGCGCCGTCGTCCTCCCCGACGTGTTAAATGGGCGATTCGTGCATTTTGGACGAAATCCCGTCGACGCGCGCGCGGACGAATTTCAGAAAGTTCGCTCCGGGACAGCGACTTCGCGCCGATTTTTTGGACAATCCGACCTTTGGATCGGCGATTTCTTCACTCCGTCTCAATCTCGGTATATACCCCGTCATCCCTCTCACGTTTCACCAGTTAATTTCTTCGTTTGATACATCAAAACCGGCCACCAAGTTGACCGTTTAAATTGTGTTATTTTTTGACAATTTTGCGGAGCCAACTTCGTCGGTTCGTATCTCCTCCATCGCAGCTCCGGTTGGCACGCTACCAGTTTCTGTGCGCAGCTGGTATAACCCTCTTCCTGCCCCCCTTTAGATTTTATTTCAGTTTGAGCTTGTTAGGTCGGTCGAATTCGACGCCAAAGTTGGTCGTTCGAATTCTTAGTGTTGCACTTGTAAAATTCCATTTTTGAACCCGGGACTCCGAATTCAATTTCTGACACCACCAGTAGACTCGTGGCGTCGTTCTGGAATGTTTTCATATAAAGTTTGCTTGATTTGGAGAACGTGGGCCCTGGCACGCATTTCGGTGCAAAGCGGGTCCCACTTTCTGAGTCAACGGGTCACTTTGAGATCGGCTCATCGGAATCCAATTCTGGATATACCGTTGAGTTCGTATCGTCATTCTGGACTCGTTGACATATAATTTGCTAGGTTTTAGTGGACATTGGTTCCGACACGCATTTCGGTGCAAGTCGGATACCAAAATCCGGGTCAACGGGTCATTTAGAGTTCGGCTCATCGGAATCCAATTCCGGATATGCCGTTGAGTTCGTATCGTCATTCTGGACTCGTTGACATATAATTTGTTGACTTTTGAGGAAATTAGCTCCGACACGCTTTTCCGTGCAAATCGGAATTTCAATGTCCTGGTCAACGGACCAATTTGAGATCGGGTCAACGGAATCCAATTCTGGATATACCGTTGGGTTCGTATCGTCATTCTGGATTCGTGGTCATATAATTTGTTAGATTTTGTGCACTTTTATTTTGGCACATTTTTCGGTGCAAAGTGTGTCCAACGGCGGACATCATTTTGGTCCGAAATTACCGTTTTGCCCCTGTGTCCAAACTGGACTTCTGGACAGGCTATTCTAGCTATTTTGACCATTCTGGACACGTTAGTGATATTTATTTTATCATCCGACAACATCTGTAGGTTTTTACCCTATTATTATAATCCTTCTCCTTTTGTGGTATTTTGAGTTCCAACGATTCCAGTGATTTCACAATCACTGAAATTGAATGTGTTGACCCTGTAGATGTTTATAGAGACTAGATTTTACCTTATTGACCTTGGTTGACTACTTTGACTGAACGTCGAAGTAGAGTCAACATTTGACCTAGGTTAGACTAGTTTTGACCCTGGTTGACCACAGTTGACTTTTTGACCAAAAGTCAACCGAAAGTCAACCGTAGCCTAAAATTGACTAGAACAGGACCAGAGTTGACCAGTTGACCCAAAGTCAATTGTTAGTCAACGTTAGTTAAGTTTGACCTAGAGTTGACCCAGGGTTGACTAGAGTTGACCAGTTGACCAAAGTCAACTGTAAGTCAACCATTGACTTAGATTGATCCAGTTTGACTTGCTTTGACTTGTCTTAACCTAGTTTGACCTAGTATGAGTTGATTTTACTTCCAAACCCTTATATTGATACGGTATTCCACCTATAGGTCCTCGAGGCACTGTTCTTGGACTCAGTTGACATATTCTACCAGATCTCAGACGAGTACATTCTCTGATAACTTTTTTCCAATTTATGATAACTGTTATGATTCATGTACTTAGTGTAGATATGCTTATTCCTGACACATGGTTCTCACGGATTGGTATTCCTGGATCTCGACGAGAGATGTTTCTCCTTCTTAGGTTGGGATGTATTGTGCAAGCTCCCTTGTAGCTCTTGCACAATATGTGGTCACTGATTCTAGAGAAGGTTAGCTACCTTCTCATTAGAATCCCGTGCAGTGACGTGTCCTGTTTGGATCCATTCTACCAGTTGGGGGTAGGGGGAGTAGTAGCGTATGCCTGTGATCATATCCCCTTGCATTCTTGAACAGTGTGAGTCATATACCGCACTTATGACTTGCCAGGCCAGTTCTCGACAGGTACCCAAGCCGATCACAAGTTGAAACTACTACTCACACACATTGGATATATGTGTAGAAGCATGGAATTTCACAACCAGAAAGCCCATGCGCCAGACACTACATGCGCCAGAGCTCAAACGAAGAACCTCACATCAAAGTCGATGAATATAGACATTCGAAAGAGGACTTTTTATTCATATACAAAAGTCTATTACATGTCTAGAAGAGGTTGTACAAAGGAGAATTTCTAAGGAAAAATCCTAAGTCTACAGCCAGCGGCTACCATGCGCTTCCAGATAGGCGCAGCAGTCACCATGCGCCTCCAGATAGGCGCAGCAGCCACCATGCGCCGCCAGTCAGACGCAGCAGACATCATACGCCTCCAACCAGGCGCATCCCACCATCTCTTCAGCAGCTCAGTTATGTGCATCAAGCTCAGTTATGTGCATCCCTTCAGCAGCCCAGTTATGTGCCGCTCTTCCAGCCAGGCTCACCTGATAAGTGCTTCGCCAAACAAAGCATTTAACCCTCTGGCTGGAACCAAGGAAGAGAAGAGCACCGCAAAAGCTGTGGCCAGAGGAGGCTTCGAAAGAGCCTCCAAAACCCAAGGAAGACCGTGATCGAAACCACGGCTAAAGGAGCAGCTATCAACACAACCAGAGTGGGCAATGCCCACTTTGAAGGAAGATAGAGCCTAGCACCGCCATTCCGATCTACGGCTCTTCCGAAATAACGGAGACGAGGCTCGGGCATCCCTATCTTTGGATGTAACAGACACCTTCCGCCTGCCTCAGAAGCCCTCGACTCCGTCTTTTGGATGTAACAGTCACCTTCAAGTGCATCGAAGACAACACGACGTCTCATCTTCACCCTCGGGAGCACTTCGCCGACAGAATGCACCCGTATATCCAAGTTCATGTTGGAAGTACGTGAGGGAATGAGAAGCAAATCTTCTCTCCATACCACTATTTATAGGTCGGGCAGATCAAACCCACGCGCCAAGTGGATGGCTCTCCGAATTCCGTACAATGAATTTGCATTAAATGGATGAACCAGACGCCTCGAATTCAGCCAAACGGCTATTTATAGCACTCGAGGAGCGAGACAGCCGCATCATTAAAAGACATGTCCGATGTGCCAGCCAGACAGCGTATTACACGGACGCGCCCTTCGGCATCAGGCGCATCGCATAGACGCGCCCTACAGTACTCGGCGTATTACAGAGGATGCGCCCCCACACATCCCCATACCGAGTGGAACGCCAACCGACGCGCCCACTCAGCTGTCCATCGAACGTCACAAACATTAAATGCCGAACTGACAGAGTTGGCAGCGCGCTTCTCAAAGTCTGAACAGTTGACAGCTTTTTCAGAAAATGAAGCGTCGGCAACGTCAGCATCATCATGACTTCATTTCGACGGCTACTGCCACGTGGCCACCCAACAATCAGCATGCGCCTCTACGGCCATGCGTCCAAATCAGCATGCGCCTCACAAGCCATGCGTCCCAGACTGCTCTCTGATCCCGAAAGACAGAAGGAAAGTCGCCTGCATGCGCCTCAAAAGCCATACGCCCCAAATGGTTTGTAACTCCTAAAGGTTATGAGCCGCAGCCTCCTCCTGCGTCCAATCCAAGGCGCAGCCCACCAGATCACTCCTCTCCACCAAATCCGAGATCTTCGAGCCATGGGTCGATGACACGTGTCCTTTGACTCAACTCGTCCAAGATTTCAGCAACGGAAAGATCTTCTCCTCTGCTACGTGCCGGCTCACAACAGCAGTATGAAGAGTTCTCCCCCTCGATCAGGGCGCAGCATCTATGCGCCTCCATCAGCAACCTCCACGTGGCGTCCCCACACCGGCGCATCCTACATGCGCGCATGAGCAGCCAGCCAGCAAAACTATAAATAGAAGGATCATCTCCTTCACACACACACAGAGAATATACATTGAATATACAAAGAATCCCCAGAGAGGCAGATCCAGACACTCAACGTCTTCCTCCTCTCAGCAAGCTCCAGTACCCAGAGCAATCAACACCTTCAGAGAACCGATAACCATCGTCAGCCGGTCAACGGAGTCAACGCATTACCACTCGCTCCATTGGCACTAAGGACCCAGCTTAAACAAAAGTGTACTCCTAGGACTACATCTAAGTCCTATATTGTAACACTGTTCTGTTTGTATTAAAGTTTCAATCAAACAATTTTAATGGCAAACAATATGGCTTACCTTGATTTGTGTACATACCATGATTCAGTTCTACTTTCTTGTTCTAGCTCTAGCTCTACAGCTTACCATGCCATGATACATATATGTACACTCTATGATTCATCATATATGCTCTTTTTACAGTCTTATAGCTTTTATTCTATCTTGAGATCTGTTATGAGATATATGTACTCGTTCCATCCTGACCGGATATGTTGACAAAATTTTAGGAGTAGTTGTGCCCTCAGTATTGGACTTCATGATGTTGCTAGCTGAGGTGGATCTCACTATTCTTCTATGTGAGTTGCCTGGTAGTTATCCTTAGTTAGTCTTGTTGTTCCTTCTTTATCTCTCATGTCTTATGATTATTGTAGATTCTAGTTGTTCTAGTGATATTGTTATTATTTCTTGTCTTATCTTCCTTAGTTTTCGTGATGTGACATGAGTACATTTCTAGTTATGGATCTTTAGATGTTGTAGTTAGTATAGTATACTTGACAGCGTTTTACCGTCGATACTGCGGCGTAGGCTGGGCGTGGCCCACGTATTTGTACCCGTATATCCGGGTGCGGGTTGTGACACGTTTTTAGTGGTGGCCCATGCAGGTCAGTCTTTGCAATTCATGCGAAGTCGTGGTAGTACTTGAGCTTATCTGTACTACTGCGAGCCTGCCCTAGGATTAAGGTTGAGTCATGGAATATTTTAGAATTTTGGTACTCAGTCACATATTAGGAACTCTTGGTAGATTCTAGGGATGACCCCTGGGAATCTTATTTCGAAACTCTTCGGATCTATTCCCATTCGTTTCTATCCGTCCTGATTCCTGAGATATCTCTCAGTTATCGTACTTTATTATTCTTTGGGATGAGTTTGTGGACCCCAGAGGGAAGGTATAAGTTGGACTTGTATATCATCTAGGTTGGGGAGAGTATGATTTACCAACCTCGTATCATGGTCGAGGTTTGTTTTAGATTATATTCCACCATTTTCTATCTTGACCTAGGTAGTACCCTCGGGACTTTCCCTGAGATTTTTTTCTGAACCCTATCTCGGAAGTTGTTTCCGTTGTTTCTATTAACTTACCCTTGACTTGTTGTTGAATTTTAAATCTTAATATTCGTTGTTGACCTTTGATTTTATTATGGATAATTCTTTTAAGAATTGAGTTAAGATATCCTGATAAACATATTTTGGACGAGGACGATGAGAACAGTAAGTGTCTACTTTATTTATGGAGTTTAGAATTCATCGCAGTCATATTAGCTAGCCTGACAAGGATATGGAGCCTGATTTTGGATATACTATCCTAGTTATGGCATTTAGATTCTCTTGCAGCCATACCGGATGGCGTGGTAAGGAATCTAGATGACATGATTGTAGGGTGTATACATTAGTTATGGACTCTATCGTTTATTGCAGCTATGTTTACTGGTGTGGCGTAAATTCTGGCAACATGATTTTGGATAGACGTGTATGGTTATCAGGTCGTATCTTAAATTTATTCACTTCTTTTTGACCAAATGATGAGGACAATTCATACCCTTATTTCTCGACTTATCATTTATTTCTTTTCTCATCGTATGATGATTTCCTCATCTTGCCATCATTTTTTTTGACTTGTTTAGCTATGTCTTGATTTCACCAATCACCTATCTCATATCTACATCTGTCATCTACACTTGAAAACTCTGAAAATTTTGAAATATTTATATCTCAATTATTTCTTAAATTTCGATACTATTAAAATTTTGATTCCCTTCTGTCCATGACCAATCAATTTTGGTCGTCTTGTTAATCGTGCCAAAGAGTCTTGATTGCTGACTAAACTCTTCTTCGCTAACCACTTGGGTACTTCTTCTTGTCCTTCCCGATAATTGTTGAAAGTGCCTCATGGGTTGATTCAGGGAAGGTTCGAAAGGTAATTTATCCTTGTATTACGGAATCGGGAGTTTGCATCCAGAGAAATACTGGCGAGGCATGACTTCGGATAACGGCATCATGGTTAAATATGTTTCTCAAATTCTACTTGGACCACTCCCTAAGCATTTTGACTAACATCTTCTCCCTTATTTTGCAAAAATTTGTTTGGAAATATTTCACGGATATTAGCCAAGTTAAGTTCAGGAATCTATATTATCTGGCGTGGCAGCTGTGCACTGCAGCCATCCGTTGTATTATGGAACGAGGAAGTTAATCGCAGCCAGATGCACACTAGCGCGATAGTAACTTCATGTGACATAATTATGAAGGTATATGGTTCTTGAGTTTTACTTTGACTACGTCCTATGCATCTCGTTTGGCCTCGTGCTATTCTTGGAAATATTTCGACAATCTTTCCTGTCTTGCTTGACCCTTACCTTGTCTGAATGTTGATATAAATTGTTAGACCCAGTCTTAGGCTCTCGTTACCTTCAATTTTGATGACTGAAATGGCCAGACCTAGTTAACAGATTCTGTAGTGTAACTATAATATGTTATTATGTGTGATTGTGATGAGTATATTTTCCTAGGGATTTATTGGGTTAAGCTTATAGGACAGATACGAGTGACTGACTATAGTGGACTTAGAAACCATTAAGAATGATTAGTTTGATAGTATAGATTGGTTTTAAGGTATCTAAGAATGAGTAAGGAATATTATATATAGTGACTACGGATTTAGGACTAGAATCTTGTGCTTAGATTTGAGGATTTATATTCGGGAGTTCTTGAGTAAAAGAGAGAAGGCTCAATGTCCAGAATAGGTTTTAAATGTATAATTTCATGGAGCTTGTGATTAATAAAGATACATAGGACCGGAAAAAGGGAAACAAACAAATTGCTATAGAGATTGGAATTTTAGTTGATGGCCAAGTATTGCTGATATATAGTGTATCGAGGATGACCTATATTTTAGAGTATATGTAAAGGTTCTTATTGATATGAAGATTCTAAGGGGTAAATAGACACGGTTTCTATGGAAGAAACTTGATGAACCTGAACCAAAATACCAGTAGAGAGAAACAGCATAGGTGATCACAAAGGTAGCAGATTGAGTACTGTACCCATAGCAGTTGCATATTTTAGCTTGACCTATAGGATGATTTTAATATCGAGGACAAAATTTTTATAAGGTGGGTAGGATTGTAAGCCCCTGAATTTAGGACTTATTTTTTTCAATTTTATAATTCAATTATTTTGAATAGATATTATTATTTGTTTATTATTTGATTTAATGCTCTTTACCGTGCCTTTGACTTCTGGAGCGTCAGGGATGCCAGTCTCTGGAAACTTTCTTCTTGAAATTTGAAGTAGACAAGATTACCTTCACGTCGATATATCATGTCCCATCCAAACTTGTTCCCTTGTGCTCCTTTTGTATCGTGCAAGTTCGGGTCAATTTAGACCATTTAAATTATTAATTGATTTCCCACTCTTTTCCTTGATCCCCATAAGCACGTTATCGTGGCTTTTAATTTAGGAGCACCAGACTAGTCTTTTTCTTGAAACCAACTTGTCATGCATGATCTACTCGAGACGCTCTTCACCCATGACCTTCGTGTCCCACTCAGACACTCCATTTTGTGCTTTATTTTCTTCGTACAACTTTCTGGTCAATTTAGGCCAATTAATTATCTACCGTAAAACCTGATTTATTTTCCAATTTAATTTCGGGACCCGACATCGACCCAACCTAGTCGACCCCAAATAGGGACATGGCCCACACGAAGCCTACTACCCGCCTGACACTTATGTCCCATTTATTTGAGCCCCCGCATGCTACTTATTTACCCATGATTATAAATACCTAAATTAATTTAATTATTGCCTCCTGTCCGATTTTGACCCGACCCGGCTCGACCGGACCCGAGCCCAAGCTCCATATTGTTCTTTCATGACTGCCCAAATACTCTACATAATTTTTCTGTTTTTTCTATTTTGAAAATATCTATTCTCTCTCTCTCACTAAAATATCTCTCTTAAATACCTTTTATATATATATATATATATATATATATATATATATATATATATATATATATATATATATATATATATATATATATATATATACACTTTGTCTCTCATCACTCACCCCTCACCCCTCTCTCCAGCACACACGCACACCCCACTCCCCATCACGTACAGCCAACCCCCCCATCTCTATCTCACTTTCTCTCTCTCTCTCTAAATATCACTCTCCTCCCTTTTAAATTACACTCACACCTACATACTTCTCTCTTTCTCTCTCTCTCTCTCCAAACAACACTAACACCACCACAGCCATTTCCCCCCTGGCCGAGAGCCTCCCCGAGCTCCTTCCACCTCGTCCCAAAACACCAGCTCCACCCATCTCCTCCTCCTTCTCCATGCATCATCACCACCACCTCCTCCACATTTTTTTTTCTTCTTCACCATCCTCCATGGCCGAGCCCTTCACCAGCCGAACCACCACCCACGCGCGGCCCGTCCCGCCACCGAGCTCCACTCCGCCGCCGATGCAGTCCGCCGCCACGCCGTGGCCGTGCCGCGGCACAGCAGCAACTGCAACTGCAGCCAACAACGGCAGCAGCGCGCCACCACAGCGCGCACGAGCCGCCGCGGTTGGCGCACCGCCGCGACCAACCACCGCCGCCGTCGGCCACCGCAAGCCCAAGCGAGCCCCGGCGACCCCCCCGGGTGCGCCGCCGTCCTCCCCGACGCGTTAAATGGGCAATTCGTGCATTTTGGACGAAATTTCGTCGACGCGCGCGCGGACGAATTTCAGAAAGTTCGCTCCGGGACAGCGACTTCGTGCCGATTTTTTGGACAATCCGACCGTTGTATCGGCGATTTCTTCGCTCCGTCTCAATCTCGGTATATACCCCTTCATCCCTCTCAAGTTTCACCCGTTAATTTCGTCGTTTGATACATCAAAATCGGCCACCAAGTTGACCGTTTAAATTGTGTTATTTTTGGACAGTTTCGCGGAGCCAACTTCGTCGGTTCGTATCTCCTCCATCGCAGCTCAGGTTGGCACGCTACCAGTTCCTGTGCACAGCTGGTATAACCCTCTTCCTTCCCCCTTTAGATTTTATTTCAGTTTGAGCTTGTTAGGTCTGTCGAATTCGACGCCAAAGTTGGCCGTTCGAATTCTTAGTGTTGCACTTATAAAATTCCATTTTTGAACTCGGGACTCCGGATTCAATTTTTGACACCACCAGTAGACTCGTGGCGTCGTTCTGGCATGTTTTCATATAAAGTTTGCTTGATTTGGAGAACGTGAGCCCTGGCACGCATTTCGATGCAAAGCGGGTCCCACTTTCTGAGTCAACGGGTCACTTTGAGATCGGCTCATCGGAATCCAATTCTGGATATACTGTTGAGTTCGTATCGTCATTCTGGACTCGTTGACATATAATTTTCTAGGATTTATTGGACATTGGTTCCGGCACGCATTTCGGTGCAAGTCGGATACCAACATCCGGGTCAACGAGTCATTTTGAGTTCGGCTCATCGGAATCCAATTCCGGATATACCGTTGAGTTCGTATCGTTATTCTGGACTCGTTGACATATAATTTGCTGAGTTATGAGGACATTAGCTCCGACACGCTGTTCCGTGTAAATCAGAATTTCAATGTTGTCACGACCCGATCCCAAATAATTGGGTCGAACCGGATCATGCCCAGCATGCACCGTTGTTGAGACGACGGCAGTAAGCTGTATCCACTATTGCAGGTAATCACAACAACATCTATATATTTGTCACAACTAAAAATTCGGGAATTTAAACTTTGTTTAACATTTGATTAAATACAACTGGAAAGTAAAAGAACTGAAATGAATGCTGAATTCAAACTAACAAATTTCAAAACAACAAAAACTGTATACATAAAAAATCTAGCAAAGCGTTCGGTTCGTCGGCCTCAGGTCCTGCGTCCTCCAATGGGGACTCTGGCAATACCACAGGGTACAGAACCGGGTCGTAATAGCTACTTATCAATAGCTCAGCTTCATCATTAGAACCTAAAAATGTTATCTCCAGTCAGGAGGGAGCAAAGTACAATTCATGATAATCCAACAATTGAAATAATAATAGAATTATGCACTTTTAAACAATTTGGAATAAATTCTAGCAGTTACAGTATTGTGATGTGAATAGGCAATGAATATGACCGGCTTGGGTTGTACAGTTGTATCCTATTGATACGATACGGCTTATCCCCGTGTGTATAAGGGGTAAGCTAATACAGTTCTAAGTTACTTTGGATGTGGTCATACTCATTACACTACTCCCCCAGTACCCAACAGTCAATCAGTCAATGCTCTCAGAGAGGGTTCCGTGTTGTATCATGGTTTAAACTTGCAATAAAACGATTACTAAATAATTGTAAACTAACACAAAATATACTTGCCTCAAATTGGACTGGATTTGAAGGGTTGAAGACTTCGAGATGGGATTTAGACTCGTCCTCGAAATCCTACATTCGAGAAGTTCGACTCAGATTCCAGAGTTACCAAGCTAACTATGCTAGTTGCAATCTCTAAGTTTGTCCTAGTCAAATTTTAATCTTTATTTAGTAAACACGAACAAAACGCGATTATCGGTGCTTTGTAATTAATTACGAGGGAAAGATCAATTTATCTTTTTATTTTGGAAAAACTCGTAGTTACCAATTTAATTGGTTAAATCTTTGTATTTTCGTAATTATACAAATAAAACTAAGTTTCTTGTTTTAATGGGAAAACATGATCGTTGTTTTTAAATATTACAAACTTATAAATTTTAATGTGAGAAAAACTTTATTAATTTTCTATATCAAAGTAATATTTATTTTAGATTTACGCGTCTACGCTAAAAATCAGCAAAACCAGAAAATGACAGAAGAACCTACGCTACAATAATTTCAGGCCACAGAAAAAATAGAAAAGCTGGACTTATGCCCTTACAATTTATTTTACATAAATTGAAATAAGAAGAAACATTTGTTAGTTCTAAAATTATCCTACAATTTAATTATGAATAAACTAATATTTAAAATAAATTAAATTAATAGTGAGTCTCAGATATTGGTCCAATCGTCATATAGGCTAATGCCTCAATGTCCGGGCGAAGCCGGTTTCGTTTGCACTTAGCCGGGGCCCAATGACCAATACGGTCGTCGCCCAAAAATCCAAAATAATATCCTTTTTCGAAAAAACCATTTTAAAACCATTTTAAAATTATAATTAAATTTTATAGAAAAATCCGGCAGCACTTCCTCTATTTTCGGTCAAGCAAAAACTGGAAAAGTGTGCCATAATCACTATTTATAAAAATCCCAAACCAGGGAACACCCAGAATTCAATTCCAAACCATTTTACACCACAATTAAATTCACAGAATAACTTCCGAATTTAAATCGGAACCGGCAATATAGTTTCGGGAATTCCCGAAATGAATTCGGAAATCACAACGCCTAAAACCCCGAAAATATATATATCGGAAAAGTCCGAAATAAACGCCGAAAATCACAGAACATTTCCGGAAAAATCGAAGTTACGACGTCGCTAAAAAAACCGAATTCCCGGGAGAGAATCGGGGACCAATCTCATCATATAGACAAATGAAAATGGGACGGGACAGAGGAGTTATACCTTGGGTTGCTCGGCTAGAGCTCTCAGATGAAATTAAAGAAGAAAAATATCCCCGGACAGCAGGTCGGGCTTGCTGGAACAGAGCACAGAAGCCGCAGTAAAACTCGGAAATGTCGGGACGACGTCCAAGTACGGAAACGGCGCACGAGGGACGCGAACAGCGCTGGACGCGCTGTCGGAGACCACGGGCTCGGGTCTCGGGACCGAGCAGCAAGGGGCAGCGGGCCGGAAAGGGGGTCGGGGCTGGACGAACGGCGGAGAACGCCGAAGAGGGGCGCCGGAGGCAGATCTGGCCGCGGGAAAGCTGCGGAAGGGCGGTCCGGCAAGGGGCCGGCGGGTCGGCGCCGGAGTCGGCCGCGGTTGGGCCGAGACAGCGGGCTCGGGCGATCGCGGGGTGCCGGGGCGAAGAGGGCCGCGAGCGGAGGTGGCCGCGGGCGGCCGGGAGGACGTCGGGGCGGGCACCCGGGTGGAAAGGGGCTCGGGGAGAGGGTTTGTTCTCAGGAGTTGGGAAAATTGAGAGGGCGAGAGGAAGTAATGGTGGTGGTGAACGTGTGTGTGTGTTTAAAAAAGGAAATGGTTGAGATGTGAGTGTGCTGGAGTAAAAGTAGGGGAGAGAAGTGAGGGGGAGAGGGGGAGAGTTGGTCCAACGTGGACCAGCTCATGGGAGTTTTTTTTTTATAAAAGAAATCAGGATTTTCAAGTGAAAAGGAAATGGGTTCCAAATGGGTTTCGGGAAGCTGGTCCAGGCTCGGGTCAAGTCAATAACCAAAAAGCCAATTATTAATTTGAAAATAATTTCGAACTCATTATATAATATTAATAAATAGTAATAATATAATAATAAATTACCAATCCATTAAATCTAAAATCTGGGTTTCACAATCTTCCCTCCTTAGAAAATTTTATCCTCGAAATTAAAGGCAGGGTACTATTAGGGGAATGATCAAAATCTCTACATGCAGTCCAAAGCTTCCTTTAATGTCTCTAGTAATGTTGACCACCTCTAGATAGTCTAATTAGATTAATTCATGCACTTCCTTCGAATCATCAGTCTCCCCTCCTTAGAAGCACAGTCATAGTGCATAATTAAAATTTTGCTTCTATTTCTGAATTGTCAGCCACTGAAATGGTTGTGCGAACTTACTCTTGCATCCATATCTATAATCTTCGGGTAGGATCTAAACTTCTTCATCTTGATAGCTACTAAGCGATGCAATTCCATATTGCTTGCAACGTACGCTCCATCAATTACTTGTACGTCATAATTACTAGCTCTCACCATCATCACCCTTTTCCCAAATCATAAAATTCAAAAATCATCACCTTCTTTCATTCACCAAATCCAATACCCAAGTACTAATATGCTCCACTAATGATTCATTCCTAAATGAACCATAATTTATAATTCCCTCTAGACTAACTTGCTTTTGTGCCTTGCCATGCTACCCTTTGGTACCCTTAACTATCTAATCTCATAGAATAAAATCGATCCCCTAAGTGTGCTTTTATCAGATTAATGTAATAAGGTTGCTAGGTGACTATCTAGGTTTTCCCCACATATAACTATCAACCAACTTTATATAGCTGCAAAAATATATAACTACCCACAAAAATATGCAACACCCTAAAAATGGAACCTTGAAAGGAATTGAGCCAATGGAGATTGATATGGTCCTAATAAGTTCTAGGGAAAATCAAGTAGAATCTTATAGGAAATCTTTTCTTTCTGGTTGTGACAAGAGATTTCTGGAAATGGAGACAACCGCTAGAAATGTAAATCCTCTAATCAGGCAAAAGTTAGAATGATTTGATGGTGCAAAAGACAACAATGGTATGAATATAGTCTAAATAATATTCGAAAACCAAATATGTTTGAAGTCACTTTGTCTCAAATTCCTGTCTCGCCAGAGTGCACCTGACTGCAATAAATTTTTTTTTGATCCAATAACTTGAATAATTTTAGGTTACCGAGTAATCTTTCAACTTTATCCATTTCATGGCTAAGAAACATAGAAGATCAACATGGTGCTTTTAGGACAGTCACAATAATATCCGAAAACCTATGAACACCCGAAATCACTTCAACTTTAGAGTCTTTTGCCTCACCAGTGCGCAATTGGCTGCAGTAAACTCGCAGTTTCCATAATTCAGACAACGCAATGTGCGAAATCATATTAGGTCACGGAATATTTTCCCAAACTTTGTCCATAAGAATTTCAAAGAAGTTTCCGAAAAATTCAAACGAGTTCTAATGTTCTAGTCATGATAGGAAAATATGTTGATGTAGGTTCTTCTGGTTTCAAGAAAATTTATCAAGATAAATATGTGTTCCAGTAGCTCTTGAGATTTAAAAGATTGATTTGAAGAAATTGATCAAACTTGAGTATGACCAGTTGAGTTGGACACAGGATAAGGTAGAAGAATCAGAGCTTTGAGTTGATTTGAAGAAGCCAGTGAGAATATTCCCGATAAATCACTTAAAGGATACAGACGTTCACCAAAATTATTTGAAGAAATAATTTCTTATCCAATGATAGTTTTGAGAATGTGATAGGTAAGTAGGGTTGACACAAAAGAAGTATGTCTTTATGGGTTCAAGGAAGTCAGGTTAAAATGGTTTAGCAAAGCCAACCAGGGGATAGTTCAACAATTCAAAAGTTTTTCAATGACTAAAGAAAATTTAATAATATGATGGAATCAATTCTCTGATCGTTCGTGCTTCACGATACTCAAGCATTGAGTTTAAAAGCTGTCTAGGCCTTGAATTGATCAAGAAGTTGCATAGAGAGTGTAGGGTTTCGGGTTGAGTGGAGGGGATCAATATAAAATATTTGGAATAATCTAGGAGATATCAATCAGTATTGAAAGTATTTTTTTTTGAAAAAATCTTTTAGGGAAATCATGAACTAACTAAGCTGAACCAATTCTTTTAGTAATAATTAACCTTGAGGCTTTATAGTTCCAGAAGAATTTGGTTCAGGATTAGTTCCGAGAAAGTCAATAAAAATGAGGTTAAGGCGAATGGTTGGATACGCTTGTCGTAGAAGTATTCGGATAGATAAGGGTTTATTAGATTTAGAAACTCTAGATAGCGAACGAGTCTGGATTCCAAATAAAGGTAGAGAGATAAGATTTGATCGACTAGTGGAGAAGTTTGAAAAATAGGTTTGCTGACGAAGGAGATTGAAGAGTTCTAATATTGGTCCATAAATAGCGAAAAAGTATAGATCCTAAAGGATGCTAAAATCTGTTAAAGATATGGAAAGGAAATAATTCCCGAAAATCATGGGGCGCTAAAAGATACAAAAACCTAGGAAAAAAATATGTAGTAACATATACCATCATACAGTCGGCCTAAACTGGTTAAGGTCAAAATTCACTCCTTATGTCTTTATCACTCCCAATTATTATAAGTACTAACTAATATCTGGGTATTCCAAAATTCTATTCTTCAAATTCTTAATCACCAATATATCCTTGATAAATATCGCCTTACATATCTTCTCATTAAGATTACAATTTTTAGAAATTGTATTGTAGGGGAAAGGCTTTGGAAAAATATCTACCATAAAGGTGTAACCAAGAATTTTATTCATATTGGAGAATTACAGCAAGATTCTCATAATTATTCTAAGGACATCCTGTTACAACTTCTTATAACAATAGATAATGCTACTCAGAAGTTCTAGGTACTAGTCTTCATAGCTCTGGCTCTTGCACGAGCAGTCTCCAACTGCTTCATCTTCTTCTATGATCTCCGAGTCTGCATCATGCCTTTCTGCAGTGGGTGTAGGCGGCAAGGTCTGCTCGATAGGAAGAGAGTCCCTAGGTTGCGGCGTAGCAGGTGTTGCTGGGATTGGTGCTCTGGTATGATGGAGAGATAAGGGGCAGTCCTTTACCCGATGTTCAGCGGATCCACATGCCAAACATTGTCCCAATCTCTTGTGGCAACTAACGGCCTGATGACCAGGCCTCTTGCAGTAGTCACAAGCCAATAGCCTCTTACGACAAGACTGCCGGAAAGTAAAGCACTTGATGGGACCCAAATATCTTCTAGATTCAGGGGTATCCCTCCTAGGGTGAGGTTCCGCACCAACTTGGTTTAAGATAGCTAAGGCTACGTCATTGACATCTTTCATAACATCTCTCGTGATATCAATCTGTTTCTGCTGGGCCTCGGCTTGGGCCTTCTGGGACTCCAGGATTCCTTGAAGTAGGGCAACCATTTGGGAGGTGTCTGCTGGTACTGGTGGGACGACAGGAGTAACTATCATAACAGAAGATGGTGAAATTGCCGTGGACGGAATAGGTTCGGCTGTAGTATGAGCTGTGCTAGGGACTTGTGCAGCAATGGGGGGATTGATGAGCTGCAAAGGAGAAGGTCTGGAACGGGCATGAGAATGAGGGGTGTGGTCAGGAGTTATCACCTTGTCATCAGCAGGACTGGAACGGGTTGTCTTTCCTCTAGTCATAGTCTGAAAGGTTTAGGAGGCAAACATAAGCAAGGTATCCTACCAGGCTATAATCAAACAAATATATTTATATATATAATTCGAACCTATGTTGTGACAAGTCAATGTTCTAGTGTTCTAATTGTTTCTAGGTATGTTTTCCTAAGTTGTTGTTTCATGACCTGCATGGGCCACCACTAAAAACATGTCACGACCCGATCCCAAATAATTGGGTCGAACCGGATCATGCCCAGCCTGTACCGCTGTTGAGACGGCGACAGTAAGCTGTATCCACTATTGCAGGTAATCACAACAACATCTATATATTTGTCACAACTGAAAATTCAGAAATTTAAACTTTATTTAACATTTGATTAAATACAACTGGAAAGTAAAAGAACTGAAATAAATGTTGAATTTAAACTAACAAATTTCAAAACAACAAAAACTGGAAACAGGAAAAATCTAGCAAAGCGTTCGGCTCGTCGGCCTCAGGTCCTGCGTCCTCCAATGGGGACTCTGGCAACACCACAGGGTACAGAACCGGGTCGTAATAGCTACTTATTAATAGCTCAGCATTGTTTGCCATGAAATATAAAAGAGCAGAACAATTATCGGAGGACTGGACTTTTACTTCACGTTACAAACTCGCTTGTACAAAGAAAGCCTAAGGACGAAACCTAGGTACAGCAATCTAAGTACAATTATTTATTTTAGATTCTGGGGGGTGACGATAGAGGCTCGGGAAAGCGACGGCCGCTCTGCCTTACTCCTTGGACGATCGGTATGCAGCCTTGGCTCCGGAAGATTGCTTGGCGTTGAAGAAATGCTCTATTTGCTCTCTCTCTGCTCTTTTTTCTCCAAGTCTTCTAATGCTCTCTGATCTCTAAAAAAGGGTCCTTTCGCAAGGGAATGGCACCCCGCTATTTATAAGAAGGGGAATGCAATCATTAGGGTTTGCAGTGATTACCCCTTAGAGTGGTGGCGACCTGTTGATTGATCAATCTGGGCCATTAATCTTGAGTGTGATAAATCTGGGCCACTTAATGTAGATTGCACCGAATCCCATCAGTAATTAATGCTGATTGGAATGAATCCTCGTGATGATGATTCGCTGATGTCTGCGAATCTGGATGAATAAGTTTAATTTATGCTCCTACCACGTGTCCCAGATTATTGGGATTTGACCCAATCTTTGATTGCAGTAAATCTGAGAAATTGATTGGCTTGATGACACGTATCCTGGGAGTCACTATGAGGATTGAGCCGCATAAGGGTTGAGCCGCATAAGGATGGAGCCGCATAAGACTGGCCACGTGTCGGGTCTGCTTGGGGAGTGGCCCCCCGAACCCTCGAACCATATGATAATTTGAGCCGCATAATAGGTAATGAGCCGCATGGAGATGATCCTTACGAGCCGCATAGGGGGGCCTCTGCTTGAGCCGCATGAGACTGTTTCAGCCTGAGCCGCATAAGGCAGCCTCATCCTGAACCGCATGGGAAGTCTTCGCTCGAGCCGCATATGACTGTCCACGTGTCAGGGCCACGTAGCATTTTCTGGATCTCGGGGGATTGTGTCAGAGATCTCCTTCGCTCCCCTAGGGGTCTGTCATTATGACAGAGTCATAATTACCTCTTTTGTGTCAGGGCTGCCACTTTTTCAGAGTTGTCAGCCGTCAAAGTAATTAATGCAGGAGGGGAGAACTGTTTTGCAAGCCACGTGTCTTCTGTTCTGAGCCGCATGGGACGTCTTGAGCCGCATAGTCCCTTGTGCCGCATGAATCTGTGAGCCGCATGGGCTTCCTGAGCCGCATGGGGTTTCCTGGCCGCATGGATCTTCCTTTAGTATTTTCCATGCTTCTACAAGACCCCCTTCAAAGTTTTCAATTTGCAAAATTGAAATACTTTGAATAAGAAGCATGGCTATATTCTTCTGGCCGCATATGAAGTCCTGGCCGTATGGATGTTTCAGCCGCATGGATGTTTCAGCCGCATGGATGGCATAGCCGCAGGGACTTTCGAGTCGCAGGGGTTTCTGAGCCGCATAGCTTCTTGCCACGTGTTGCGGGTCTTTAATTGTCTCCAATTCGTTTTAGCGCCGTCTTTAGGGGGAAATCCCAAGGGTCGGCTCATTAAATCTTTCGGATTTTATGCCTTGGGTGAATTTCGGGGACAAAATCCGAGGAGTCAATTTCGCTTTTTACGAGGCAGTTACTAGTCCACGTGTCCTCCTTCTCTCGTTCTCCTATAAATAAGAGGAGTTTGGAGAGAGAAAGGGCTTCTTTACTTTTTTTCTTTCTTCAACTCTTCCCTATCCTGATTGTCCTTTCCTTCTCCGATAACCAATGGCTCCCAAGAAGACCGTGGCAGCAAAGGGCAAGAAGGCGGCCTCTTCATCGACCGTAACAGCGAAAGGCAAGAAGACTACTTCTGCCTCGACTGCGGCCGCTCCTCCGCCGGTTGTCGTACCCGATGTTCATCCTGACGTTCATCCCCCCATTACTGGCAAGGACATTGTATGAGTAAAAGAACCCTAACTGCTATGGCTACGTCGCATATTTTATGCACGAGCCTTTGTGAGCCGCATGTTCGTCCTATGGCTGAGCTGCGAGTCGCATAAGGATAGCCACTGTGTCCGCATGCGCGCTTCGCTGACGAAGCCGCATAAGCGACGCTGAGCCGCATAGACTTTCACTGATCGGAGCCGCATAAGTGTTCTTCTGAACTTAAGCCGCATGAGGCTTCGTAAAGTTGGAGCCGCATAAGGCTTTATCAAGTTGGAGCCGCATGGGTGTTTTCCTGAGCCGCATGAGACTTGGAAGCACCCAATTGTTTGCAAAAACAAAAGTATGAAACTTTATTAATACAAACTTTGTAAAGATTACAAGAATTCTGGGAAAGGTACAACTTTAGGAATCCAATCTAGAAGACGATTGCTTTATCCCTTGGACGATGTGAACTTTGAAGACGGTAACCTCGGAAGTTGACTTGAAGGCAAAAGCCTCGAAGAATTGAAGGCAAAAGCCTCGGAAGAATGCAGCAGCACTTGGGCAAGAACTCCTGAACTCTCTGATAATTCTGAACTTTTAATGTCTGATCCCCTTGAATGAAGACTTGAAACTCTATTTATAGAGTTCTGGAAATAACTAACTTTTAGTTATTCTGGACTGCGCATGATGGATTGCGCAACAGTGGACTGCGCAGGCAATTGATGGATCATGGTCCAACTGTCTCGGACACATGGCATCTTTTGATTGAAATACACATGATCGTGCATAGACAGTTGCCACGTAGTGAACAATTGATGGCATAAGTGCCACGTGTGCTTTTGTCAGTTATCATGATGTAGTGCGCAACCTGAATTGTGCTGGCTTCGGATTGCGCAGGAATGGACTGCGCGCAGGCCGATTGCGCTGCCAGCTATCCCTCGAGCACCGTGCTGCACGATTAAACAAACAGTCGCCTCGTTCTCCGCGCTGTCAGCTGTCAGAAGATTTGATTGTGTCAGGTAATGATGATTATTGCCACGTCAGCCTGCGCGCTTGAGAGTGTGCGCAGTCTAGTATGTGCAATCTATATGCTGCGCAATCTGATGTCTGTGCAATTCATTTGAAAGATGCATTTCTTAATCTTTATGACTTTGTTGATGTGTGCAACTTGATTTTTTAGGACCTACAAGAAACCCTTCAAAGTTTTTGAAAGTTGAATTTATTCAAAATTTCGAAATACTTTGAATTTTTTTGAATTTCAAATCAAGTTGCGCATGTACTGAGCTGTCTGCGTAATCGGATGGGTCAATCCGACTTTTTAGGCGCAATCTGAGGCAGCCGTTTCGATTTGAAAAACTATGAATAGTTCCCTCAATCCTTTAAATCATTCTTTACTAGCTTTCAGAGAGAGAAACCCCGAACCTACTCAGACTTCAGCCTTTCTTCTCCGTTGATCTCATGGCACCCAGACGCTCCTCCGCCGCCGACAAGGGCAAGGCCCCCGCCGAGTCTTCGGCTAGGGTTGCGCGACGTCCTTCTCGCCATGAAACTGCGCATCCCGCTATGCAAGATAGTTAATCTAATCGAAAACTCTTTTTAGAGTTGTTCGACTTCAATGTTCTTTCAGAATCCATCTCTTTTTAGAGATGTGATCATACTGCGCCACCCTTTTTAGGGTTTTGGTTGCACGAAACAATTTATCCTTCATTTTTATGAAGAATAACTTCTTGCGCAATCGGTTGAACTGTGCTGGCAAAAGTCAGCGTAATTTGCTGATTTGCGCGAGACTGCCAGCGCAATCTGATGTTGCACAATCTGTTTGTTGCGTAATCTGATTTTGCGCACTCTGACGGTTGCATCCTTGATTGTACTTGTGCTGATTTTTTTGATTTTTTTTTGTTTTCTCTGCTTGATGCAGTTAATACCAGAGAAGATCCAGAGTATGAGATCTTTGTAGGGACTCTTTCAGAATCGGAATTCAAAGAGGATCTGTCCCATGTGCACTATCCACATTATGATCTGCCAGCTTCCTGCCAAGCTATCTTGGTAACCCAAGATAATGAAACTCTGTTATGTCTGATAAATGGGCAACCTTTGGAGTCGGCAGATGCCATCATTCACAAGAAGCCCCTATTTCTGTTTGGCGAGGCTTTTGAGAAGAATTCTCAGCCGAGGCCACGGATGGAAGAACGGATTTTCCAACAGACAGACAAGACAATCTCGGTACCAGACGTCTCCCGCTGCCTCCCCTTATCTCGATATGCTCATGCAAGCTATCCGAGGAAAATGGAATAGAATCTCACACTTTTTCAGGATGCCCGTCCGGGAAAGATTTATGTGAAGAAGGGGCCTAACAAGAAAGACATGTTCTACAGTTCTTCGGAATGATACAATGTCTTGCTTAGAGGTTTTAAAGCCCGGTTGTATTCTGCCGAAAAACTCTTCTTTGTTATTGCCCGTGAGAACTCCAATATTCGCGAATGAGTTCGCGAAGGTCGAAGGAAGGTATCCAGAGCAAGACCTCAAATTAACTGGACTAGTGAACCCAGATTATAAGAGATGGAATTGTATAGCAAACTGGATTTTGACTAAGTTTGAAGACAAACTTCAGCAGATTAACTTATATCAAGCAGTGCATGCCACTGTTTACGGTTTCGCCCCCAACTCGCATCTATTTCTGGCTCTAGCAGAGAGATACAATTACAGGACAGGGACTTTTATGACTCCCTGTGGAGAAATCGGGTTTGCCCTTCACGAGATGCAGTACATCTCTCACCTGCGGATGGGGGATGTCCCGTATGAGGAATTTGTCCCAACTAATGATGAGTTGGACAAACTTAGAAAAGAGAACGCAGCCATGGTAGCAGTCTTCGAAGAACTGCTGTGTCATTATAAAATCTGCTCTCTGTTTTACCAAAGTGGTACATCTGGTACCTGTTATTCATCCAAATGGTTGCCTTATCTGTTCCTCAACCATATTAAAGAAAAGAAGACCAAGGAACATGATAACTGCTATCCCGACTTCTTTAAACCATTGAGCCGCACTGAAGTGGTGAAGTTAATGGAGGAAAGTGGGGACTTGGATATCGAGATCAAGGACGATCATCAATGTCCTCCTCTAAAGAAAGAAGACATTCTCGAGAGTTATATAAGAGTGGGATATCGAGTTATGTCAAAAGAAGCTCAATTAGCAGGATTTTTAACGTACTGGCTCCGTCGATTCGTCGTTCCCGGAGCTAGTGTCGTAGACCGCTTCCATCGCGGAGTTCTTTTTGCTGCCGTTCGATTAGTCTTCGGCTACAAAATGGATCTCTTATCGGCGATGACTTGTAGATTGAACGCCAGTCTTCGCCTGTACGTCGGATTGATGCTTAAAGCTAAGGGCGAGAAAGAGTTTCCTCGGCTAGAATTGCCATATACTTATCTGTTCGGGTGGTTGCTTCTACACCATCCTACTTTGATGGACCCCAATATGGGACCAGTCAGTGGCAGCTTTTTGCGGAGATACTCCCAAGGTAAGTGGAAATACACTTCCTTGAGAGATTGCAGATATGCTTTGAACCTTGGCAAAGGGTGGAACTTCTATTGCACTCGTCCTCCCGCCGGATATGAACAGATGCCGACCAACATGATTGACTCAAAGATGCAACCTTTGAGCCGTACAGCTTTTGAGTGGTTGAAAACAATTCGTCCATCCCACTTGGTGTATCGGTTTGAATAAGAATGCTACTTGGAGCCATATCTTTCCAGCCGGTTTGCTCGGCAGTTTGGATATGACCAATTCCACGTAGGTAATGCTATCTCATGCCTACAAGGAAAAGGTTTCTTGATAGATGGAGCCCGAACGTGGGCTTATTACAACGCTCGATATACGAAAGTAACGTTCTCGATGCCGGTAAATAGTACTCATGGCCCTCATATGCTATTCACATATTCGGTGTTTTATACATCATCGAACACGTTTGCCGAAAACTTCAATCTTGCGGATAGCTTCGCGTCTGCAACAAGATTGAAGAAGGGAGGAGTCATCATGTCACTTCCAGGTAATGATGAGGTGCACGAGCCAGTGGATGCACCCTTAGAAGTTTCGAGGGACGTTATGTTCCCTGAAGAGATTAACGCGCCACTGCGCGTTTCTTTGAAGGTTGCTAAATCTGCGGCTAAGAAGAGAAGGAGAGAGGAGCCTTCTGTCCCAGCTGCGAAGAAGAAACTGATCTTGGATCATTCTTCAGAAAAGATTACTACCAGATCTCAATCTCGGCAGCAGGCCGAGACAATTCAGCAGGAAGAAGTTGCCACACCGACCTCTGTTCAAAAACAAGTCGAGGCAATAAATGCAGAGAGTCCTGAGAGACCTCTGCATAGAAGAAAAAGGTTGGTCCGCAGAAGAAAATTAACAGACTCTCCTCCCAGACAAGTTTTGTCTTCGATAGAGGCAGACGCTGCAGCGAGAATCACCATGTCATCTCCCACTCCCGTTCCTGAATTTGGGCATAGAACTCCCAGTCCTGAACAGAGAGAAGAGATTGAGCGGAGGGAAGAGTTGGTCCAAAAAAATGAGGCTGAAGAGCCCAGAGATAATATCGTGGAGGAAGAGCATGATGCTGCACGATCTCCTTCACCTGCTGCGGAGACGACTCAACCTCCCCTTACACCTAGGACACTCCGTGATGAGGAGGATCGTCAAGTGATTGCAGCTTTAGAGGATTGCGACTTCGGCCCGCTGGAGGATTATGTTAATCAAAATGCTGTAACTACCAGTGGGAATGCACCGGAGGAAGATAAAAATGAGGAGAGCTCTTCATCTGAAGATATTGACGAAGATATACAAGATCCCAAAAGGGATGAGGAAGAACATATATCTCCTAATGCTGCCGATGATACCCTAAATCCTGAAAAGGATGTTGAAGTAGAGGCATCTCCAGAGAAAGCAGCAGATGAAGAAGCGGCTCCGGAGGAAACTCCCACCATTGATCCTCAAGGTATAGAATGAAATTAACAATCTTCTTTTAAATAGATTGATAGCTGACATCTTTATTTGTATTCCCTGCAGATCTCGAGACTTCTCCGGCACCTCAAACGTGTACGGACATAGTGCTTGCGCCGATGATTGCTAGTGGCAGTCATCATTTATCCTGTGGCTCTGAAGCAGGAAGTAGTCAGGCAGTAGCATCTGAAGCTACTTCTGCTCAACTAGAGTCTGTTCCTGCAGATGATAGGCTCATTGCTGGATCCAACCATGGTAAGACTGTTTTCATTTTTGATCTTCTTAGACAATAGCAAACGACAGGCAAAATGACAATCTTTACTTTTGCAGAGGAACAACCAGGAAGGGCAACCAGCTCCACTTTGATTCCTTTATTCAAAGAGCCTGTTGTTCAGATACGAGAAATTGAACATCCTGCTGCCTCGTCATCAACAGGAGTAGCTGCAACTCCAGGTGCTCTGGCGATTAATCAGCTTGTCATCCAATCATTCACCAAATGCTTCTTCGAATCCCTGGGACCTCTGATCAATAGAATAATGGACAAAGAAGACGCTGATTTTTACATGGTTAGAGGTCCGACCTCTTTTTTGGTGAAGGCCATCCGGGAGCAAGGTGATGAGGCTCAAGCCACTTTCCTTGACCATATATTGAATGAGCTGGAAATCTCCATAAAGAATTATAAAGAACTCAACAAAGGGGAAATAGAACCCTTAGTTCAGGCAGAATTCGAACAGATGGCTCAGGCAGCTGCAATTGAAAGAGCGAATCTCCAGAACCTCTTGGAGGCCTACTCTACAAAATCTGTTGAGTATAAATCCAAACTGGAATCAGTGACTTCGACTGCTGGGGGAAAAGAAAGAAAAATTGCTGAGATGAGAGCGGAGATTGCTTATCTCCAAGAAGAGCTGGAAAACGAAGTTACTGAGCATCAGATTGCAATCCAACAATTCAGTGCTCTAACTCAGGAAAGGGACGAGTATGTAGCAGCTCATGATGCGGAAATCACTCGCCGAATGGTGACTATGCCCACTTTCAATGAAGAATCCGGGATGGAAGAGGCCAGGAGGAGAGTGATGGCTTCTCGCGAAGAACGGCTGCAAGTTCTGAAGCAACAGATTGCTAATCTGAAAATGCCTCCGTCTCAGTAGAAAGAACATCTTGTATCTTTTTGTCTTTTGTAGTATGTTTGTTTTTGTAATGTCTCAAATTTTGATCAATAAAAGACATTTTATTGTGGCTCTATTATTTGTTGCATATCTTGTTCAGATATAAATAATAGAGATAGAAAATATATTCAGAGGTACAGGACATGATATATTTCTGGATTTTTGGAAAATAATTATATTCATTATATCTGCTCAGAGGTAATATGGACGTGACAGAATATAATTTATTGAATATTATTATTTCAGTAGACAACTCAATCAGGGATGACAAGTTGCTGACGTGGATGATGAAAAATGTGTTAATGACATGAATCGTCAGGATGAACGGGTAAACCGTCGAATAGTGGAATGAACGGATAAACCGTCAAATGGAGGGTAATGAACGGACAAACCGTCAAATGATGATGAATGAATGGACGAACCGTCGAATGAATATGAACGGATGAACCGTCTGATGAAATGAAATGAACGGACGAACCGTCAAATGAATGTGAATGGATGAACCATCAGATGAATGTGATGAACGAACGAACCGTCGGGTGATAATAAATGAATGGGTGAACCGTCGAATGAATGGATGAACCATCAAATGAATGTGAATGGATGAACCATCAATGTAATGAACGGGCGAACCGTCAAATAATTTGAATGAACGGACGAACCGTCGGATGAATGTGTCGCTTCGTTGTTTGGAGAATCTCTGTCTATAAATAGAACAAAAATCTGACAGGAATGAACACTTCCACTTTTCATCATAAAGATGTCGTCTGGAGATGCATCCAAGAAGGCTGAACTCGCTCCGAAGGTTGAGGCAGGCGTTGAAGAACGTCCGGCCGAACTGGTCCAGCCGAAGCAGACAGAGGCAGGCGAAGGTTCGTCTGTATTCAAACCACCGCAAGATATCCTGGATTTCCTACTTGAACCAGAAAAGACTGAAGAAGAAGAGGCCATGAGGATGGCTGCTTGCAAGTTCCTCGTGGGTTCCAGCAAGGAGGTTCTGGGCTCTTTTGCTGACCGTGTCTTTGAGAAGGACGGCAATGGTCCGCGTCCCAATGTCGAGAAGGATGATAGTGATCTCCTTTAATATCATGTACTATCATTCATGATGAAATAAAATTTGAATTTATTTATGAACTTGAACTTGTCTGATGATTTACAAACATTTACATTTATACATAGTATTTCTTAAGAAATTTGCCATTGATAGGCATCATAGCAACTCGACCGTCTAACTCTGAGAGTTGATAGGCTCCATTTGAAAAGACTTTGCTTACAACATAGGGACCGTCCCACTTCGCGTCGAATTTGCCCTTGCTTATATGAGTCATAGTCATAGGACGTCTGACTGTTAGAACAAGTTCTCCTTGTTGAAAGGCTCTGACTTTAACTTTGCGGTTGAAAGTCTTCGAGATGCGGGCTTGATACAACTCAATATGTTGCTGAGCCATTAATCGCTTCTCGTCGAGTGCCTCCAGTTCTTGAAGTCGAAGAAGGTCGTTGTTCTCTGAAGCGAGCTCGTTAGCAATGTCGATCCTTAAGGACGGAATTTGAAGTTCCAAAGGAAGAACAGCTTCACACCCGTACACCAGAGAGAAAGGTGTAAAACCTGTAGGGTTGCGGACCGTAGTTCGATAGGCCCATAGACATTCACCAAGCTTCTCGCTCCAATTCCGTTTGTTAGTGGATACAAACTTCTTGAGGAGCTTAATGATAGTTTTGTTAAAGGCTTCAGCTAAGCCATTAGCAGCAGGATTGTAGGCTGTCGAAGCGACATTATCAATTCGATGATCATCGCAGAATCTGGTGAACTTCTGGCTGATAAATTGAGGTCCATTGTCGTGGATGATCCTTCGAGGTACACCAAATCTGTAGGTGACATGATATTTGACGAAGTTGATAACGCTGCTGGTTTTGACTTCAGCCAAAGGTATAGCTTCAGCCCATTTGGAGAAGTAGTCTGTTATTGCTAATATGAATCGATGTCCTCTAGAAGAAGGAGGATTAATGGGACCTATGACATCCATGCCCCAAGCTTCGAAAGGCCAGGAAGCAGCAGTCGGATACAGAAATTCTGATGGTTGATGAATGAAATCGGCATGGATTTGACAAGCACGACATTTTCTTTCATATTCAATGGCATCTGATACCATAGAGGGCCAATAGTAACCCATTCGCCGAATACGATCCTGTAGCTTAGGACCGGGTTGATGTGCTCCGCAAACACCATCGTGAGCTTCACGCAACACTTGCTTTGCTTCATCATCAGCAAGACAGCACAGAAGAAGACCGTCATAAGTCCGCTGATAAGAGTTTTGGTGGTTTGATTGTAGTAGAATCGGAGAGATCGTCGTCGAATAATAGTAGCCTCCTTAGGATCTTCGGGGAGTATGTCATGAACCACAAAGTCGATAAAAGGAGTTCTCCAGTCTTCATCGATAACATTGACTTCAAAAAGATTGTTAAATTCAATATTACGATTTTTTTAATGCAAAATAACTCTCGATTAGAGATAACCACCACCTGCTATCTTTTAACAGGGATGGCTAAGATAGCTGCAAGGTTGGCTAAGGCATCTACTTCGGTATTGCAAGCTCGGCGAACATAGTCAATGAAGAATGCTTTGAATGATATAGCCATGTTGATTGCTGCTTCATGATAAGGTACCAGATCTTGATGTCGAACTTCATAAGTTCCTCTAACCTGGTTGACAACCAGCTTAGAATCGCCGTAAACTTCGAGATATTCGACGTCCAATTGTTTGGCTAGCTGAAGGCCGATGAGTAAAGCATTGTGCTCTGCTACATTGTTGGAACATGGTTCATCTAGAGAGCAGGCTCTTTGAATGGTTGATCCATCTGGAGAAACGGGGACAACTCCAACTCCTGCTACAATGGCACCATTTGGTCCAATTCTGGATGCACCATCAAAGAATAGACGCCAGGTTGGAAATTCTTCAGAGATCATGTTGACTTCCAATGTCTCATCTAGAATTTCATCATAAAGCTTGGATGTTTCTGGCACGGGATGAGCCGCCAAGAAATCTTCCAGTGCTTGACCTTTGACAGACTTTTGTGGAACATATACCATGTCATATTGAGCTAGCAAAATGGCCCATGTAGCCAGCCGAGAATTGAGTGTACTAGGCTTCTTCATGAGTCCCCGAAGAGGATTAACTCGGGATATGACATGAATAGTTTGGCCAATGATGTAATGCCTCGTCTTTTGAACAGCGAACATAAGAGCTAGGCATTCTTTTTCGATCGGACTATAACGGTGTTCAGCACCAATCATAGTACGACTGAGATAATAGATAGCCTGTTCATGACCTTCTTTGTTCTTTTGGGCAAGTAAAGCACCCAATGAGTGATCCATAGCACGGACGTACATTAAGAATGGTATACCTGAGATTGGCGGCACCAAGACTGGTGGGTTCATAAGATACCGTTTGATGTCGTCGAATGCTTTTTGACATTCTTCAGTCCAAATGAAAGATACACCCTTCTTCATTAGTTGAGTGAATGGTCTGCAGCGTCCAGACGAGTTCGAAATGAATCTTCTGATGTATACAAGTCGACCTTGGAATCCTCGTAGCTCTTTTAAGTTGCGTGGAGGACGCATCTCTTGAATGGCTTTGATCTTCTCGGGATCCACGTGTATACCCTTAGAGGTAATGACGAAGCCGAAAAACTTGCCACTAGAGACACCCAAGAATGACTTGGTGGGATTCATTTTGAATTGATGTTGGTGCATCAGATTGAAGATAGTTCTTAAGTCTTGGATATGATCTTCCTTTAGACGACTTTTGACGACGATATCGTCAACATAGCATTCGACAGTTTTGCAAAGATGATCTCGAAAAATGGTACTCATGGCTCGTTGGTAGGTTGCACCAGCGTTCTTGAGACCAAATGGCATCACAGTGTAGCAATAGATTCTGCGAGGAGTGCGGAAAGAAGTGTGTTTTTCATCTTCAGGATTCATCCGAATCTGATTATATTCGGAGAATCCATCCATAAAAGATATTCGCTCGAACCCACAGGTATTGTCAATCATGACGTCCGTGATAGGAAGAGAAAATTCATCTTTTGGACATGCTTCATTAAGATCCCGAAAGTCAATGCAAACTCGAACTTTGTCGGTTTTCTTCAGAACTGGGACGACATTGGCTACCCAATCAGGATGTTGTTCTTCTCGGATAAAGCCACAAGCAATGAGCTTCTTGACTTCATCATCGATCGCGTCTATTATTTCTGGTTTGAAGCGTCGCTGTTGCTGCTTGACTGGTTTTGCATTGGGTAAAATATTCAGTTTGTGAGTAGCAACTTTGGGGTCTAGACCGGGCATGTCTTCATAGCTCCAAGCAAAGACATCAATATATTCTTTGATAAGAAGAATCAACTCTTGTTTATCTGCCTCTGGAAGATTCTTGCTAATGAATATTGGACGAGGTGACCTGTTTTCTCCTACATCAATTCGAATCAATTGATCTTCAGTAGGAGGTTCTCGCTGTTCAAATCGGAGTTCCCATTGATTATCCATTCGTTGAGCCCAAGGATCTGTTTCGGGGCTTTCTTCAATGTCCTCGTCATAGCCTTCTGGAAGTTCAGCAGAGACCATGTTGGGAGATACGACCAGCTGATGAACATCACCAATACTGGTGTCAGAATCCCATGATCTGGAATCAGAAGAGTTAGAATGCTCTTCACTATCAGAGTCAGAGACGGCTGGGGATAACATCGGAGGAGAAGTATATCCGAGACCTCTTTTGGTCCTGCTGTAATACATATCTGACTTTCCTTTCGGAACAGTCGTACAGACTGGAGTTCGTCTGCCTTTGCCGTAATTGAGGCCACTTTTGAAGTCATAACCCATCTTTCGGATGATATCTTTTGATTGTTGACTGTAACGACGGAGTTGAAGATGTCCTATATCGTTACTCTTGCTTTCATCCGTATAGCTGAATTGTTGTTCCGGTCCTTTACTAAAAAGTATTGGACTTTCACCTTTCTTTCGAGAAGGGACAATACGGTAAGAATCATCTGGATCTTCAAATGAGACTTCTGTTTGAAGAGATTGTACAACTCCCATTGTAAATGATTGAAAGCTATCTAACATATCCAAATAGCATTTAGCATGATAAATGACATCAGTATACTGGAAAGTAGATGCTTTTTCATTGATCTGTACATTCATATTTACAGCAGGACCTTTAGCCTTAGCAGGCTTGGTCAGATTAATTACAAGAGGGGAAGAAGAAGAACGTGGAGGAGGATTGGCCTTGTTACGACGGAGGTCAATAACAAGCGGCTCAGAGGAGGTGAGCTCCCTTTTGTCCTTGTTATGAGTTAGATCAATAACAAGTGGCTCAGAGGAGGTGAGCTCCCTTTTGTCCTTGTTACGACGTAAGTCGATAACAAGTGGCTCAGAAGAGGTGAGCTCCCTTTTATCATCATCAGTTGACTGTTTCTGGACTGGCAAGTGAATAGCCAGTGGCTTAGAGGACTGAGGATGAGAGACTCGCCCTTTAACAGGTATGATAAGGGTGTCTTTAGGCACTGCTTCTTGCTCTTCTTCAGTATCCAGAGACAACACCACCTTCATGAATTCATCCTTGTTACATGCGAGCATCGTTGCAGTATGCTTCGACGCCTTTGAAAGGATAGAGATCAGTGACCTCCTTTTGCACCTCACCATTGTCATCAACGTATTTAAAACATTGATGGAGAGTCGAAGGAACAATATTGTGCTCATGCAAAAATGGTCTTCCCAATAAAGCATTGTAAGAACAACCATGATTGTCAATGATATAGAAGGTCACCTTTGTACGAAGATTGCCTATTTGAAGTTTTAGGCGAATCTTACCCAAAGGCTCACTCCTTCCTTGATTGAACCCAAGAATGGTGGTGATTGTACTGGAGAGACTATGCACTGGGATCTTTAGTGCATCCAACATTGTCTTCGCCATGATGCTAAGAGCAGACCCTGGATCTATAAGGATACGATCGACTTTCATCGAGTCGACATACCCTGTATAGTAGAGAGGACGATCATGTCTGTTATCTTCCATCAGCATGTCATCTTGTGTGAAAGTTATGTTTGGAATCAATTCCAGAACACTATGACAATGAAGGCAAGAGACTGGCTCTGCTTTAGGCTTCTTCAGAAGGGCTAGACAAGTTTCAGCTTGCATAAGAGCCTCACTCAGAGTTTCCCGAGTCTCTTTGGAGAGACGCAAGAGCTCAAAGATTGACAGCCGGGCCGGTGTATTGGCTAACTGGGCCAAAATATCAAAGTTATAAGGCTTCTCAAGTCCTGTAGGAGATATCTTTTTTAAGGGCTTATCAAAGCGGACTTGTTGTTTGCCTTTGTCAGCTGTCGGCTTGGGAGGAATAGGTACTACAACGGGTGAAGGTGCAGAAGGAATATCTTCAGTAGAAGCAGGCTGCACTGGAGCAGGTTCGGAAGAAGAAGCAGGATTCTCTTGAGTTTCAGGGTAATCCTTCAGATAGGCTTTCCTTGAACTGGTGCCCAACAAGATTTCTTCGTCAACTATGGGGTCAAAAGACACCATGTTACAAGTCTTTGTCTTGCCCTTGGAGCGATTTTTCTTCTTGGATGAAAAGGGCACTTCGAACTCTGAAGCAAGATCGGGATGAATCCACATAATCTCGCCATTGTCAAGAGACAAGGGAACGAGACCTTCATTTGGTGGAGGGGGGAGATTCTCGATCTCAAGAGTAGCTTTGGGGATAGGAATGACGCCATGTTGCACCATCTGCGGAGGGAAGTCACCGAATTGAACTGAGACCATGTTTGCATTCACAGTCTTCTCGTCTTGCTGTAGAGTGACAACACCAGCATTGACCAGCTCTTGTATCTTGCCTTTGAGCACGTAGCATGCTCGAGTAGGATGCTCAATGAACCTGTGATAAACACAATACTTGGGATGATCAGTCTTACCGACTTCATCAGGCTTCTTTGGGTCTGGGAGTTGGATCTTGTTGCTTTTAATTAAACAATCAAAGATACTTGCAGTGTCATTCTTATCGAAGGAATACTCTACTTTCGGACGAGGTTCCCTTGATGGAGGTGCTGAAGGAGTAGAAGTGGACGTAGGAGGAGCTACATTGACCGCCAGAGATTCTTTATTCTTGTTCAGATTGATGTTCAAAGTTTCTTTTGCTTTGCGGTTGTTCTGGTGGTTGCCACCACCTGATGTCTGGTGTTCATCCCGGTCGGGGTTAGACATTTGTACCCCCAATTGCTTGAACTTGTCAGCGCTAACTTCAGCAGCTTTCGCGTTGACAATGAAAGAGGGCCAATCTTGGAACTGAGTAGATCCTGTCCACATACTGATGATAGGCAAAAGATTTACCTTGCCAGTATCAATAGTGACAGCAGCTGGAGTTCCGGGAGGCATCTTCAAGGCTTCACGGCGGAACCGTTCGATGAAACTCTCAACAGTTTCATTATATTTCTGTTTGATTTTGTTGAGAGCCGACATAGTCATGTCGTTGAATCCCTCATAGAACCGTTCCAGGAAGATCTGTTTGAGCCCTGAGAAGGAGGTGATACAACCATCGGGCAAACTTCCGTACCAGTCGTATGCTACGCCGGCTAAACAACCGACGAAAACTCTGGTAAGAAGAGCGTCATTTGGTTAAAGTTGGACAGTCATTACCTCAAAATGATTGATGAATTGGCTTGGAGAGGTACTGCCATCAAACAACGAGATGGTTGGAATTTTGTACTTAGGAGGAAATGAGACTTCCTTCCATTCAACTGGGTATGGCTGCTTGATCCCCAACCTTTGCAAGTTGTCTTTCTCCTTGAAAGCCTCAAACTGAGTGCGTAAGAGTTTGACAGCTTCATTGGCGTCTTCCACTGATGTAGAAGGAGCAGGCGGAGTCATAGTGGTAGGAGAAGGCACAACATTGTAGGCACTACCCCCAGCACCTGACTGACTGGGTGTAGTTTGAACTGGTACAAGGGGTACTTGAGGAGATATTACCCCCAATCCTGTATTGACAGGTACCGATGATGCTATGATTTCAGGACTAGCAGTAGGTACAGTCGGTGGTGTGGCATGTTGTGCCACTATGATAGAATGCATACTGGCAACCATTTCAGCCATGGTTTTCAGTTTGTCTTTTAGTGCAACGATTCGCTGTTCTTGATTTGCTGAAGTTGAAGCATCTGGATCATCAGTGACAACATAGGCTGTCACTTCTCTTGGTACAGTGGAAGACACTGTCTGTTCAGAGCTTTCACTGTATGCATCATAATCGAAGAAAGAGTCGTCTCCTGACTGAGAAGGAAGAAAATGACCCGAAGGATCTTGAAGATTCCTTTGACCGATTGTATCTCGGCTTCGGGAACGGGTATGTCGAAATACTCCTTCAGAAGATTCTTGGAGTAAATCTAAATACCGTTGACTAGGACGGCGAGGCTTGCCGTGCTTAGAGCACTTCCTACCCCCAGTGTCTCGAGAGGTCATGTTGACAGAAGCGTACAACACTTCGTCTTCATCTTCTGACTTAGGTCCAGAGTTTGCAAAGTTCAGACGATCAAAGACAGATCGTTTTGTTGTTTGACAACAACACTGGATTATGACTTTATGATTGCAATGATGATAAGATGATTAAACTGGAGGTATCAGGACATTATCCCGCTTTTGCCTGAGATGTTCCCGGAGATCAAAATATTGAGGGATTTGTTCTTTGACAATATTCGGAACATGGTTCCGGTTCTTCAAATGTTTTGTCCCTTGAGTATACAGGGAAGTGCTCACTTCATTGGCATAGGTGTCGGGGTTCTTGACCCTGGAAATTTGCTTCTGATGATATTTGGTCTTCGGCATTGGCTGTTTGCGTTTCGCCGAAGTTGGTCTGTTGAGATAAGTTCTTAGATCAGCAAATTCACCCCCATGGGTTTCTATTTGAGACACCAACAATTTTTTCTGTTTCGACCGGGATATCTTGAGAGTCTGGAGATCTTGAAATTCTGCTACCGGGGTAGGCAGAATACCTCTTTGATCAGTACAAGTTCTCTTGATATGAAGGGAAGAAGAACCCTTGTTTGAAAGAATTCTTGTACTGACTGGTGCCGAGGCACGTTCAGGTTGATCTTCTACGGTAAAGACCGAAGAAGACTGAGAAAAGACCAAAGGGTCTTTTCCTTTGTTTTGTGAAGAAGGGTTAGCTAAAGAGCGTTTCCCTCTGTTGTCTTCCAATTCATGGGACAAGGAAGTTTGAGAAAAGACCAACGGGCCTTTTCCTTTGTTTTGAGGTGGAAGAGGAATAGCCAAAGGACTACCCCCAGTGGATTGTGCAGAAGCAGCAGAGTGCTTGAGGGGAAGAACTGAGCCTTTGCCTTTGTTGTGAGAAGAAGAGAGATTAGCTAAAGGGCTGTCTCTCTTGGATTGCGCAGGCACAGTTTGCGCATGGATTGATGGCGCACTGGCCACTTGCACATGAGTAACTCTGGCAGAGGGTGTACTGGTTCTGGACACAGAGGCTGTGGTTTGCGCATCAGGAGTTCTTGCCTCAGAGTGTTTAAGATGCACTTTGGTTGCTGGAGCATTCGATTACGCAGGAAGAATTGCTGCTAACTGCGCCAGAGACATAGGAGTCTTATACTTTGACAAGGCAGCATAAGAAGTAGCAGACTGCGTACGAGTAGTTAAAGCAGATTGTGCAGCAGACTGCGTACCAGTCTTGGTGGCAGGATGAACAGAATGCGCAGCAGTCTTGCTGGCAGACTGTGCAACAGTCTTTAAAACAGACTGCGCCACAGATTGTGCAGCAGCCTTGGGGACCCACACTGGGCGCACTTTGCTCGTGGTAGAAGTGGTTGCAGTGTGGGGGATGGTCTTGGAGTTGAGCATGGCTTCGTAGGCCGTCTGGTTGACCTTCACAACCAGAGTCTTCTGCGTCTTTCCGATAGACGCTACATCACATTGAGTTGTCACTTCCTCGTCGTAGGAGAAAGTCGTCCACAGCAGAGTCGCCATTTTGTTTGCAAAAACAAAAGTATGAAACTTTATTGATACAAACTTTGTAAAGATTACAAGAATTCTGGGAAAGGTACAACTTTAGAAATCCAATCTAGAAGACGATAGCTTTATCCCTTGGACGATGTGAACTTTGAAGACGGTAACCTCGGAAGTTGCCTTGAAGGCAAAAGCCTCGAAGAATTGAAGGCAAAATCCTCGGAAGAATGCAGCAGCACTTAGGCAAGAACTCCTGAACACTCTGATAATTCTGAACTTTTAATGTCTGATCCCCTTGAATGAAGACTTAAAACTCTATTTATAGAGTTCTGGAAATAACTAACTTTTAGTTATTCTGGACTGCGCATGATGGATTGCGCATGAATTGGATTGCGCAACAGTGGACTGCGCAGGCAGTTGTTGGATCATGGTCCAACTGTCTCAGACACATGGCATCTTTTGATTGAAATGCGCATGATCGTGCATAGACAGTTGCCACGTAGTGAACAATCGATGGCATGAGTGCCACATGTGCTTTTGTCAGTTATCATGATGGAGTGCGCAACCTGAATTGTGCTGGCTTCGGATTGCGCAGGAATGGACTGCGCACAGGCCAATTGTGCTGCCAGCTGTCCCTCGAGCACCGTGCTGCACGATTAAACAAACAGTCGCCTCGTTCTTCGCGCTGTCAGCTGTCAGAAGATTTGATTGTGTCAGGTAATGATGATTATTGCCACGTCAGCCTGCGCGCTTGAGAGTGTGTGCAGTCTAGTATGCGCAATCTGTATGCTGCACAATCTGATGTCTGCGCAATTCATTTGAAAGATGCATTTCTTAATCTTCATGACTTTGTTGATGTGTGCAACTTGATTTTTTAGGACCTACACCAATCAGTTCTTTTTATCCATCTTTTTTAACTTATCTTTTTCTGTCTTCTTTTCAGTGAATCTGCCGGTTAATGCTGCTGGAGAACTCCTGGTAGGTAGTGCCCAAGCTGCTCTGGGCTATAGGTACGACCATATTGTTCAGCATATGATGGACCAGTTTCCGAGTGACGAACCTCCGGCTAGACTGAAGGCCATCAAGAACCAGCCCTTCCATTTCCTTACCGCTATGATGAACTCCGGGAAATTCGAAAGGGAATATTTGAAGCCTGCGTTCTTCTTTGGAGACGCCTTGACTGTGGAGAACAGCCACGTTCTGGAGGTGTCGGAGAACTGGAGTTTTATCTCTAACAGGATGGCGATCCGCATCCCCCAAATGGAGCGACATTTCCCATTATCTTGGTTCAATATGCTCCCACTAGACCGAAAGATGGAAGAGACTTTAACTCCTACTCGAGGTGGGATGTTTGTGGGAGACATCCATTATAACAACAGTCTGAAGTCAGTGACTGCAGGCAAGGTGCACACCAGCTGTTCTGTAATAGGATTGGTCCCAGGTACCTTCTTGAATGTGCCGGGCCCCAATTTCACATTTTCTACCGCCGATACTTTCATAAATCAACTTGCTCGGAAGGGCTCCTACCCCATTGGCCGGTTGATGCTCCCCAGTTGGATACATCCTATTCCCTCATGGACCAATCTGTCTATGTAGATTTTACAAAAGTATGAGGCCTTTTTGTGTGAGATTGGCCTTTACCAGGCTATCCGGGGCACCAGCCATGGCTTGTACATAAACAAGAAGTTGTTCATGTCTCTGCTGGAGATGTATAACTGTCGTACGGGAACCTTCTATACACCCGTAGGGGAAATAGGGCTTGCGCTCCATGAAATGCACGCGATCTCGAAGCTTCCTTGGGGGGACGAAGCTTTTGAGGCGTATACTCCCACGAATGAGGAATTCGAAGATTTGGAAAGATGGCATCCAGGCCTCATGGCCCTTTACCAAGAGATATTGTGTCACTATAGCACATGTCATCAGATTGCCAGAAAGGATTGCAACTCGGAAGGGAATGCTCCCCACACCAAGGATTGGGTGCACTATCTCTTCCCGACGGATGCCTCAGGTCGAGTTACTTCCCGTCGCCCTCGGTCCCGGGAGGCGGTTAAAGACTTGGTGTCATCGGCTAAGAGGGTGGCCACCACTAGTGACAGATTCGGAAGTAAGACCGACTCTTTCGATAATTTTTACCAGGATACCCAAGAGCTGTCAGAGAAGGCGCTCTTGGCAGGATTTTTGATGATATGGCTGCGAAATTGTGTAGTCTCTGGAGGAGCTGGTTCTATCGAGAGAATCAGTCGTAACTTCATCCTTCCGGCTGTGAAGTTAGTTTTGCGAATCAGGCTAGCTCTCCTCCCGGCTATGGTGTGCAGCATACACCGTGGCCTTCGCACCTTCACATCCAAGGTCATTGCTCACAACGTGACCAAGGATTTTGAACGGACTGAGTTGCCCTATCACTATTTGATGGGGTGGTTGTTGATGCATTATCCGTCTTTGATGAGACCGGGTTCTGAAGACGGTGTAACTGATGATGACGCATTTATCTTCCACTATCGTAATGAGCCTTGGGAGTATGAGACTATGCGGGCTTGTCGGATGGCATTGGTGAGGGCGGATATGTACCACATTTTCGTATCCGTCCCTCGCTTTACTGCTAAGGACATAGAGGCTGTACATCTTGACGGTATTGTGCCCCCTCAACTTCTGGACAGCCAGATGCTCCTATGGCTGCGTAACATCCGCCCCGCATATCTGGTGTACCGTAATCGCAATATTGTTTTTCTGGAGCCTTATCTTTCTAGCAGGTTTGCCCGACAGTTTGGATACAGCCAGCTTTGTCTAGACAGTCCCAGCTCCTGTCTGGGTTTTGAAGGTAGCCTTCTTGATGGTATCAGGGCTTGGCAATACTACGATACATTCCATACCCGTACCATTTTTTCGGTTCCTACTATTAAGGCATCGGTGGAGATCTTGTACATGGCGGCTTTGTACCATGTCATGGCGAACAAGCCTCCGGTCGGTTTTAACCCGGGTGCCAGTTTTATTGTTGGTACCGGCCTGGAGGAAGGATCCCAAGGGGCCAAGAAGAGAAAGACCAGAGTCGAAGTGCCAGATTTGGATTCCGCTGCTGAGGATGATGAAGGCAACGAGCATGATGGAGATGACTCTATCCTTCCGGTGGCAGACGTAGAGGTGGATAAGCCGCCTATTTTGTCAGATGAGATGTTGGGAGATCAGCCATCCGTTGCGTCTGGCCCTGCTCCAAAGCGTAGCAGGCAAGTTTCTCCTGTTGGCGGTATATCTCGTTCCCGGAAGCTGGTTGCAACCAGACACCGCCAGCTAACTATAAGAGAAAGCGAAGAAGAAGTTATCCCCGCGTCAAAGGTAACCAAGCCACTCCCGATTCCTCCTTTCTTCTTTCCTTCTAGTTTCGATTTTATTCATCTTCTTTCCTTCTTGTAGGTGTCAAGAGAAGAAGAAGAGTTTCAAGATTCCGAGGTGGTGACCCGGGATGACGGGGACTTTAATGAACCTGTCCCTGAAATTGCTGAATTTCATCAAGATGACGTTGATCGCGTCGTACTTCCCTCCGGGGTGGCTGAGATAGAAGAACCCGCTGAATCTAACTTGGAGGTTACGGGTAAGGAGGTCATGTTAGCTACGCACGAGCTGCAGCCTCCGTGTTCCTTCCCTGGTAAGATAAGCCGAATCTTAACCTGCGAGGAGGCCTATCTGCTCTATGATCACATCCTTCGGGTCACGTCGATTGATCATTGTCATGGACATGCAGGTCCTGCCCCTCCCGTGCCGAGGATAGACCTTGTTAAGCCAGACCCTGTCGAAGGGACACTAGCGGAGAAGGGAGTACCTCCTCCTCCTCCGGCCCGCCTTGATGGTCCTCTTGTGGGCTTGAGTTCGGCAAGTCCGGTGATGGGACAATCGGGGCAGGGGACAATGGTCCTCGCTTCTTCCTCTGCTCGGGCGGCCCAGAGAGTCGACCTTTCTGCCCTACCGAGTATCCAGGCTCTTCGGGTGGCGGAGGGAGAGTTGTCCGCTATCCGTGCGTCGTTCTGCTTGGATTCTATCCCCTTAGCGGCAAGTTCTAGCATCACTTCTACGATTTTGCCGGCCACGCTTCCTCTGACGCCGTCCTCTACAGAGGTCCTGGATGACGCGTTACAGGACGTGGTTGACAGCTTTCATCGTCATTTGAAGAGGGGAATAACAGCAGTTGTGGAAAGAGGGACCTCTTTCGTCTTTTCCCGGCAATACGCCCAGGGTCAAATCGATATCCTTAAGACTTTTCTTGGTGGTGCAGGGCTGGCTGCGCTCTTGGAGGCGAAGTTGTTAGAGACTGAGCAACTGGTGGCCCAGCTGCAGGTGCTGCGGCAGGCTGATTGGTATGTTGTTATAGACCGGGAGCGCGGTTCTCTCACTGCTATTATAGAGAAGACAAGGCTGCTCGGGATAAAACCAAGCCGGCCGTACTGAAGGATCTTCATGATCTGTCTGATCGATATGATCAATTGAGCCACGAGAGTGAAGATATCACGGCTCGGGAAGCGGCTGCCTCCTGTGGGATCGCTGACACGCAGGAGCAGATCCTTGAGCTTCAGAGGAAGTTGACTTTCTTGGAGTCTGAACTTGAGGCCGCCCGTATTGACAGGGAGCTGATTATTCAGGAAGCTGACAGAGTCAATCAAGCTTCGACCGACCTGGAAACTGCCCTGAAGAAGTTGGAAGATGACTGGCAGGAGCTCATGGGCTTGGATGATGAGGAGCGGTTATCCCAGGAGGCTGAGCGTCGAGCTAAACAGCGGCTCGAACAGGAGGCCATCTCAGTGAAGAATCACCTCTTGGAATTGTGTAGTGCCGAACTATAGTCGGCCTTTTCTTCTTTTTTTGTTCTCTTTCTTTTCTCTTTTTTTTCTTTTTTGAGAGGGACGTGGTCCCAAAAGATGTAATGCTTTTTTTTCTTCCTTCAAATAAAAAGTACTTTCGATTCTACCCTTCATTTGTATTGCTTGTTGTGCTTTTGGTATTATGGTAGTGTTTGCCCCGAATGGGGGACTTGTTTGTGGACCTGCTACCCATGGCATACCTTGGTTTTAGGTACGGGTAACAAGTTTGGTTGGGGATACCTAGAGCCGTCATGGCAAAGTGGTCATGGATGCTCCTGGTATCGGGAAAAAGAATGCCGTAGAGCAGCTGGGCTCCCGGGACATGATGAGCGATGGTGGGCTTATGCTAAAAAACTTAGCAAAGGATATTTGTGGGCCTATTATCCTTGGCATACCCTGGCTTAGGATACGGATAATAGGATGAAAGGGAACCAACATATTTGCTCAGAGGTAATGAGGACATGGCAAGTATGAGGGTTTTACCGTAGAATCTTCCTACTCAGAGGTAATGAGGACATGGCAGGAGTGAATTCAACGGAGGCTATTTGTGGTCAACTGAGGACATTTGTGGACCTATTATCCTTGTCGTACCCGGTTGTGGGTACAGATAATAGGTTGAAAGAGAATCAACATACTTGTTCAGAGGTAATGAGGACATGGCAAGTATGAAGGTTTCTTCGACGGAGCCTTCCCACTCAGAGGTAATGAGGACATGGCAGGAGTGGGCTCAATGAAGAGGGGGTACATAGAATGACTCAGAGGTAATAAGGACATGGAAGTTCTATGTAAGGGGTGATTTATTTTTGGCGGAAGTGGAACGACTCAGAGGTAATAAGGACATGGCCGTTTTGGAAATTTGTGGATCTGTTACCCTTTTTGTGCACTGGGGAGTGCGGGTAGTGGATCATGAGGGAGGATCTCTTCCAGGAAGAAAGTTCAGAGATATGACCATACATGACTTACAATCTGACAGAGTGACCGGGATGTGAGTTCAGAGGCACCAGCGGGTACATGACTCGATAATTTGGAATATTGTAGATGAGTGAGTTCAGCGGTACCAGCGGGTACATGACTCGATGATCTGGGATGTTGTGAGGGTGAGTTCAGAGGTACCAGCGGGTACATGACTCGATGATCTGGAATGTTGTGGATGTGAGTTCAGCGGCACCAGCGAGTACATGACTCGATAATCTGGGATGTGAGGGTGAGTTCAGCGGTACCAGCGGGTACATGACTCAATGATCTGGAATGTCGTTCAGACATAATATTTTTTCAGGAACTTGCCATTGACGGGCAACATGAGCAAGCCTCCATTTTGTTTTGCGAGGCGGTAAGCACCGTTAGAGAACACAGCCTCGATGATGAATGGGCCTTCCCACTTTGGCTGGAACTTGCCGGCGGTCTTGTGAGTCATGACCATCGGTCTCCGGACTGCCAGAACGAGATCACCTACTTGGAATGTTCTAATTTTGACCTTCTTGTTGAAGGCTCCAGAGATGCGTGCTTGGTATAGCTCGATTCGTTGCTGAGCTAAGAGGCGCTTTTCATCTAAGGCCTCCAATTCTTGTAGTCGGCGACGGTAGTTATCATCCGTCGTTAATTGGTAAGTAAGAGCGACGCGGAGTGAGGATATTTGAGTCTCCAATGGGAGAACTGCCTCACTCCCGTACACCAGGGAGAATGGTGTATTCCCTGTGGCCGTTCGGACCGTGGTCCGGTATGCCCATAAGCATTCACCAAGCTTCTCGTTCCAGTCGCGTTCGTTGGAAGATACGAACTTTTTGAGCAACTTGATGATGGTTTTGTTGAATACTTCTGCCAATCTATTTGCTGCTGGATTGTATGGTGTCAAAGCAATATTCTGAATTCTGTGCTTGTCGCAAAACCGATAGAAGGCGTGGCTTGCAAACTGCGGACCATTATCGATGATCCTTCGGGGCAGTCCAAAGCGATAGATGACGTGATGCTTGAGGAAGCTGATCATGTTTGAAGTCTTCACTTCTGCAAGTGGGACAGCTTCCGTCCATTTGGAGAAGTAATCCGTGATCGTGAGTATGAAGCGATGTCCTCGGGAGGAAGGTGGAGTGATTGGACCAATGATGTCCATCTCCCATGCTTCGAATGGCCAGGATGCCACTGTCGGATGTAAAAATTCGGATGGTTGGTGGATGAAGTCTGCGTGGAATTGGCAAGCCTTGCACTTCCTTGCATAATCTATCGCATCTGCTACCATCATGGGCCAGTAGTAGCCCATTCGGCGGAGACGGTACTGTAATTTGGGGCCAGGCTGATGGGCCCCGCAGACACCGTCATGAGCTTCGCGTACGGCTTCTTTGGCTTCCGCATTTGACAGACACCAAAGCAATAACCCGTCGTAGGATCGCCGATACAGCATTTTTGTCTCTGTATCATAGAAGAATATGAGAGAACACCTTCTGATGGAAGTAGCCTCCTTTGGGCTCTCGGGCAGGATGTCGTAGACGACGAAGTCAATGAATGGCTGTCTCTAATCTGGGACATCGTCAATCATCTGGGCAGAATAACTCACCACAAACTGAACGTTGTTCTTGGGACAGACCAGTTCTTGGCCTATCACGTCTACCGATTGATGAGCATGATTTGGCACTGCTAGGGAAGCGGCAAGGCCAGCTAGGGCATCGGCTTCGATATTTCAGAGTCTGGGAACATGTTCGATAAAGAACCCTTCGAATGACGAAATAATGTTGATCGCTATTTGGTGATAGGGGATCATGTCTTCATGGCGGACCTCGTATGAGCCCCGGATCCGATTGACGATTAACTGTGAATCGCCGTATGCTTCAAGATATTCTACTCCCAGCTCTCTTGCAAGTTGGAGGCCGATGACCAAAGCGTTGTACTCGGCCACATTGTTAGAACAGGGTTCTGTGAGAGAGTAAGCACGATTGATCACCAATCCGGAAGGAGAAACCAGCACCACCCCGACTCCGACAACGATGTTGCCCTTGGGTCCAGTTCTTGAGGCATCGTCGAAGAACATCCGCCATATATCATCATGAGAAGTTGCATGCGAGTCGGCGACCTCATCTGGGATTTCTTTATATATTCTGGACGACTCCGAGCCCGGGTGGGCTGCCAAAAAGTCTGCCAGGGCTTGACCTTTGACAACCTTCTGCGGGACGAAGATCATATGATAAGGGGACAGCAATATTGCCCATGTAACGAGGCGGGAGCTGAGTGCCCCTGGTTTCGTCATGAGGACCCTGAGAGGGTTGACTCGTGATATCACATGTATGGTTTGTCCAGTAACATAGTGCCGTGTCTTCTGAATGGCGAACACCAGAGCGAGGTATTCCTTCTCCACAGCGGTGTATCGGTGCTCTGGCCCAATCATCATTCGACTGAGGTAATATATAGGTTGTTCATGGCCTGCATCATTGTTTTGTGCCAGCAGAGCACCGAGAGAATGTTCCATTGCTCGTACGTTGAGCAGGAATGGTTTTCCAGCAACCGGAGCCACCAAGACTGGAGGGTTCGACAAATATTCTTTGATGCTGTCGAAGGCACGTTGGCATTCTTTGTCCCATACGAATGAGACACCCTTCTTCATGAGATGGGTGAATGGTCGACATCGCCCGGAGAGGTTAGAAATGAACCTCCTGATGTAAGCTAGCCTCCCTTGGAGGCCTCTGAGTTCGCGGAGATTTCTCGGGGGACCCATCTCCATAATTGCCTTCGTCTTCTCAGGGTCTACATGGATACCCTGGGCCGTAATGATAAAACCCAAGAATTTCCCGCTGGATACGCCCAGGAAGGACTTCGTAGGGTTCATTTTCAAATTGTGCGCTCGTATCAGGTCGAATACTGTTCTCAGATCCTGCAGATGGTCTCCCTTACAGCGACTCTTGACGGCGATGTCATCAATGTAGCACTCCACCGTCTTGCACAAGTGTTCTCTGAAGATGATACTCATGGCTCTTTGATATGTGGCACCAGCATTCTTTAAACCGAAGGGCATGACTATGTAGCAGTACGTGCCGATCGGTGTTCGGAATGATGTGTGCTTTTCGTCGTCGGGAGACATCTTGATCTGGTTGTACCCCGAGAAACCATCCATGAACGACATGCGTTCGAAGTCGCAGGTGTTGTCAATCATGATGTCTGTGATAGGGAGGGGGAATTCATCTTTGGAACATGCCTCGTTCAGATTGTAGAAGTCGATACAGATTCGGATCTTCCCGTTCTTCTTGAGGACCGAAACTATATTGGTGACCCAGTCAGGATGTTGTTCCTCACGAATGAAGCCGCTGGTTATTAGTTTGTTGACTTCGGCTTCGATCGCGTCCATGATGCCTGGGCGGAAGCGTCGCTGTTGTTGCTTGACCGGCTTTGCATCTGGCCGAATGTTGAGTTTGTGGATAGCAATATCGGGATCTAACCCCGGCATGTCTTCATAGCTCCACGCGAACACGTCAATATATTCTTTGACAAGTTCCAGCAGCGATTCTCGCTCTTCGTCTGTTAGGCTTTTACTGACGAAGATTGGTTTTGGAGAAGATTCGCTACCGAGATCCACTTGTACAACCTCATCTTCCGTAGGGGGTTCTCTTAGTTCGAACCACTTTTCCCATTGTGCATCCAACTGTTGGGCCCATGGCTCTAGCTCGAGGATTTCAGGTATGTCCTCATCTTCTTCATAAGCATCGGCGAATGCCATGTTGACTGACAGGACTTGTCTGAATATGTCTCCAATGCTGGTATCCGAGTCAGAAGTTGGTGACCCGGTTGAATGTGACTGCCAGTCACATTCTTCATCTGAACTCTCAGGGGTCGTCGTGGGTGTTACATACCCTAATCTACATCGAGTTTTGCTATAGTAGTCCCGTGGCTTGCCAGCCGGGACTAGTGGCTTCAAAGGTAATCGTCGCCCGGTGCCGTAGTTCAAACCTGGCGTAGTCTCCAGATCATACCCCTCTTTCTGCATGAGATATTTGGATTGGGGGCTATAAAGATACAGAGGCAGTCTTCCGGTATCTGACCCAAGGTCGACTTCTTTTATGGTAAAGGGGTGCGGATCGTACTTTCGGCCGAAGATGATTGGGTGATCCCCTTCCTCGATTATGCGGTAGGCGTCTTCCACTAGAGTAAGCTGGATTACGGTGTACACATTTGTCACCTGTGTGTGTAGGTGAGTGCCTATACCATGTTCTATAGCATACATTGTACATAGCTTATTGAGCTCGAGGTAGTTCAAAGATAGCCCTTTATTGATGAAGTAAGGTATCTTTTCTAGGGGGATTACATCGTCTGCGGAGGGAACATCAGTATGGGCAGCCACATACTTGGCTAGCTCCGGTTCCTCTACGGCTACCCCCTGTATAAACGAAGACTAAGAGGACGACCTGGGCAGCTTGATCGTCAGAGGTTCAGCTGGTGGAGCAGAGCATGGAGTTGTTGGCAGACTAGCAACCCCCAGCTTGGTACTTGATGCTGGGCGGGAAGTGTTTGGTTCGCTAGAAGTCCCAGACCTTTCATCGAGATGACGACTCTTCTTGGGAAGACGTATCGTCATTGGCTTATCGGAGGGATTGAGCTTCTCCGTTTGTGGCTGACCGACTCTCGGCAGCCTGATTGTCAGTGGCTCCGTTGTGGGTCTTGGCACTTGGCCAGACCTTGGCAGCCGGATTATCATCTGCTCTTCTTGCACCGAGAGGCTGATTGCGTCCTTACGCAGAGTGGCTGTAAGGGGTGCGGACTTTCCAGGTTTGTGAGCTTGGAGGTGGATCGTCAGAGGTTCTTCTGGTCATGTGGCTGTCTTGGTACGAGCTTGCACATTTCCTTCACCAAGGTGCTTCTTCGACTTTTCATATAGGCAGGAGTCTGTAGTAGGATTCGACCCCTTTAAAGGGATCGATATCAGCAAATTCTGTCCTCACGAAGCCGTGTTTGTCGACGTACTTGAAGCACTGATGCAGCGTGGAAGGCACGATCATGTAATCGTGTATCCAAGGGCGTCCAAGAGGATGTTGTAAGAAGTATCTGTATCTATGACGTAGCAGGTGACTTCTGATTGGAGATCGCCGATCTGACACTTCAGACGAATCTTCCCAATTGGGTAGCTCCTGCCCGAATTGAAACCGCTGATGACGGTGCTTGTTGGCGTCAGGCGATGCATCGGAATGCGAAGATGATGTAGCAGACCCTTCGGAATGATGCTTCTGGAAGAGCCTGGATTAATCAGCATCCGATCCACCTTCACGTCCCCGATGTATCCAGTATAGTATAACGGACGATCATGCAGATTGGTCTTGATGAGCATATCTTGTGGAGTGAAGATAATGTTGGGCATCGCTCCTGTGCAAGCACTGTCTTGGAGATCTGCAGGCGGGTTTTCTCCCGTGAGGTTGACCTGAACCAGGTACGAGTCGACATTTTGGAGTGCATCGCTCAAAGCCGCGCGAACATCTTTTGAGAGTCTTAGAAGCTCGTATAATGACAACTTGGCCGGTGTGTTAGCCAATTGCGCCAAGATGTCGAAGTTGTAGGGCTTCTCCAGCCTCTGCGGTGCCTCTTTTCGGAGGGATTTGTCGAAGCGAGTCTCCTTCGGCCTAGGCTTGTCGGTCGTCGGAGGCTGAGTCGGTCCCGGAGCGTCAGTTATAGTGGGCTGATGATCTTCAGTTGAGTTATCAGCCACAGGTTGGGACTGTGCCCCAGACCGAGTGACGACGGCTGTAGCTTCTTCGATATCTGCCGAGATTGTGCGGCAGGACCTGATTTTTCCACTCTTCCTGTGCATGGAAGATGGTGTGGGCTGAGTTACTTCTGATATCAGGTCTGGATGGACCCACATAATCTCTCCTCATGATGTGGTGAGAGGCACTAGCCCAGCAGCCTGATCTCGGGGAGGTGGAAGATTAGCAACCTCCATTGTCGCCAGAGGGATGGGTACCACACCGTCTTGAGTTTCGGTTGGAGAAAAGCTGCCAAACTGTACGGACACCATGTTGGCTGCCACGGTCACCTCTTCGAAATCGATGGCCAGAGCGTTCGAATCGATGAGATTTTGGATGTACCGCTTTAGTTGGTAGCAGTCGTGTGTGGCATGGTGGACGTAGCGGTGGTAATGGCAGTACTTTGGATTCTCCATGTCTGCCGGCCGAGATTCCCGTCTTGGTGGAGGAAGTTGAATTATGTCTCCTTGTATGAGCATGTCCAAGATGGGCTTGACGTGACCGTCTTCGAAGGAGTTGTGATTTGTGGCCATTGTTTGTCTGTCGGCTTTGGCTCAGGTTTCTGTGTTGTATCGGCAACCATAGCCTGCTTACCCTTGTTGTCCTGATTGTTGGAGGGGCTACCCCCATTGTCGTTGTTGGTGTTGGGACGCTTGCCCTTGTTCTCTCCGTCCGAGATGTGCAATCCTAGTTGGCGAGCCTTCTTCAACCGTTCTACGGCGCTAGTGGCACTGATGATGAACGTCTTCCAGTCCTTGAATTGACTTTCGCCCATCCAGAGATTGATTGTTGGGAGCAATCTCTTTTGGCAAATTTCAATTGGGGAGGAATCCGGATTTCCAGACGGCAGCTTTATTGCGGTTTGGCGAAACCGCTCAATGTAGTTCCTTGTCAGCTCTTTCTCCCCATGGACGACGTCCATGAGGATGGACATTGTGATGTCCTGCCCTACTTCGTAGAACCTCTCCAAGAACATACGCTTGAAGCCGGCGAAGGAATGGATGCAGTTATCTGGCAGGTTGCGATACCAGTCGAAGGCGACTCCTTCCAATGCCCCGATGAATAATCGTGTAAGGATGGCATCATTATGGGGCAGATGGTCGGTGGTGACCTCGAAGTAAGTAATGTACCGACTTGCTGAGGTCTTGCCATCATAAGGATTGATATTGAACGGCTTATATTTTGGTGGGAATGGAACATCCCTCCAAGCAGCAGGGTACGGTTGCCGTATTCTGAGGTCTTGGGAATTTTTTCGAGCGTGAAACATGTCTCGGAGCTCCTGGACCTCTCTTCTCGCTTCGCGGGCTTCGTCCACGGCGGTGGGGGCCGTTCCCTCAGGAGGATTATTGTCCGGGTTTGGTGCCGCTGAATTCGAGTCCGTATTGACCGCAGGACCCGCGCTTGTTTGGCCAGGCGTTCCTCCTTGCAGAGTTGGAAGAGCTGCTTTGATCTCGTCTACAGACTTGACCAAGGCAAGCAATATGGCTTCCAGAGTGTCAATGCGTTGGCGATCACTGGAACCACCTTGGTTACAGTCCGTCATGAATACCGTCCTTACATGAGGAGTGATGGAAGGAATGGTAGAGGATGTGCCCTTCGAGTCATACCCATGTACCGAGAAGTCATCGGGGTATGTGGGAATGTTCTCTTCGGGTTCGGACTCGGAGGGAATAGTACCCCCAGCCTCAGAGCTTGCTTCATCTTGAGAGTGATAGATGTCCTCGGGGACATCAGCACCTGCTGTATTTGATGGGAGAGTTGTCTCCCCCGGCTCGTCTTCTTGGAATATCGGATTGTCGTGGAGGTTCGGAGGAGTACTACCCCCAGTCCCAGCAACCCCAGTGATGTGGATGATGAATCTCCCATTGCAACAGATTTCATCTTTGAACGGGTGCCTTGGAAAACTCCGGTGGTGGACAACCGTTTAGAAGAAAGTCTCTTAGCTGTAGTGGTTGATATCTTTGGGCTGGAGATGCTTGTCTTCTTCCCTCTCCCCTTGGCGGAGATTTTCTGAGTAGAGTTACAGGTGACAACAGGAGGCGCCTCGTCCTCTGAGCTTGATCGTCGCAGTCTTTGGAAGACGGACCGCCGGTCCTCTTGTACTGTCGTGTTGCTGCAACAGCAGTTGACGATGACTTGGGTGCAGTGACGTCCGTGGGAGGACTCTTTGCACCCTGGGGCACCTTCTCTTTCCTTGCGTTTGTGGAGGATGGCCTCACGCAAGTCAGACAGGCCCGGATCGACCATGTTTGCTCCCTGGATTTTGGGAGACTTTTGGGAACCTCTTTGTCCATTTGCCGCCGGGGGCTGGACTCGAGTGGCTCTATACAACTTCCCATCAGAGGCCCGCATAACAGTACACGGGACGCCCTGATGGTCAGAGGTCGGATCAACGGACCGAGCTTGCCAAGCTCGTGCTACCCTAGACTTCTTCACTCTTGTCACCCTCATTTCCCGTATTTCGTATTTTGCCCGTATTTTGATTTTGCGTATATTTTTAAATCTTGCCTAACTGCGGTATTTCGATATTTCTCGTATTTTTCTTATTCGGATTTTCGGTTTGGTTTAATATGACTTGGTTTGGTTTGTAGGAATGAGAACACCTTTAGCTATCTTGTACCCTCAAGAACACCACAACAACCCCCATTAAAATCCCACCAACTTTTTCTCTCTCCCCATAACTTCCATTTATTTCTTCTTCTTCTTCTTCCTCCTACCACCACCAACATCCCCACCATAGGCAAGTTGCACCTTGCCATTTAATGAGGACCCATTTTTATTTGATATTTAGTTAGACTAGAGCTCTAGGACCAATGTTAGAGCTTGGCATTTTGGGTTTTGAAGCTTGGATTTCCCTAGATCTAGACTTTGTTCATTTTCGGATTTCTTTAGATTTGATCTATTAAACTTGAATTTTGGTTGGTTTTATTGTTCCCATGTTGTAGAGGGTGGAATTTTACCCAAGTTAGAGCCTTGGAAGTCCGGATTTGGAGCTTGGATGGCCGACTTATGGTGTTCCAAAGTTTTGGAACCCATGGGTTCTTCTCCTCGGCTTGAGGAGGAAGACGACCTCCAGGCGCGCCTCCTTGGCCGATCGCGCCTACTTTCCTGGCCGCGCGCTGTTTAGCGCTGCGCGCCTCCTTGGCCGATCGCGCCTACTTTCCTGGCCGCGCGCTGTTTAGCGCTGCGCGCCTCCTTGGCCGATCGCGCCTACCTTCCTGGCCGGGCGCTCTTTAGCGCTGCGCGCCTCTTTTGGCCGCGCGCTGTTTAGCACTGCGCGCCTCCTTGCGGGCCACGCTGTTTAGCGCCTGGTCCGATTGCGCCTGCTCCCCTGACTAGGCGCACTTTAGCGCGTAGTTACCTAGGCGCACCTTGACCCTTGGATCCTAGGCGCGCCTTGCTGGCTCGACCCAGGCTCACTCTAGTGCACCCTGACTAGGCGCGTTTCACTGGTCAGCGGCCAGGCGCACCTTGTTGGTTTCGACTTAGGCGCACTCCAGTGCACCTCATCCTAGGCGCACTCTGGTGTGCTGCCTCAACCAGGCGCGCTCTAGTGTGCTGCTACCAGGCGCACTCTAGTGTGCTTGTTCCCTGGCACACCCTAGTTCACCTACACCCTAGTGCCTTAGTGCCTGCTTTATAACTTGGTTTTTCTTTGATATGATTGGAGCTTTTGAGATTTTGATTGCTCACATGCACAACTTGACTTGGTCTGACACGTCTTGACACTATTTTCTATGATTTGGCATGGTTTGGCCTGCAGCTAGTTTTCTCCTGTCTGTTGAATATCTTGTTAATAACTGGGACCGGTAACTTGATAACTCGGCTTGACTTGATAGTGGCCCGCGGTGGCGCACTCCCGACTTGGCATGACTTGATAACTCAACTTGACTTGACTTGGTATGACTTGGCTTCACTTGATAGTGGCCCGTGGCGGCGCACTCTTGACTCGACTTGACTTGTCTTGACACCGTGGGTGTACTACCTGTTGCTCTGTGCAAATCACTTGTCTTGTCTTGCATCATGTCTAAGGGGTGACTCCCTGGGTACCACGGCCAGGGACTCTCACTAAAATTGGACTAGGTAATGAGTAGACCAAATTAGAACATGGAGAATTCCCGGTCACAGGCAGTCTCGTTATCTGGAGGCATTAATGGACTTGTAGCTTGCCGACGAGTAGAGCACATTTTCAGCACACTGTCATGTGTTGCACCCTCTAAGTCACCTAAGGGTACATTTGTCTCCCGGGCAATGTACCCACCTATAACTCTCAACCCGCGGAAGGATAACTGGATGGTCTGCAGGGCTTGGGATTTGGAATTCTCGCTTGCATCTTGTTAGTAATTAGGCTTGTGATAATCCTAGTTAGTTAACGTAGTAAGCCGTAGACTTGCTTGGCCGTTGTGAAATGGATGTTGTCCAGCCCTGTCTAGTCTTGTCTAGAACTTGTACTTGACTTGCCCTGTACTTGTGATGTTTCTTTTGCTTGCTCTCTGCAATAAATGGTTAGTGACGAAGAAACTATTCAGGCGAAGGGGTACAATCCCGGTCCTTGTTTGGTTTAAGGATTGTAACCTGGCTCCCGGAATGGCTTCTAAGTCCCTAGTCGTATATTGTCATGATGCGTTTTCTTTTCTTTAATGCCTTTTTTAGTTCATTTTATTCTGATATGCTGGTTTTGTTCTTATTTGTGGCCTCCTTTGTGGCACTTGCTCTTTCTGGGGTTTGACCCAGCTGGTTTTGTGTGGCCAGATTTCGGAGCAGCTTCCGAGGATCTACCAAGCTTCCAGCCCAATGGTGAACACTAGACGGAACCCGGGCTACGAGTGGGTCTTCCCTTTTTGTTTCACCCACTCATATGTAAATTTATTCTTTTGAGGCGTTTGCCGACGAGCACCTGTTAGCTCGATGCACATTTACTTACTGTCTGCCTACGGGCTGTAACATGATTAACAAATCCTAGGGTTGATCATGTATGACTGAACTCTTGCTAGTCCTATCATTTTGTACGACTAGCTTCATGATCATCCAATATGTAATATTTGGGACGCCTTATATATATATTTGATGCTCTAACATCTTGTAACTCTGTTAATTGCTTGAGATTGAGACAATAGGCTTGACCTTAAGAGACTGCTGGCTTGTAGTAAACCCTCATATCTAGACAGCCGTGACCGTATAGTTGAGATGTATTCTATTTTAATATACGTAGCTGGCTGTGTCTGCCCCCGCTCTCCAGTATTCTGGTTCTGGGGCGTGACAACTCTAGTGCGTGAGGGCACATAGTAGTAAGAGTCTAAGTGGTGCTGGAGAGAATCAGACATGTCTTCTTGGGAGCACAGGAGATCAGGACCATAGGTGAGGCGGTCGAAGACAGAACCTCGTGGAGTTGACGTCATGCGGCTGGAATCATCAATCCTCATGCGGCTGGCAGTCGTGGCCGCATGGGTCTTCTCCATGCGGCTGGAAACCCTGGCCGCATAAGTGTTCTCCATGCGGCTGAAAATCCTAGCCGCATGAGTACTATGCATTTGGCTAGCAGTTTCAGCCGCATGGTCATCATTCATGCGGCTGGCCATCTTAGCCGCATGAGTCTTCGCTTTACGGCTAGTGCCCTTGTTCGGTTTCTTTCTGGAGCCCATAGAATCACTCTTTGCCCCTGCAAGTCCAGCATCGTAGTGCTTTCCTATGCCGAACTTGGGAACAGCAGAGTCTTCTATGGCTTGAAGTGGGGCCGTGCGAGAATCGTCTTCACCGTCTTGGGTAGCAGAGAGTACTCTATCGAGGGCCTGGGGAGGAGCAAACGATTTTGGCCTCCACTCTTTGAGAGCCTTCGTGGTGCGGGTGCGCTTCTGGACCGGGCCAGCGCTCCCTTCGGAGAGCATTTCTTCGAACGCCTGTTGGTCGAAGCGTACGACCATCTTCTGTTGTGTGGAGCCAAGTTTGGCTGCATTCGATTGCGTCACCAACTCCTCAGCCGTGGAGAAGTTTGTCCCCAGCAGAGTCGCCATCGTGTTTGCCATGAAATATAAAAGAGCAGAACAATTATCGGAGGACTGGAATTTTACTTCACGTTACAAACTCGCTTGTACAAAGAAAGCCTAGGGACGAAAACCTAGGTACAGCAATCTAAGTACAATTGTTTATTTTAGATTCTGGGGGGTGACGATAGAGGCTCGGGAAAGCGACGGCCGCTCTACCTTACTCCTTGGACGATCGGTATGCAGCCTTGGCTCCGAAAGATTGCTTGGCGTTGAAGAAATGCTCTCTTTGCTCTCTCTCTCTCTCTGCTCTTTTTTCTCCAAGTCTTCTAATGCTCCCTGATCTCTAAAAAAGGGTCCTTTCGCAAGGGAATGGCACCTCGCTATTTATAAGAAGGGGAATGCAATCATTAGGGTTTGCAGTGATTACCCCTTAGAGTGGCGGCGGCCTGTTGATTGATCAATCTGGGCCATTAATCTTGAGTGTGATGAATCTGGGCCACTTAATGTAGATTGCACCGAATCTCATCAGTAATTAATGTTGATTGGAATGAATCCTCGTGATGATGATTCGCTGATGTCTGCGAATCTGGATGAATAAGTTTAATTTATGCTCCTACCACATGTCCCAGATTATTGGGATTTGACCCAATCTTTGATTGCTGTAAATCTGGGAAATTGATTGGCTTGATGATACGTGTCCTGGGAGTCACTATGAGGATTGAGCCGCATAAGGGTTGAGCCGCATAAGGATGGAGCCGCATAAGACTGGCCACGTGTCGGGTCTGCTTGGGGAGTGGCCCCCCGAACCCTCGAACCATATGATAATTTGAGCCGCATAATGGATAATGAGCCGCATGGAGATGATCCTTGCGAGCCGCATGGGAGGGGGGGCTCTGCTTGAGCCGTATGAGACTGTTTCGGCCTGAGCCGCATAAGGCAGCCTCATCCTGAACCGCATGGGAAGTCTTCGCTCGAGCCGCATATGACTGTCCACGTGTCAGGGCCACGTGGCATTTTCTGGATCTCGGGGGATTGTGTCAGAGATCTTCTTCGCTTCCCTAGGGGTCTGTCATTATGACAGAGTCATAATTACCTCTTTTGTGTCAGGGCTGCCACTTTTTCAGAGTTGTCAGCCGTCAAAGTAATTAATGCAGGAGGGAAGAACTGTTTTGCAAGCCACGTGTCTTCTGTTCTGAGCCGCATGGGACGTCTTGAGCCGCATAGTCCCTTGTGCCGCATGAATCTGTGAGCCGCATGGGCTTCCTGAGCCGCATGGGGTTTCCTGGCCGCATGGATCTTCCTTTAGTATTTTCCATGCTTCTACAAGCATCATCATTAGAACCTAAAAATGTTATCTCCAGTCAGGAGGGAGCAAAGTAAAATTCATGATAATCCAACAATTGAAATAATAATAGAATTATGCACTTTTAAACAATTTAGAATAAATTCCAGCAGTTACAGTATTGTGATGTGAATAGGCAAAGAATATGACCGGCTTGGGTTGTACAGTTGTATCCTATTGATACGATATGGCTTATCCCCGTGTGTATGAGGGGTAAGCTAATACAGTTCTAAGTTACTTTGGATGTGGTCATACTCATTACACTACTCTTCCAGTACCCAACAGTCAATCAGTCAATGCTCTCAGAGAGAGTTCCGTGTTGCATCGTGGTTTAAACTTGCAATAAAACGATTACTAAATAATTGTAAACTAACACAAAATGTACTTGCCTCAAATTGGACTGGATTTGAAGGGTTGAAGACTTCGAGATGGGATTTAGACTTGTCCTCGAAATCCTACATTCGAGAAGTTCGACTCAGATTCCAGAGTTACCAAGCTAACTATGCTAGTTGCAATCTCTAAGTTTGTCCTAGTCAAATTTTAATCTTTATTTAGTAAACACGAACAAAACGCGATTATCGGTGCGTTGTAATTAATTATGAGGGAAGATCAATTTATCTTTTTATTTTGAAAAAACTCGTAGTTACCAATTTAATTGGTTAAATCTTTGTATTTTCGTAATTATACAAATAAAACTAAGTTTCTTGTTTTAATGAGAAAACATGATCGTTGTTTTTAAATATTACAAACTTGTAAATTTTAATGTGAGAAAAACTTTATTAATTTTCTATATCAAAGTAATATTTATTTTAGATTTACGCGTCTACGCTAAAAATCAGCAAAACCAGAAAATGATAGAAAAACCTACGCTACAATAATTTCAGGCCACAGAAAAAATAGAAAAGCTGGGCTTATGCCCTTACAATTTATTTTACATAAATTAAAATAAGAAGAAACATTTGTTAGTTCTAAAATTATCCTACAATTTAATTATGAATAAACTAATATTTAAAACAAATTAAATTAATAGTGAGTCTCAGATATTGGTCCAATCGTCATATAGGCTAATGCCTCAACGTCCGGGCGAAGCCGGTTTCGTTTGCACTTAGCCGGGGCCCAATGACCAATACGGTCGTCGCCCAAAAATCCAAAATAATATCATTTTCCGAAAAAACTATTTTAAAACCATTTTAAAATTATAATTAAATTTTATAGAAAAATTCGGCAGCACTTCCTCTATTTTCGGTCAACCCAAAAACTGGGAAAGTGTGCCATAATCACTATTTATAAAAATTCCAAACCAGGGAACACCCAGAATTCAATTCCAAACCATTTTACACCACAATTAAATTCACAGAATAACTCCCGAATTTAAATCGGAACCTGCAATATAGTTTCGGGAATTCCCGAAATGAATTCGGAAATCACAACGCCTAAAACCCCGAAAATATATATATCGGAAAAGTCCGAAATAAACGCCGAAAATCACAGAACATTTTCGGAAAAACCGAAGTTACGACGTCGCTAAAAAAACTGAATTCCCGGGAGGGAATCGGGGACCAATCTCATCATAGACAAATAAAAATGGGACGGGACAGAGGAGTTATACCTTGGGTTGCTCGGCTAGAGCTCTCAGAAGAAATTAAAGAAGAAAAATATCCCCGGACAGCAGGTCGAGCTTGCTGGAACAGAGCACAGAAGCCGCGGTAAAACTCGAAAATGTCGGGATGACGTCCAAGTACGGAAACGACGCACGAGGGACGCGAACAGCGCTGGACGCGCTGTCGGAGACCACGGGCTCGGGTCTCGGGACCGAGCAGCAAGGGGCAGTGGGCCGGAAAGGGGGTCGGGGCTGGACGAACGGCGGAGAACGCCGAAGAGGGGCGCCGGAGGCGGATCTGGCCGCGGGAAAGCTGCGGAAGGGCGGTCCGGCAAGGGGCCGGCGGGTCAGCGCCGGAGTCGGCTGGGGTTGGACCGAGACAACGGGCTCGGGCGGTCGCGGGGAGCCACGGGCGAAGAGGGCCGCGGGCGGCCGGGAGGACGTCGGGGCGGGCGCCCGGGTGGAAAGGGGCTCGGGGAGAGGGTTTGTTCTTAGGAGTTGGGAAAATATAGAGGGAGAGAGGAAGTAATGGTGGTGGTGAACGTGTGTGTGTTTAAAAAAAGAAATGGTTGAGAAGTGAGTGTGCTGGAGTAAAAGTAGGGGAGAGAAGTGAGGGGGAGAGTTGGTCCAACGTGGACCAGCTCATGGGAGTTTTTTTTATAAAAGAAATCAGGATTTTTAAGTGAAAAGGAAATGGGTTCCAAATGGGTTTCGGGAAGCTGGTCCAGGCTCGGGTCAGGTCAACAACCAAAAAGCCAATTATTAATTTGAAAATAATTTTGAACTCATTATATAATATTAATAAATAGTAATAATATAATAATAAATTACCAATCCATTAAATCTAAAATCTGGGTTTCACAAATGTCCTGGTCAACGGACCAATTTGAGATCGGATCAACGGAATCCAATTCTGGATATACCGTTGGGTTCGTATCGCCATTCTGGATTCGTGGTCATATAATTTGTTAGCTTTTGTGTACTTTTATTTCGGCACATTTTTCGGTGCAAAGTGTGTCCAATGGTGGACATCATTTTGGCCCAAAATTACCGTTTTGCCCCTGTGTCCAAACTAGACTTTTGGATAGGCTATTCTAGCTATTTTGACCATTCTGGACACGTTGGTGATATTTATTTTATCATCCGACAACATCTGTAGGTTTTTACCCTATTATTATAATCCTTCTCCTTTTGTGGTATTTTGAGTTCCAACGATTCCGGTGATTTCACAATCACTGAAATTGAATGTGTTGATCCTGTAAATGTTTATAGAGACTAGATTTTACCTTATTGACCTTGGTTGACTACTTTGACTGAACGTCGAAGTAGAGTCAACATTTGACCTAGGTTAGACTAGTTTTGACCCTGGTTGACCACAGTTGACTTTTTGACCAAAAGTCAACCGAAAGTCAACCGTAGCCTAAAATTGACTAGAACAGGACCAGAGTTGACCAGTTGATCCAAAGTCAACTGTTAGTCAATGTTAGTTAAGTTTGACCTAGAGTTGACCCAGGGTTGACCAGAGTTGACCAGTTGACCAAAGTCAACTGTAAGTCAACCATTGACTTATATTGATCCAGTTTGACTTGCTTTGACTTGTCTTGACCTAGTTTGACCTAGTATGAGTTGATTTTACTTCCAAACCCTTATATTGATATGGTATTTCACCTATAGGTCCTCGATGCACTGTTCTTGGACTCAGTTGACATATTCCACCAGATCTCAGGCGAGTACATTCTCTGATAACTTTTTCCCAATTTATGATAACTGTTATGATTTATGTACTTAGTGTAGATATGCTTATTCCTGACACATGGTTCTCACGGATTGGTATTCCTGGATCTCGACGAGAGATATTTCTCCTTCTTAGGTTGGGATGTATTGTGCAAGCTCTCCTGTAGCTCTTGCGCAATATGTGGTCACTGATTCTAGAGAAGGTTAGCTACCTTCTCATTAGAATTCCGTGCAGTGACGTGTCCTGTTTGGATCCATTCTACCAGTTGGGGGTAGGGGGAGTAGTAGCGTATGCCTGTGATCATATCCCCTTGCATTCTTGAACAGTGTGAGTCATATACCGCACTTATGACTTGCCAGGCCAGTTTTTGACAGGTACCCAAGCCGATCACAAGTTGAAACTACTAATCACACACATTGGATATATGGCTTACCTTGATTTGTGTATATACCATGATTCAGTTCTACTTTCTTGTTCTAGCTCTAGCTCTACAGCTGTCACGACCCGTACCCTAGAGTAAGGGCACGAGACGTGGGTACGTCCAGCCTATGCCGCAGTGTCGACGGTAGAACGTTGTCCTAGGTCAACATACATCTAACAATATATATCTCTAAACAGTTTATACTCCCCGAATGGGGGTGACATAGCAGTAATAAACTCAATCACAACTAAGGAAGAGATAGCACGATATGAAATAGAACTCAAGGAAACAAATAGATGATAAAGTAGTCTAAGATTATCCCAGCAATATCCAGAAATATATGGTCTCAGATACAGAATGAAAGAATATATACAACTCAGAACTCAGAATAAAGTCTAGCTAAACATGTCTCAAGTCTACATAAAGTAAGATAAACCTAACTAATCTAGTCTAGGCAATGGGGGTGATATCCTCAGCTAGAGCTGGGTCCTCCTGAGGGTCCAGCTCGCAAGTGTCATCTAAGGCTGCCCCGTAGAAAGTGTCCAGGCAGGCCTCCTCCTCGTCCTCTGTAATATTTTCAACAGGTCCAGTCAGGACAGGAGCGAGTACAGTACATCTCAACAGTTCATAGCAGGTTATAAAATATAATCATGCAGTAAAGTAAGATACATGTACTGAAAGAAATGCTGTATGTAAACAGAGAGAGAGCTGTAATAGAAATATCTACTATAAATAGAGAACTAACATGTGGCTAGTGAGTCAGAGTACAATATAGACATGTAAATGGCATAGGAGATTCTGATAAGACACTATGGAAGAGATTCTGATAAGATACTACTTGGGTATTATTTACATGTCTACTTCTACTCCCCCGTACCCCCAATCAATACACAAGGATCCAACCAAGTTATGTTATGATTCCACGCAAAGCCCCCGAAGGGTGATACATGGATGTCCCAAAAATGGGGATTCTAGGAGATTCTAGGATACCCAGTAAATGGGATAAGAGATTCTAGGAGACTCTGTGATCATAAGAGTATATGTCATAAGTGATCAAAGAACCAGTGAAGCATAGTGATACGACATGTAAGTAAAATGCACAGAACATGTAGTACCCGATGCTCCCTAAGGATAACATCTCAAGAAGGGATCCATATAGTACCAATCCGTGTGACCAACGTGACAGTACAAGTAAAGTAATTTAATGCAGAAAATAATTCTAAGCAGGATATAAAATGATCAGAGAATGTACTCGCCTGGTATCTGAGTGTCCAATATGAAAGTACTGTCCGAGGAGTGGTATCTGGCTCCTAATCAAAACAGCACAAGTCACAACAAGTCCAAAATGGTATAATAAAGTCCTACTATGCATTCTACATGATTCTAGGTCAATCTAGGCCAAAGTCAACTCTTGGTCAACTCTGGTCAACCCTAGAAGTCAAACTAGGTCAAACAAGTCCACACTAGGTCAAACTAGTCTACACTAGTCTAGCAAGTCTATTCTAGGTCTAACAAGGCTGTACAAGCTCAATCTAGGCTCATTAGCCAAACAGACTCACATACAGGCCATAGGCTAAATCATGCCTATAGGCCATCACTAACACATTCACAAGTCAAATCTAAATCTAAAACCTAACACTCTAGATATATATATGAAATCTAACCATACACACATATATATGAAATACATATATAAAGTTCACACACAAGTTATACATATATGATACTTATATATATGTGCTAACATGACCTATACACCCATGTAGGTATCCATACTAGATACCCAAAAATGATACACAAACTTATTATATATATATATATATACACATATTACATTATATGCATATACACTACATCATATATATACATTACATAATACATTATACATATACCTATATTAGGAAGATAGGAATACATTGAGTGAGTGTGTGTATGTGTGAAGAGAGAAGACATGTGTGTGTGTGTGTAGGCTGCAACATGTGACAGGAATTGGAACTAGGTAGGAATGTGATTGTGTGTGTGATGAAGAGTGAGGGTGTGTGTAGAGTGATAACAATGTGTGCGTGAAACTGTGAGACATTCATGAGTGAGCTGAGTGTGTATAACTAAATGAAATAAAAATCTGGAAAGACAGTGGCCTGGGCAAAACCTGGAATAGTGAAGGGTATTAGGAAACCCAGTAAATGTATCTCAGGTTCAGCCATAAACAAATCAGTTATCACATGAATCTAACAGTTGACAGTTAAAAGGAGAGATTTCCAGGTTAATAAAAACTGGAATCAAAGCTCAGATACTGATTTCAGTAGGCTACCCATGCCTAGCCCCAACTCCAGGTTTCATTCTTCCCTTCAATTCGAACCCAGGTTCTGTAGAAACCACATTAAAATCTAATGAAGGGGTAAACTCAGGTATAGAACTGATTTCAGTATCAAACTTAACCAAAACCACATTACTTAATATGAAACCTATTCTCAGATTTTAAATTAACAGTATATCTATACATAACAAAACCAAATAACATTGAACTCTCAGTTCAATGGTTCTATCTAAATCAATTCATGTCAGAAATTAGAGGATCAATTCAAGTTTAAACTAAGAACTAAAATGGGAAACCAAAGTCAGGAAACCACTCCAATGTATCAGAGCTTTCCACAACCCAAACCCATAACACATTCGAAAAACCCATAATACCAGTCCCAAATCAATCCAATGGTCAAAAAGGCCATTCACAAACAAAAACTAAATTTGAAATGATAAACCTCAACAATGTGGATCAACACAAATATGGGGGATGATTTTTAGTGAAGAACATAATGCAACAGGTAATTCAATCTTCAGAAATTGGAAAACAGTATCAGGAATTGGTTGGTATCAGTCATGATTATTACACTAACATTCGAAACCCAACTTCACATAAAAGACTGACTTAAACATGAAACTAATATTATCATAGATTAACCAACACATACTGGATCTGTCTAAATAAATTAAAACATAATTTAAGCATTAAAACAATTAATCACAGGAACCCCTATTAAGGAACACTGAAAACCCACAGTGCACGACACGTGCATAATCGATTTCTCCCTCGATACGACACGGGGACACATGGGACTTGACACACGGGATGTCAGTCATAGCCCCATGCCACGTGTCAAGTGGTTCGTGTCCTCGTGTCCTACAGAGGGAGAAAAGGACCCCGAGTAGCAGGGGATCCAATCCCGAGCGCGCGCGCGCGTGTCCCCGTGTCCAAACTGACACGACACCACACCAATATCACCTCAGTCCATAAGAAATAGGTAAGCGACAACAAAATAGCAATTTTCATTCAAATAGATTTCGTAAATGACCCAAAAAGTTCCTTTGAGGCATTTACACAAACACATTCCTAGGGACACTGATACGTATCCAAATAGGACACGAAACTGATGCAATCCGACACGAAACCAATGCTGACACTTAGGAGACTCCTAGGGCTCCCTAAATATGAAAACAATCGAAATTTCATGGAGGAATGGAGGAGTTACCTATTGTTGAACTTTCAAGAAAAACCCCTTTTCAATAGCTCTTCTCTTGATGTCCCAATCCACTCAAATCACATCAAACTGAAATGGAACCTTAATAACAGCAAGAATAGGTATATTAGAACCTAATGGAAGAGATTAGAATGAAAAAGGAAGAGGAATGGAATTCTAGGGATTAAAATACAATAGGAAACTAACCTTCTTAAACTTTGAGCTTTCCTAAGAAAGAGGCAACCCTAAATTTTAGGAGGGTATTTATAGGGTGATGATCCCAATAAGGATAGGGTGGCTGGCCAACATTTTCTAGGGATTAGTGTTTGGTAATTGTTTTGGGCTTTGGGCCAACTTACAAGGCTATGTGTTAAATGATTAATCAAGGCTCTAAATCATAAGCCATGACTTATGACTTTCTAAATCCTATTGCTAACTAGAGTCTAATGACCAAACCAATGATTAGGCTAGGTTAGACTAGAGTCATATAACCTAACCAAGTCCATACTAACTAGGGTTAGCTCCTAGGTTGGTCTACAAGGGTCAACACTAGTCAAAGTCAACCTAGTCCAAACAATTCCAAAATAATTCCTAAAAATTCCCAAAAATTCAAATAAATTCTAATAAATTCAAATTACCCCAAAAATGACAAAAATACCCTCACACTAGAAATGTGATAGTGACAACAGCTTACCATGCCATGATACATATATGTATACTCCATGATTCATCGTATATGCTCTATTTACAGTCTTATAGCTTTTATTCTATCTTGAGATCTGTTATGAGATATATGTACTCGTTCCATCCTGACCGGATATGTTGACAAAATTTTAGGAGTAGTTGTGCCCTCAGTATTGGACTTCATGATGTTGCTAGCTGAAGTGGATCTCACTATTCTTCTATGTGAGTTGCCTGGTAGTTATCCTTAGTTAGTCTTGTTGTTCCTTCTTTATCTCTCATGTCTTATGATTATTGTAGATTCTAGTTGTTCTAGTGATATTGTTATTATTTCTTGTCTTATCTTCCTTAGTTTTCGTGATGTGACATGAGTACATTTCTAGTTATGGATCTTTAGATGTTGTAGTTAGTATAGTATACTTGACAGCGTTCTACCGCCGATACTGCGGCGTAGGCTGGGTGTGTCCCACGTATTTGTACCCGTATATCCGGGTGTGGGTCATGACAAATGGCTAGAGTCTTGTAGCAGCATCCTTTGGTGGGTAAAGCGCAATAGTGTGTAGAAATGGATTAGCTACATAATTAGGAAGAAGCAACGAAGGTGACAGAAGGGAAGAGGTCCATAACTGGTACATAGTCCCTTATCTTGAGATTAAGCAAACCTTTTCAATGTCTATAATCCAGTTACTAAAATTTTAGGATTAAGATTACATTATTTGACTTCAAATTTATTCCATTTTAGATTCTGCATTTTGTAGTATGATTGTCTTGAACAAAATGATGTAAAATATAGGCATGTTGATGTGAACTTAAATAATTACTCAAATGAACGGAACATATACGATAAAAACGGATTATTTTAGTGAGTAAAAACATGAGATGTGTACTGTCTACATATACGGGGAAATCTTTGATAAAAAATTGTAATTGGTTTGTCACATTGAGAATTTACATAAATTTAATATAATTTTTCTTTCATTCTCTTTACAGGGCCAGGAGACTTCTGATGCTGAGAATGTCAGGTAGTATCCACTTCGAAAAGCTTCATGTGGTCTTCACGGATCAAACAAGGAACATGCAGTGACTCCTTGAGTCCGAAACTGCTGCCCCCGGCTGCAAGAATAAACTGAATAAGCATAAAAGTGAGTGGGCAACAAGTCGAAGGCAACGAATAATAATATACATGAGCTGCTGCATGTCTTCTTTCAGAAGCAGCAATGTTCTGAGGCTCAGTGGCATAAAATTATGAAAAAGGGTCTAGAGTGTCGAATGTTCGAGCAAGAATGGCGACAGTCAATGGTGAAGCTGAAGATGGAGAGATTGATGCTGAGTAGACTTGGTAGGAGAGGGAAGAGCAAAAGATGATCAGGGAAGAGAATCGAGTAGCGAAAAGGGATGACTTTAGTTTTATATGTCCATGTTCTTTATGTATCGAACGTCTTTGAACATTCTAACATATGTACTATTTGGTGGCCAACTTTAGTATTTTATATTCATTTATTACTCATATAGATTGAAATATGGTAATAGGCACCATTAAATGTCATTGTTCATATTATAAGATGACGAATTTCATTAAGTTTTTAGTCATATTTTTACAATAATAATGACACATAAAAGTTATCTTTTGTAAATAAAGATGACAAATAAAAGTCATCTTTCATAAATAAAGATGACACATAAAAGTCATCTTTTATAAATAAAGGTGACACATAAAAGTCATCTTTTATGAATAAAGATGATGTGTGATGAGCGTCATTATTTTCTGACAATAATAACATATAGAAGTTATCTTTTGTAAATAAAAATGACGCATAGAAGTTATCTTTTAGAAATAAAGATGACACATACAAGTCATCTTTTATAAATAAAAAATATGCATAGAAGTCATCTTTGGTAAATAAAAATGACAAATAAAAGTCATCTTTTGTAAATAAAAATGACACATACAAGTCATCTTTTATAAATAAAGATGACGTGTGTTGAGCTGTCATTAATTTCTTATGATAAAGATGACCCCCACGTAGATGACGGCCATGCAAATGTCATTAATTAGCATATTTAGCCATCATTGTTGACCATTTTTGTAGTAGTCATGTGCAAAGTTCTCTTATAGAAAAGTCTACATCCAACCTCGAATTAGAACATATAGTATTTGAAGATTAAAAATGTATCCGGAAACCATGGTTAGACGAATGATTGTAGTATTATAGAAGAGTTTTTAAGTGATGTCCCTTGTTAGCATTATACGCAAAAAAATTTGTATCTTTCAGAAACGTATAAATACTTACGTATTTTTGAGAGATTCTAATCAATAGAAGTTTTAAACGCGTTTTTTAATAAATTATTAAAAAAAATTGGTACAAAAAATGTGATGGAAATGGGTTTAATTAACCAACTTTGACAACATGTTGAAAAATGTGAAGTTTCTAATCTCAATATTTTCATTTGTCGAATATTTGACCGATTTTTTTAACGTATTTTATTTGCACTGCGTCGATTTATTGTCGTCCCGATTTTTCCTGTATGCAGAATTGCTAACAAGGGTGATGTCCCTTTTTTCATATTTTTTTTGTTTTTGTTTTTTCATATTAGTCAGACCATGTCCGAGCCCCTCCTAGTCCATCATGATTTGAATTTCTGGTTATGCCTTTTTCTAGAACAGTTAAATGACATTTTATTTTACTCTGTCTTAACTTTTACCTTAAAATTAAATTGGACCAAAATATCCAGAAGGCCATTTATCAGTTAGCGGAAATAAAATTGACCAAAACATTCACATACTCAAATATATTTTCAATATTTAAACAAAATATTTAAAATATATTCTTTTTTAAAATAAAAAATTCTATCATAAACAAAATATTTAAACAAATATATTCTTTTCTTAAAATTATATCATAACATTTCTCATTTATGATCAATATTTTTTACACTAAATCAACGTCACGTCAGTGTCATTTCACTGGCATATCATGGGTGATGAGATCACAAAAAAAAAAACCTTGTTGATGAAAAGTATTTTTTGTATTTAAGATTGCAACATGCTTGAGCTTAGTGTTATTTAGTTGGTTAGTGGCTAATACAAATGACATTAACAAATGGATCATGACTAGTTACAAAAACATTTTTTATTGAGACATTAATTCTGGGAAAGGAAAGAGGACACTAATGCAACTTATAATGTTTTCAGGTGAGATAGGAATGTACTCCTGTAGATTTGGAACAGGACCTACCACAATATTATACATTTTTATTGGAACAATAAATCGATACTCGAAGCTGTGTTTAAAATGTTGCTATGGTATTATCTGAGGATAAAGTTGTTGAAAAAGCGAATGTATATTTGACTTAAAAAATTAATTTAAAAAAGATTTTTTATTAAAATTTCGATATATGTGTCCAATGTGTAAGAAATTTATCTATTAGAAGGATGTCTCTTTCGAGTAATGTGTCTACTTACATTTGTGTCCCTCTGTCATTTATAAAAAATCATAATGTTTGATCAATTCACCTCACTCATATATACATCAAGTATTAAGTCCAAGAGAGAGACTACCAACATGCTCATTCAATTCCTGTGGTGTGAAGTACTGCTACCGAATGAGAAGAATCGTTGTGACCTGGGAGACTAAATCGTCATTAAACCGTAAGTATCAGTACATGACGAATATTGTCTTAAGGATACTAAACCAAGTTTAAGCCTCAATTTCGGTCAGATTATTATTTATATTATTTATATTTCTGACTATATAAAATACATAGTAGGAGATAACAATAGTAGTGTAGGAGAAAAGTATGTGCTGTCAGAGATATATTTGGGACCAATAAAAGATCAAGGTTTATATCTTTTTTTTTCTTTTTTTTTTTTTTTTCTTCCAACGCGTGCGGGCTCAGTATAATCGTGTGTCCCACACACACGATTGTTGGCCTGTCGTATGGAACGACTTTTGGAGTGCGGACGTAGTCCGTTGGCCTTGTCATCATCGCCGTGCACACGCACCCCGCGCACTCCGCGCGCTCCAGAGCTCCGCTCGGCAGCACACCGTCTTTCGACGACAGTTACTCAACACCTCGCTTTGCCCACGACGCCGAAGAGACGCCCTCGACAACTAGGGGTGACCGCCCGTACGACGGCCACTGATTCCTTGCCGTCTGCGACTAACGATTCCGTCCAGCCGCCCGTTCTATGCGCACGACTCGCATATTGGCGACGATCGCCGACGCCCTTACGATCGAGCCTGCGATCGTTTATGGCGGACGTCTTCTCGTCGCCCTCAGCAGCGCCGCACGACGGACAGCGTGGTCGGCCTATCGCTTATACCCGTGGACGAATGGTGCCGATTCTCCGATCCGTCGCACGACGACCGTGCACTGAGTTTGCTACACGGACGCCTCATTCTGCCCCATGCAGGCTCAGTTCGTAGCCCTATATCGTCAGGCCTCCGACGTTGTGGATGTCCCGCATCGCACAGGCTAACTCATCATCGCCCATCAAGGTTTATATCATTCAAATAGTTTATGATATTCTAAGGAGTTTGTACCAATACTAAAACATCGATTTTTTTTAACTTACATTTTTTAAATATTCTAAGAGTTATATTACTATAGTTTTAGAAAAAAATATTAAATCAAAAATTAATTTTTCTTTTACATTAGAAGTATATATATGAAATTAATTTCTTTTAAGTCTTTTAATTTTTAGGATCATGTATAATAGTTTAACTTGCAATTTATGAATCTTTACATGCATGCTTCGGTTTTGCAGATGTTAAGGAGACAAAAACAAGAACACGAGAAAGTTAAACGACCACGAATGGAACATAATTAAGGGTTGTATGTCCTTATTGACAATTATATGTATATATTTGATCAATTAACGACAAATAGTAAAAAAAAAAAGTTCATTGACCTAATACGATTAAGACTAGTTAGTCACTTAATATTTTAAAAAAAACATGTCTTGGCACTTAAATATGAATAGAACTCAGCTATTACACCATCACCATCACCATCACCATCACCATCACCATCGGCTCATGGTTCGGTTACTGCTTATGCTTGTACTGACTAACTAGAGTTTAAAGTAGTATTTTAAAAATCTGACCGGTGATCGACTTGGACAGAACACCAGATGGGGTCAAATCGGTTTAACTAGCTGGTTCAACCAGTAGTCAAACCACTGGGTTAATTTAAATGACCCAAGTTCAATCATTGATAGATATTGATTTTTATAAAAATATTTATTTACAATTAATAAAAAAATAAATAGTGGGTCAATACTAACCCAATCCGAAAAAGTTATGGGTTTACGGGTCGACAGATTGAACCGGCCGGTCAGGTCCGATTTTTGAAATAACTTGGACCTCTTGTAACTAGACCACAAGAGGCAATATGTATTCAATAATCTAGGTTGGTGATGCAGGCCTAGTTAGTTTGGTTGCAAATGTGAGTAGCACAGGTCAAAACAACATGAGTCTGTACATATGCAGGTGAGACATTAGCCTGCAAATGCCAAATGTTAATGACCCAATGTGATGCGAAGTAGGATTTTATTCCTCAGCGTCGTCATATACATATAAAGATGTGAAGTGGGCCGGGTGGTTCGATCAAATTTGAGCCGGGCTGGGCCGGGCCAGTCCAAGTCCAGTATGACCTACCAAATCATCGGTTCGAATTAGATTTGTTCCACCGAGTAATGCTACAGTTACAACCAAATGCTTACAACCCACTTACAACCTTCACCCATTGCTGACATGTGGGCCATGGCCCACATGTCAGCAAATGAGTGAGTGGTTGTAAGTGGGTTGTTAGCATTTGGTAGTAGACTTAGCATTATTGTTGTTCCACCAGATCGAAACTTGGACATACCCAACTTTTTCACCCAAACGGGTCAAGTCACGTTTATTCTCGAGAAATATAGGCCCGGCCTGGACCGGTTGGTCAATGGACCAGTCCAAGCCCGGCCCATGACCGCCCATGTTATTTAGCCATTAGGTGGATATTTTGGTAAAATATTTTCCAACAACTATTGTATTAATGGAAGTTTGGTCTTTTGGAAATTTCTTTTACAAAAATATTCTCATTATTTAGCCATTCATTAACGTTGATCATGAGTAATTTAGTCATTTTGAAATGACCAAAATATTCATATAATAATTATATTCCAATAATATTTTTTTGTCCTATGACATCCGAATAATTCAAATTAATATGAACTAATTCATCCAAATTTATCGCAAATACGATGGCTTGACAGTAACTCCTAATTGTTCCGCAGGAATACGTCTAGCCATATCGGTTAATTTCGCAAAAATAGGATGCTGCTGTCGGAGGAAAACGGTTTCGCGGAAAATCGCAATTTCGTGATAACGGACTGCTGTGCAGAACTGAAGTATTGTTTTACGATTTGGTTGAATCTGAATTTTGGATGTCGATAGGGAGTTACTAAGATCAAACCTGCGACACTCCATCACAATCGGACACGGCGGCACTGTTACATCACTTGTATGTATCTGCTACAAGGATCACACTAGATCTACCATTGCGTGCCAGTCATTTGCACCACAAGAAATCTCCTCTCTCTTTTTTTAAAACCATTTTAAAAAAAAAAAAAAAAAAAGCGAACATGGTTACAAGTGAATAAGTCGAGCGACCAACCAATTCACGTGTCAAATCGGTTAACCATAGTGATCCGTCTCGGCTAAATTGGACTTTGTAAATCTGCTTCTGCTGCTGTATGTATAAATGGCATATGTAATCGACCAGACCGATACCGATCGGTGGTTCGCTGTCAAAATCATGGTACATTTGGTAGCGGTCCCCAAAATCGTACATTCATTTATTGCTGTGAATCGGACCGGAGTTCACGTGACAGTATGGGACAGACAGGACGGTTCTCTCGCAATTAATTTGGAGACAAAGACCTCCATTGTGGCTCGGACGGACCTGCCCAATAAATATAACCCACAGATCTGAGCTGAGTCAAGAGTTTTTTTTTTTTTTTTACATTTTTTTGTGCTATTTTTAGTATGGATCTAAGACATGGTTTTGGAATTGTGGCTTGTGAGGGCAAGTTTCTAAACATTTTTAGAAGTTGTCTTAAAATTGAACTGTTTTTTCAATTTATTATTCCAAAATATTATTACCAAGCTGGTCTATAAAAAAAGGAAAATATAAAGGGCCACGACAAGCCATCCCAAACAAGCCTAAGGGTGTGTTTGGTAGAAAAAAAAAATAAAAGGAAGAAAAATGTAAGAGAAAAAAGTGGAAAGAATAATTAATTTTTTCTTGTTTGGTTAGCAAGGAAAAGTAGAGGAAAAGAAAAGTGAATGGATTAGTTTTCCTTCCAAACCTAAAAATTTCAATCATTTCAAAAGTGTAAGGAAAAGTGGATCAATATCCTAACTTACAATTATATCCTATATAAATTATATTATTTAAAAGTTGTTTAATGATGTTAAATAGTAAATAAATAATTTAGCTGAGGATATATTTGGTAAAGCATGTTATTTTATTTTCCTTCATTTTCATTTTCTTTCAATACTAAATAAAGACAAATGTTTCCCTTCCATTTTTATCCCTCATACCAAACACAAAAGAAGAAAATTGTATTTCTTTTCCATATGAATGAAAAATATATATTAACTCTTTTTCCTTCCTCTCACTTTTCTATCCTTCCTACCAAACACACCCCAGAAAAAACTCATAATGACACACAAACAAGGAAATTCGACAACTAACTACGTTACTTGCCTTTCTACCAGGGGCGGATCTAAGAGGGGGTTGGGGTGGGCGGGACGCCCACCCCAAAAAAAAAATTTACATTTTTTTTTCATATTTTTTTTTTGATTTTTTTTTATATGGATTTATCTACTTCCAGCCCACCCAAAATTTTGGTAGCCCAACCCAGCTTTAGTTTCTGGATGCCCCTGCTTTCTACATACTTAGTTTTTTTTTTCCTCTTTTATGATTGGTCATTAATGACTATTTGTCCTAAACTAATAATAAGTTCCCCTATGAGATTTGGGAGACCTTGTACAAAAAAAAGCCCTCTAAAAGTACTTAAAAAAAATATAAATTATTAAATTGCATTAAAACATAAATTTTGTAAGTAAATTAAAAATCTTGATAGCATAATGTTCAATAAAATGCATGAGTACTCAAAAATAAAATTAGAAATAAATTGAAAAAGGGATGATGAATAAATTGCAAGTAGACCACGTGCAAATATATATTGGTTTTAGAAAAAAAAAATCAAATAATCACGTGTTGCTCTCCCCATGACCATCCATAATTATACTTATAAATTTAGCTAATTTTCAATTTTTTAATAAAAAAAATTAAAATAAATAAACTATTGCCAACTTTCAAATTATTTTTTTAAATATATATTAGCCAATATAGATTGTATTTTAAAAAAAAATTTGGAAACCATGTTTACAGTACGGTCGCAAAAGATGTTCCCTTCAGGACCGGCCTGAGCCTGACTTACAACATCAAGGTCCATTTCCATTTTTTTTTTTTTGACTGCACAAAATTTGAATCCACATTTAAAATGTTATGAATCCAGGAAGCGTCATTTCACTCTCCCTTCAAAACATGCATGCGACATTTGATTATAATTTCCACTGTTTCAAGATAGATTTGATTATAATTTTATAAGTGACATGCTAACCCAATTATTATTTTTATTAAATACTAGATGATATTTTTCAATGCATAATTCGATGCCAATGATTTTCCATCAGTACCAAGTAGATGATATTTTTCAATGCATAAATGTTAATCTTAATATGAGTCTTTATTTTAATATTAATTTTAGTGTTAATTTTAGTTTAGTATTAACATTAACATTAAAAATAAAAATAAAATGAATACTAAATTGAAAATTAAAATTAATAGTAATTGTAATATTAACATTAACATGAAGATTAATATTAAAAGTAATCTTAACATTACATTAGAAAATTAATATTACTCTTGTTACTAAAATTAACATTAGAATTATTAAATTAACGGAATCTATCTTTTAAAAAAATATTAACATTAACTTGAAAATTAACATTAAATTAAAATTAACATTTTCATTATTATTATTTTTTAAAATATATTTATTTTAAAGATAGATTATTTTTCAAATTTGTCTTGAAAGATAGATAATATGTTATATTTGTTATTACGACAAGATTTTATATATATATATATATATATATATATATATATATATATATATATATATATATATATATATATATATATATATATATATATCCAATGCAATATTTTCTTCTAAAATAAAAAATGTCATTTTATTGTATCTATACATGATAAATGGACCATTTATTTTTGATCCAATGGTTCTTATTAAAAGGGACACCTATATTTTGATGACATAATTTGAGAGTTCAGAGGCATATAAAATTTTCTTTTCTTCTTAAATTTGTATTTTTTTCGTTTCTCTCCGTAAAAAAAATATTTTTTAAAAAAAATTATCTCATAACTATATCTTGTAAGTTATTTCTGTATAGTAAAGGAGAATATATATATATATATATATATATATATATATATATATATATATATATATATATATATATATATATATATATATATATTCTACTGCCCATAATTTTTACTATTTTTTAAAATAAAAGAATTAATATACCCATAGCTCGATTCCGCCATCCACCCAGGATTTTATGATTCTGTTCGGTAACCACAAGGGTCACACTCGATGGACACTACCACTCAATTTGGTGGCTATTAAACAGAGATTTAATGTCAATTGGTTAAAACGAATCAATCGAATGAACAGTCCCCTTCCCTTTCTATTCGGTGTACGTCCCTGTCCAAGTGACGAGCTAGAGTTCAAAGTTGAGAGGAGAGAGGAACTAGGAGGGTGGCAATATTGGAGCTAGACTGAGACACACCACGTTACGTTACAGATCTACCAACCGCTAGCTTCCTCCTCGAACCGAAATGCTAGAAATGACCACTTAGGAAACACCGAAACAGTACTAGCTAGTTTTATTTGTTACTTGCATTTTATCAATAAAAAACTATATGAAATGTACAGTTTCAACCAAGTTTTAACAACAATTTGTTCTTCCAAACTGGTTCGAGGTGTAAGAACACTCAACCAGGGCCGGCCCTGGGGTAAGCCTGACAAGACTTCGGACTTGGACAACCCCCCTCCATAGGGCAACCTCCCAGGTCATTTGGCTTTCTTAGGACCGATCCAACCCAAATCCAAATTAAACTTATATCTTTCAATAGAGATAAAGAGCAACCAAAATTAGCTCTGGCTAAGGCAACCCAACACTTCGGGCCGGCCCTACACTCAACATCATCTGCGAAAATCCGGATGAAATTTGGTACATGCGCCATTTAATTAGTCCTTAATGCCAACCCACCCAATCAACGTACAAATTCCCTACCACAACCATAAAACTTTTCCCATCCATATCCAAACAAAATATTTGTAAATACAGTGATCATTATAGCCGACCAAACAATAAATTTCTAACGCTACTAGTTAGAAAAGTATGTTACATGGTAATTAGCCAGAAGATTAATCATCATCATTATTTATGTGAGCATGCATATTCTGTTACATTGCAGGAGAGCAGATCTGCTATACCAAACAGATTCTATCCTATCATGTTCCTTTCCTATTACATGTGATTCTGAACAGAATTTGAAAGTGGATATGTAAATGGTGGTCCACATGTAATAGATTGGAGGAGAGGGGGGACATAATAGGACATGATCTGTTTGGGACAATAAATGTAGACTATGCATATTGTTGAAAAGTAAATACGTGAAAGAAACATGTTAATTGATAGAATGGACAAGCAACCATACTCAGAGCATCTCCAACCCTATTGTGAGTTTAGAAAAAATGGTTGCCAAATAGGAATAACAAACTTTCATTTCAAAAATTCTTCTCCAATGCAAATGTAGAATAAAATATGAAGTTGACATGGCAATGACATGGCAAGGAGAATGTTAAGTTGGTTGTCTAGATCTAGACAATGCACTTCACAACGACTTTGTCTCTACATCATCAATTATGAATAGAAATATTTATAAAAAAGTTGAAGAAGTGGAGAAGTTGCCTTGGAAGTTGGAAAAAATACTTTTTATGGTCTCCTCAATACTTTTGCATTGGAGAAAATTTTTCTATCTAATTGTCTTTTGAGATATATTTTTGCCATATAAACAAGACATTGTTTTGTGGCTCATGCCACATAGGAGCCACCTAAGACTCACAACACTCAACAAGATAATAGGGTTGGAGATGCTCTCAACAAAGCAAATCATTCAAAGCACTAGTGTAACCCTGAGCTGCGTATAAATTCTGGGCTTATTTTAACATGCATGCAATGCCCATACATAATAGGATTGGTTAACATGTGTCCTAAGGACACAGTCATGTATTCTAAGGACACTGGACATATGTTAAGGATAATTAATACTTAACTTTTTATATTAAAAACTATGATCAATATTTAATAAATATTAAAAAATGTTATCAAGATCCAATAAATTAATTTTTTATGCAAATATTTTTTACATCAAGTTTTAATAACATTTTCTCATACATTTTTTTTAATATTTATTAGTTGTTGATCACAATTTTTTTAATAATTATTACTGGCGGCAGCAGCGGCAGTAGCTGCGGCAGCATCAGCGACGGCGGCAACAGCGGGCGGGTGGTGGAGGGGGGGAGGGGGTTGGTGGCGGCCGGAGAAGGGAGAGGGGGGTGGAGGACGGGGGGTTGGTGGCGGCCGGAGAATGGGGGACGGGGTGTTCGGTTGTTAATCGGAGAGGGGGGGGGGGGGGGGGAGCCTATGGCCGGAAGGGGGTCGGTAGGGGTGGGGTAGGAGTTTATGAAGGATATTTTCGTCCAAAAATGTCGGATAAAGGGGTTGACCGTCAGTAGAGGACGGTTTCCGTTAAAAGTGGGGGGTACCTTATATTCTTGTAATTGTGTGGGGTGTATCTTAAATTTGGGGTGCCGCTCAAAATTTCTCTAAAAAAAGAAAAAAATTTGAGTGGTACCCCACTTATTTTATGCTTATTTAAGGTGCACCCCACAAGTTTACATGAATGTATGACACCCCCCACTTTTGACGGTTTCCGTCCAAAACGAACGGTCAACCCCCCTTTAACCAATTTTTTTGGACGAAAACGCCCTCGTCTCCTTTTGTGTGTCCCCCCCTTTCCGTCACACGTGGCTGCCCCCCCTCCCCGTTACCCCGCGGCTGCCCCCCTCTCCGTCACCTCGTCGGCGTGCCTCCGCTCCCCCCAACCCCCCCGGCCATCACTACCACTACCATCACCACCATCATCATCATCACCACCACCATCATCACCACCACCGACACCCTCCCCCCCTCCCGCTCTGCCTCCCTAGCCCCCACCGCCGCCGTCGTTGCTGCTGTCGCTGCCGCGCACTGCTGCGACGGCGGCGGCTGCTGCTGCTGCGGCGGCGACGGTGGCGGTGGGGGGGGGGGGGGGGGGGGGGGGGGGTAAGGGGGCGGAACGGGAGGGGGGAGGGAGGGGGTCGGTGGTGGTGATGATGGTTGATGGTGGTGATGATAGTGATGATAGTGGTGTTGGTAGTGGTCGTAGTGGTGGTGATGGCCGGGGGGGGTGCGGCGAGGTCGGGGGGAGGGGGAGGGGGGGGGGGTGCGGCGTCGCCGTGGAGGGGGGCTGAGCACGGCGGAGGGAGACGGATAGTTGACGCGGGGAAGAGGACAACAGACAGGAGAGTATTTTCGTCGAAAAAAATTTTGTCAAAGGGTTGACCGTTCGTTTTGGACTGAAACCGTCAAAAGTGGGGGTATCATACATCGTAATAAGCATAAAATAAGTTGGATGCCACTCATAATTTCTTAAAAAAAATTAGGTACATGTTAACAAAACCCTACATAATATGAGAGTTAAATATTTGGTGCATGCATGCCTACGTACGTGCATGGTATAAATCAAATTTAACTTAGGTTCTCTCTCTCGATGCACGTCCACACATTAGTCACCCGCTCCCTCGCTTTATCTTCCTATATAAACCCCACGACCCCGGCAGCCATTAGCCACAACAAGAAAGAAATCAAGACTTGCCAGTTCCATTATAAGCAAAGGCAAAGACCACCAATGGCTCGCCAAGCTGCTGCTCTCTGCTCCCTCCTGGCCCTTTCCTTCCTCCTCATCTCGTCTCCCCTTGCCGAGAGCGCAGTCACGTGCGGCTCGGTGGCGTCCGCCGTGTCATCGTGCATCAGCTACGTAAGGGGGGCCGGGCCCCTGACGCCTGGTTGCTGCAGCGGCGTGAAGAGCCTCTTCGCGGCGGCTTCGACCACCGCCGACCGCCGGACTGCCTGTACCTGCCTCAAGTCCATGGCGGCTAAGATCACCGGGCTCAATGCCGGTCTCGCTGCAGGTCTCCCCGGCAAATGCGGTGCCAATGTCCCCTTCCCCATCAGTACATCCACTGACTGCACCAAGTAAGCAATAAGTGTTTTTTTCTTCTTCTTTCTATTTGCCGTCAAAAACTTGTTACTAGTATTTCAAACTAGTTGGGTACGTACGAACATATTATTAATTACTAGTTACCTTTCCGCATGAGGGGCTCTAGAAATTGAAGCTGGGGTGGACTACAATAAATTGGAATAGACTAAGAGTAGACTAATCCATATAAAAAAATAAAAAAAATATAAGAAAAACGAATAATTTTTTTTTGGGGTGGGCTGGAGCCCACCCCAACCACCCTTTGGATCTGTCCCTGTCTTCACGTGCGTTTGCACATATAAAAAGAAATAAATGATAGTAATAATAAAATATATAATATTTTAAATTTAGTTTTTATATAATTTGTTATGGTTACTTTTTAAATTATGGATATCTGTTTAATTAGATAATATTATGTAATTAGTTTAAATGTAATTTTGATTTTAAATATATATTTTAGTATTGGATGATTTTTAATTTTTGAAGTGAGAAGAAAAATGGTTGATAATATACACGGACTAAAGATTGAGGATTTTGAAGTCCCTTTATACTTAGTAGAGATGTCAAATGGTTGAGACCTTTAAATGATACATATAGTATCTGTAAGTGCACTAAAGCCCTATATATCCATGCAAATTAAATGAACGTCCATATTGTCTCATAATAAATTGCTAGAAAGATTGGTCAATTTCTGATATTTATACCAACAATGAAAATGCAATCAAACTAATGCTCTCTCCCTATATATGTTTGTTCCTCTTTGTATGGCAGGGTGACTTAATTGAGAGATGGATGCACCTGTGCAGAGTAATTCTACGAGATTAATCATGTGAATAAGGAGGAGGCTTCTAGCTCTTCACACGTACATGCTGGCTGGCAGTGTGGAGAGTTCGGTCTGCCACCATTTGACGTTCATGTCCTGTGTCACGTGTGCTTTAATTAGCACGCTTTGTTGTTATGTGTCCTTCTCTGTACTGTTGTTACCTCTATATAAGTATCAGTGTGTTTGCATTCTTTCTTTTGTGCTTCGATTCGAGCATAGTTAGCAGCAGCAAGCAACAGCTGGAAATCGCACGGATCATACATATCCCATGCCTTCAAGTAATTCACCTATTATATATATTATCCACAATTTAATTTCAGCAGACTTGAAAAAACCAATATTTGTGAATGGTTAACATTGGATTGAAAAGGAAGATGATATCTGAACTGCGGAATTGGGCTGCGGTTTTGGTCCGCCGTCACGTGGCATAATTCTACTGGCCTTTTCCTATTTGCTTGGATCCATCGTCGGTTGACCTGCCGATGGGATCACGCGGCCACATGATAGTCGGACCAAAACAACATGCCAATCTCGCGGTTCACGTTGCATCGTACGTTTGAAAATGGTTGTCCGAGCTCTCTAGCATAGTGGTATTAGAGCGAACATCTGGAGGAATCAACAAGGTTCGAACCTCCCAATTGTGTGTGTGCGTGGAATTAAAAAAAAAAACATATTCAATGTGGAATAATGGACCATTTGTTTGAGCTAATTGGCAGCAAAAACTTGGCACACAAAGTCATAGATTTTCATGTCCAGACAGACATAGTATCCACTTTATAGTTATGAAATCTTAGGACCCACAATATTCATCTTCATAGCTTCAGAATTGTCAGGTATACATTTGACAGCCGTGGATCTTATAATGATCTAATGGACAAGGGCGATGACAAGATTTTAGTTTATCTTGACTAAACTTAAACTATCATAAAGTTTTTAACAAAATTAATATTGTGTTAGTATCGCCGTATCCATATCTTATCGTGTCCACATTGTAACATGCCTGGCCAAGTAGAAGCATGACAAAAACATATTTAGTTTACCAGGTAAATCTTTTATGCACAAATTCGAAAACTAAAAGCTTTTGGTACCGTCTTTCAACATCAACAAAGGATCTATAATATGGTAGAACTCTACAAAGATGTGAAAGTTTGGACGGCGAGGAAAGTGTCGGCGGCGGGACTTGAAATTGCTCCTCCTTCGGCTACGCCTAAATGAAACAAGGACTTAATTTTTTCAACTGGTATTAAGTTGAATTTTATTGTCACATGCATAGTCTACCATCATAACATTACCCCTAGTATTAAGTAATTACAGCTAGACATGAAGCGAGGAACACAATAATTTAGCTTTCGCAAGGGAACTTGGCGATAATTGACGGAAACAAGAGGATCATGAATAACTAACTACCGGTCAATGGGACCTAGTGGTAGCAACGGGGCCAGAGCAGAAGGCGCAAGATCGATTCCTCCTTTGATATTTATCAAGCTAGAGAAAATGACATCTCAAAAAAAGAAAAAAGAAAAACACCAGTCTACCACAACTTATTTTATATGTGACATCCACCTTCTAAAGATCCCCAATTAATTACCATAGATCTGAGCTGAGTCGATAGTTTTACTGCTAAACTAATTACTTCTTCTTTTTAACAATATTTTTTGGCTATTTTTAGTATGGATCTAAGACATGGTTTTGGAATTGTTGTTTAAAAAAAACATCAAAAATAACTTCCGAGGACAAATTTCTAAAAAAATTAGACGTTGTAATATTATTACCAAACCGTTCTATAAAAAAGGGAAAATATAAAGGGCTATGATAAGCAATCCCAAACAAGTCTAAGAAAAACTCCTAGGTCACGTTTGGTTCACGGATTTAAGAAACCAGAAAAGAAAAGTTGTTCCTTTTCTTTGTTTGGTAGCCAAAAACTTGAGAATCAAATTTCTAAGGAAAAAAATTGAAGGGAATATGGTTCCACTCAGGACCCACGGGATTGATTTTTCCTCCTCCTTTTCTAACATTTATTACAAAAATTATGACAAAAGTAACCATGTGTCATTGCTTATTTTACAATTAATGTTATTTTTCATAATGTTATTTTATTTTAAAAGGTAAGAATATTATTGGAACATTGCTATATTTTTGCTTTCCTTTCCTACACCAACCAAACACTGTAAAGAAAATCAAATGGTCTTTCCGAGATGGTTTCCTTGTTTTACCAGACAACTGAAAAAAATGGACAGAAATCCTATTTTTTCATTTTCCATGAAAAATACAAGAAAATTCATTTCCTTTCTGTAGTGCCCCGCTTTCGATAGGCGACGGACTTCATAATATGCTTGCGCCGAGTCAGATCGGTCGGAAAATTAGATGGCCATCTGATTCGATCGCTGAGCTTGGTAAACGATAACACATTGCGGCATCGATCAAATCGATTTGGACGGATGTTACGAGAATCGATCCAACTAATGGAACGACTTTTGTTGGAATAAGTTCTAGATGCAGCGGGCTACGTCTCGGCGAGTGAGCTCTATATAAGAGTCCCTTCGATAGGACCAGACCGCTGTATGGTTTTCTTGGAGATTTTGCCGCTTGGTTTTGATGAAATGCTTTCGCATCGTTTTCTGAATGCAATTTACGAATTTCGAAACGTAGGAATTAAGTAGGAATCCTAACTAAGTGTTGGTGCTATTGCAGGAGCTCGCGTAACTAAAGCTTGAACGTTGCGAAGCGTTTCGACGGTCGGCACGATCAAAGAACTTGGTGGGTGATTCGACCCCTTCTTTTCTACTCTGTCCCGCAAACGAAATTTTCTTTGCCTCGAATTCATTCAAATCGACGATGCCAAGTTAAATGCATGCCAATCCACTAAGGTCAAGAACTCGGAAAAAACGTATCGATATAGAGTAATCTAATCTGAAAAGTACAAATTTCTCACATAAACGAGAAAGTTTAAGGTTCTAGTAAAAAGATAGACTATTTTACGTGCTGCAAAATAATATGAAACGTCGATCACATGTTTAATAAAAAGGTTTAGTGTTTAATAAAATGCACGAGTACTCAAAAATAAAATTGTAAATAAATTGAAAGAGGGATGATGAATAAATTGCTAGTGGACCACATGCAAATATATATTGGTTTTAGAAAGAAATCAAATAATCACATGTTGCTCTCCACATGACCATCCATAATTATACTTGTAAATTTAGGTAATTTAAAAAAAAAATATAACAAAAAAATAAAAAATAAATAAACGATTGCCAACTTTCAAATTATATTTTAAAGTATATATTAGCCAAAATATATTGCATTTAAAAAAAAATTAGGGACCATGTTTTGTCGCAAAAGATGTTCCCTTCAGGACCTGTCTGACTTACAACATCAACATCCATTTCCATTTTTTCTTTTGACTGGACAAAATTTGAATCCACATTCCACTCTCCCTTCAAAACATGCGCGAGACATTTTATTACAAGTATTTGAAGTTTCATGGACTTTTCCCCACTGTTTCAAGATAGATTTAACAATAATTTTATAGTAAGCCAATGATTATTTTTATTAAAATACTACATAATATTTTTCAATGCATAATTTTATAGTAGATTTATTTTAGACTAATCCCTATGGGAAAAAAAAACTATGATCCTCTAGTGATGATGATTGAAAAAACAAATAATTTCCGTACTTAATCTCGTCGAATGAATGTTCTGACTTCTGTTGGTGACTACTGTTTGCCGAATGAACATTAGAGTTTCTGTACAAAGGTGATCCTTTACAAGCGAGTAAATCATGTTTGGTTTGTGTAATCAGAAAAAAAAAATATTATTTTTTTACAGAAATTTTCGTCCAAAGGGACGAAATTATACAAATTTGTATGCAGAGGGAGAAGTTTGGATTTTTTTCAAAGAACGGGATACAACTCCATTAGAGTTGGCGGCACGGGGGGAGTGGGCCACCAGGCTCACGAATTATTATTATTATTATTATTTTCGGTGCCGCCAACTTAATTGGAGGCATGGTTTTTTTTTCTTTCCCGGTGCCGCCAACTTAGTTGGAGGCATGTTTTTTTTTTTTATATTATTTTTTTCCCTCTAAACTCCAAGTAAGATGGCGGCTATGGGGGTTGGGACCGAATTTTATTTTTTGTTTTTCCCTTTGTTATTTTTGTTTTTTGTTTTTTTCTTTTGTTTTGCTTGTCTTTTTCTTCTTTTTCTTTGTTTGGCCCATTGTTTTAGGTTTGGGAGGGGGGTTTTGCTGCTTGTTTTTTCAAAACAGCGGCTGTCTCTCCTCTATATAATTCTCATCTGCTCCTCCTCTTCTTCACATTCTAACTCATTTCTTTTTCTTTTTTTTTCAGAGTTCCAACCTAGCTCTTCTTCCTTTTTTTCACAATCATAGTAAATGGCTAACGATGGTCGTATTCCCGGTGGACCGACTACGGAGTTGATTAGGAAGCAACGTAAAAATCATATATCCGATAAAATATTTACCGGACAGGTAATTTTTTTATCTCAATAATTTTTTTATCTCAACGTGAAAATCTCCATTTTAATTAGTAGATATTTAATATATTTTAAATGTTATTTTTTTAAAATTTTTTAATAGTTATTCGATCATGATCTGAAAGTACGTCTCCGAGAGCATGGAAGTTGGCGAAAAGAGATACAATATAACACGTGGGTGTTAAATGACGCTCAAAAGGCCTTGGTCCGTTCTTTCGGGTTTCAATATTTAGACCAAATTAAATTTCTCACACACGACGTCCATCTTATTTTAAGTCTTGCCGAACGTTGGTGGCCCGAACGCAATACTTTTCAACTTCCAGTTGGGGAGATGACGATCACGCTATGTGATGTCGCAAACATATTGAGATTGCCTATCACAGGAGACCCAATATATTTCAACCAACAGTCTACTCCATCTGATCTGATTACTACCTATCTCGAAATTATGCCTCCATCAGATCTGCGAGGTAACAGTTGTGTCACTTTTTCATGGCTTCGTGAAAACTTCATGGATTTAAATCACACCATGGACAACGAGACGGTTGAAGTAGATGATATACGAGTATGTATTTTAAGTAGTAACATTTGTAAGGATTTAGTAAAATGTTTGCTTTCTTACTTTCAGATTATTCAGTGTACTAGAGCATACTTGCTCGCTTTATGTGGTGCTATTCTCTTTTCCGACGCAAATGAAAATAAGGTTAATGTGCGACTTCTACCATTTTTAGCTGATTTGACCAAACCCACTAGTCATGCGTAGGGAGCTGCTGCTTTATCATTTCTCTACGCAATGCTGACTGAATTTGCTAATATGAAAACGACCCAGAGTATTTGTGGATGCATGTCACTAGTTCAGGTAAGGAAACTTTTATCTGTGTTTCATTGTATTTACTTTGTACTGAATTTTCCAACTATATTTGTTGTAGGTCTGGTCGTACGAGCACTTCTATATTGGTAGACCGGTTACCAGCGTAGCTAGTAATTTTGGAGTCTTTCCTGTTGCTATGCACTGGTCAACGGATGTTGTAGATCAACAACATTGCCAATACAAGGCTGTCTCACTTTATCGTGAACAATTTGATACATTGGAGCATAGTAAGGTAATAATTTAATTATTTGATGAATGACTTTAAATTATTGTACTTATTCGTACATTATCGTTGAACAGGTGGCATGGGTACCATATACAATTACAGATAATGATCTAGAAATTAAAAGATTGTCATATTGGTTTAGTATACATAGATCGTATATTATATACGATCGGTATACAATGTATCATCCGGGAGATCGTGTTCTTCGACAATTCGGAAGGAGACAGATAATTCCGGATGATCCGCCCTCAATCAGTTACGCTCCATCGAATGCAGTAAGTAGAATCAATGCTACAATTGGTAAATGGAATAGTAAATTTGACAATTACAGCGTGAGGAACATATCTCCAATAATCCAATCTCCGGATGATTGTAAGTAAATTTTTAGTCCAATTATGATTACTCAATTTCGTCTAATTTTGCTAACTTAGTTGTCCTACATTACGCAGACATGGGTGACTACACTTATAGAAAATGGTGGTTAGAGGGGCCCACCCAACCCATGCCTCCAACTAAGTTGGCGGCACCCCTAGGAAAAAGAAAAAAAAAGGGTTGTGAACCGGGTGGCCCACTCCCCCCGTGCCGCCAACTCTAATGGAGTTGTATCCCGTTCTTTGGAATTATCCCAAACTTCTCCCTCTGCATACAAATTTGTATAATTTCGTCCCTTTGGACGAAAATTTCTGTTTTTTATGTTTGAAAGCCAGAAGAAATAATCATGAGAGAAATAATCAGAAAAAAATGATTACCAAAAATTAGAAAATAGGGAAGAAATTGATTCTCTCACTCATCCCAGGGATTCGCTTTATCCTTACAAATTATTCAATTTAATAATTTTAAATGTTAATTTTAGTATAAGTCTTAATTTTAATATTAATTTTAGTGTTGATTTTAGTTTGGTATTAACATTAACAATAAAATCAAAAATCAAAATAAAATGAATACAAAAATTAAAATTAACGCTAAAATTAAAATTAAAATTAATAGTAATATTAACATTAAAATAATATTTATATTAACATTAATATTAATGTTAAATTAAAGTTAGTCTTAGCAATAACACTAGAAAATTAATATTAAAACTAAAATTATTAAATTAATGGAATCTATCTTTAAAAAAAATATTAACATTAACTTTAAAGTTAACATTACAAAATTGGCATTGAAACTAAAATTAATATTTAAATTTAAAATTAAATTAATATTAACATTTTCTTTATTATTAAACTAATATTTTTTAAAATATATTTGCTTTAAAGATAGATTATTTTTCAAATTTGTTTTGACAGATAAATTATATTTTATATTTGTTTTTACGTCAATATTTTAGTTTTAAATATAGATTTATTTATAAAAAGATACATTTTAAAATATATATTTAGATTTGTTTTTTAAAAGAAATATTATTTGTAAGATTTTTTTAAAGAAAATATTTAGATTTTTTAATAAAGAAGGACATCTATATTTTGGACGACATAATTGGAGAGTTTTGAGGCATATAATTTTTTATTTTCTCCGTAATTTTTTTCCTTTTCTCTCTGTAAAAAATAATTTTTCTAATTGTCCTCTAACTATATCCTGTTTATTTCCGTGTTATATATATATATATATATATATATATATATATATATATATATATATATATATATATATATATATATATATGAAAAATTTATGAAATGTCCAAAAAACGAAAAAGTTTTATGAAAAACCCATCGCACAATAACATTTCATCGCGTGCCCAGAATTAGCAAAAAATATATAAAGGGGGTTCCGAATCTTTTTGCCCTTCTTTCTAATTTATTGAAAATACCCACGAAACTACTCTTAAAAAAACGTTTTGATACTTCCTCTTCTTCCATATGCTGCTCACTTTCGAATCTAGGTTTTCTCCTCAAAATTCTTCAAACCTAACTTCGAAAACTCGTCGAAAAATTTCGAAAAGGTCGACAAACGGTAAAACTGTTAAAATGGAGGTCCAAACATCATTTTTTTTGCGATTCCAAAATTTTGGAAGGCCGACTAACAAAAATTTGTTAATCTCCGGCTCCTCGAAAATACACTCATTTTGTGACAAACCGGACCTCGTTTTGACTTCCGAGTCAAAAGTTATAGCCCTTCAAAGTTTCAACTGGCCATAAAATGCTGGAGAATAATTATTCTCCGTGGTAATATCACAGAGAATGGCCATTCTCCGTGCTAAAACTACGGAGAATGGTCATTCTCGTGCTAAAACCACGGAGAATGGCCATTCTCCTTGTTAAATTGACAAAGAATAGTCATTCTCCGTCAATTTAACAAGGAGAATGGTCATTCTCCGTGCTAAAACCACGAAGAATGGCCATTCTCCGTCATTTTAACACGGAGAATGGTCATTCTTCGTGTCATCATTTTGACACGGAGAATGACCATTCTCCATCATTTTTACATGGATAAAGCCATTCTTCGTGGTTTGACCACGGAGAATGGCCATTCTTCGTCATTTTAACACGGAGAATGGTCCACTACAAAAATTTGTCAGATTAGCGACGGTTAAAAACGTCGCTAACCTCGGCGAAAACGTCGCTAAATCAATTTAGCGACGTTTAGGGCGACGTTTCGGGAACGACGAAAAAAATGTGTCGCTAAACGAGAAAACGTCGCAAAACGTCGCTAGGGCGACATTATTTGGCGACGTTATTAACGTCGCTAATTAGCGACGTTATTTGCGACGTTTATTGGTTGACGCTAATTAGCGACGTAAACGGCGACGTTATTGTGTTGTCGCCGTTTGACGACACTGTTGCGACGTTTTGGCGACGACGAGATGATATCAGATTATGGTGCCACGTGTTGCCACGTCCGCATTCAGCGACGCGTTTAGCGATATTTATTAACATCGCTAATATTTAGCGACTAATGGTAACGTCGCTAAAAACGTCGCTAAGTTAAAAATAAAAGGTTTCAGAATGCAAATGGTGCTGGAGCTGGAGCCTGAGCCAAAATACAGAATACGAAATACAAAATACAGAATCCAATCCATGGGTTCGTCGACCCCATCGATGGAACACTCAACACCGGCACGCACAATACATTCCAGAATGTACAAAAAATATAAAGAAAAAATACTATCCGCCACGAACAATGTCAATAAATAATATCCTCAACAAACCAAATCAATATCCGCAAATACGTACAAACTCAGTATCCTCAACGAAAAAACTGAATATCCCCAAATACGTACAAAGTCAAAATACAAAATACAGAATCTAATCCCTGGGTTCGTCGAAAATACAAAAACAAAGATTGACACACAGTTCTAATTCATATGTGTTTTAAGTGTGAGAAAGGATGGCTCAGAACACAACCCAAAATTCATTCTAGCATACATTAGTGTGAATCATCTATGTTCTGTACATATGGTGTAGTATACGTTCTTATCGAATCTAGTATCTAGTATCTGAAGAATGTAACAGAATCAAGATGAACTCACATAATGTAATACTAAAATATCATCTACTACTATATAAGATATAGTGATAGGTTGTCGTATCATTATTGCCGAGGGATGAGGGTCGGAGGACAGTCAACTTTATCTACGACTACATAGTTTCTGTCTTGCCAGTCGAATGGCTGCAAGGACTATGTCCTGATCACCATGTCGTACCATAGTTTCTGCCTCGCTAGTCGAATGGCTGCAGGGACTATATGTCCCGGTCACCATGTTACCAATTAACCAACCAACAAAACTACTTGTTACAAATATCGGTACTATATGTCGCGAAACGTCGCTATGACGTCGCTAATAGCGACTAATTTAGCGAAGTTAGTATGAACGTCGCTAAATTCTAATTATATTCCCCCACCAATTTATTTTCCCCTATTTTACCCTCTCACTCTCTCTCCTCCCCCTCCGGCGCTCTCACTCTCTTCGGCGCTCTCACGGTACTTAAGTGTGAGAACGGATGGCTCAGAACACAACCCAAAATTCATTCTAGCATACATTAGTGTGGATCATTATGTTTTGTACATATGGTGTAGTATATGTTCTTATCGTATCTAGTATCTGAAGAATGTAACAGAATCAAGATGAACTCACATAATGTAATACTAAGACATCATTTACTACTATATAAGATATAGTGATAGGTTGTCGTATCATCTTTGCCGAGGGATGAGGGTCGGAGGACAGTCAACTTTATCTACGGCTATATAGTTTCTGCCTCGCCAGTCGAATGGCTGCAGGGACTATGTCCTGATCACCATGTCCTACCGTAGATTAATACAAATGGAGCTGGAGCCTGAGCCAAATACAGAATACAAAATACAAAATACAAAATACAAAATCCAATCCCTGGGTTCGCCGACCCCCTTGGTGGAACACTCAACACCGGCACGCACAATACATTCCAGAATATACAAAAAATATAAAGAAAAAAATACTATCCGCAACGAACAATGTCAATATATAATATCCTCAACAAACCAAATCAATATCCGCAAATACGTACAAACTCAGTATCCTCAACGAAAAACCTGAATATCCCCAAATACGTACAAAGTCAAAAATATAGTACAGTCCAAAAATGCAAAAATGAAACTACTGATCGCCTGGAGCTGGAGCTGGACATGATGCTGGAGCCGGAGCTGGAGGAGCGCCACTAGATGACGCACAAATACTGCTCGAGTGAGCCAAAGGCATGCAGCTACTTCCCTTCCTCCATTCCCCCTCTCCATCTCTCATGCTATCAACGTCACAACTTTTCCAGTGTTGCTCCCTCTAATGATGATGAACGCAAAAATCAAAGATCCCCCTCTCCTTTCCCACGCTTCACAGTTCTCACAACAGGAAGGATCAGTGTTTTCTAGTTCTCTTCCATCCATCCATTCCTCCGTTCTGATCAAGCCTCCACATATGATATCCAGCTCAAGTGTAGAGGCGGGGGAGAAGAAGTGGGCAGGAAGAGGAGGGGGAAGCAGCACAGCCGGCGGCATGACCTGGAGGAAGTACAGAGGCTTTCTTCAACATCCGTAGGAGAACTATAAGAATATATTTTTTCACAACATGTCACCTTGTCAAAGACCCTTAATGTGACAACCATGTTACCACGGTGTCGGAAGACTAACATGTCATAATTTTCTAAGCCGTGTGCTTTGACATAATCCTCCCAACTCTTTACTCCTATGTAGTAATCTTGCATTTCTTTATGAAGTGCAAGATTACTACATAGGAAGAAAGAGTTGGGAGGATTATGTCAAAGCACACGGCTTAGAAAATTATGACATGTTAGTCTTCCGACACCGCAGTAATATGATATTTACATTAAGGGTCTTTAACAAGGTGACATGTTGTAAAAAGATATGTCTTTATAGTTCTCCTACAGACGTTGAAGAAAACCTACTGAAATTCCTCCAGGTCTTGCCTCCGGCTATGCTGCTTCCCCCTCCTCTTCCTGCCCACTTCTTCTCCCCCGCCTCTACACTTGAGCTGGATATCATATGTGGAGGCTTGATCAGAACGGAGGAATGGATGGATGGAAGAGAACTAGAAAACACTGATCCTTCCAGTTGTGAGAACTGTGAAGAGTGAGAAAGGAGAGGGGGGTCTTTGATTTTTGCGTTCATCATCATTAGAGGGAGCAACACTGGAAAAGTTGTGACGTTGATAGCATGAGAGAGGGAGAGGGGGAATGGAGGGAGGGAAGTGGCTGCATGCTTTTGGCTCACTCGAGCGGTATTTGTGCGTCAGATAAAATACAAAAAATTCGATTTTTCTCCAAGTGTGAGAACGGATGGCTCAGAATACAACCCAAATTTTATTCTAGCATACATTAGTGTGATTCATCTATGTTCTGTACATATGGTGTAGTATACATTCTTATCGAATCTAGTATCTAGTATCTAGTATCTAAAGAATGTAACAGAATCAAGATGAACTCACATAATGTAATACTAAAACATCATCTACTACTATATAAGATATAGTGATAGGCTGTCGTATCATCATTGCCGAGGTATGAGGGTCGAAGGACAGTCAACTTTATCTACGGCTACATAGTTTCTGCCTCGCCAGTCGAATGGCTGCAGGGACTATGTCCTGATCACCATGTCGTACCATAGATTTATGCAAATGGAGCTGGAGCTGGAGCCAAAACACAGAATCCAAAATACAAAATACAGAATCCAATCCCTGGGTTCGCCAAAAATATAAAAACAAAGATTGACACACAGTTCTAATTCATATGTATTTTAAGTGTGAGAACGGATGGCTCAGAACACAATCCAAAATTCATTCTAGCATACATTAGTGTGAATCATCTATGTTCTCTACATATGGTGTAGTATACGTTCTTATCGAATCTAGTATCTAGTACCTGAAAAATGTAACAGAATCAAGATGAACTCACATATGTAGGAACCCTAGAGGGGGGGTGAATAGGGTCAAGCTAACTAATCAAGCACTTAGCACAAGCTAATTGGCAATTTAAAAATATAAGTGTAAGAGAAGAAGCAAACACAATACCGACACCCGATGTATCCTGGTATCCTCCTAAGAGGCAGTCCAGTCCCGGAACTCTCTCCGGCTTTAATCTACTATTTGAGCAAATAGTTACACACGAGTTTGGATCCGAAGAACTCGCCAACTTCTTACACAAGAGCTTTAATCCAAAGGGCTCTCCGACTTCAACCGAGAGTTTGGATACGAAGACTCCCCAACTTCAACCGAGAGTTTGGATACGAAGACTCTCCAACTTCAACCTTTCACAATAGGTTTTGATCTCCTTATACAATAGGATGAAGATCTCACTTTTCAACTCAATAACTCTAACACAATTTGTGAATGGCAAATGAAAGCTTTGTAGAGTTGTTTGTGGATAGGCTTTGGTGGTTTAGAAATTTTTAGGCTCAAAGCATCAACCTTGAATGAAGGGGTTCAAGGCTATTTATAACCAAAGCTTGAAAAGAAGCCAAAGGCAACTTTTCAGTCACGAACCGGCATACCGCCGGTATGATCCGGCATACCGGCGGTATACCGGTCTGGGATTACAACGGCTAGAAATATAGCCGTTGGGATCATTAATGGCTGGAAATCCGACCGTTGGAATTTCAACATTTCGGAAGCGGTATACCGTCGGTATGGACCGGTATGCCGTCGGTATGCCGGTTTTGTAAACAGAAACTTTCTGTGAACGAAAAACTGGTATACCGTCGGTATACGCCGGTATACCGTCGGTATGCCATTTTCCACCAAAAATGATCCTGGGCTTATTTCTGCCCTAGCTTTCGATTTTTCCATCCATTTCTTGTGTTTACAATAATTCCTAAGACTCATTACAGACTCAAGATATACTTAGGCAGGTGCAGGCTTCTTCAGAGTCTTGAATGATGATGGCATGGCTTGGCTTCTTCCTTTGATAGGTGCTGGCTTTTTCCCTTGGCGGCAGCTGTCCAAAGATATCCAGTTTGTAAAAACTGAATACCTTTCGGGTGGTTCAAGAAATGTCGTCGGGTGGTTCAGAGAAATCTTGTGGGATCCGTCGTCTTTGGCCCACCATAATTTCTTCACTGTATATGTCCACATTGATCTTGCTTATTGCTTTTCTGCATGTACATGTTAGACGAACAAAGCAATATACATGTAGCAAGTATGATAAGATAAAGCACATTAGGTTTATGCAAAGTTTAAGTATAAGTGCTAAGGTGATAGCATAAATGTTAGTGATATCATAATGATTAAACTTAATTGAATGACCACAATCAAAACATAGTTTTGATTTTGGCAACCCAATTAAATTTAATATAGATAAGCTCATATCACTAAGAAGTAAACCAATGGGCACATATCACCAAAGATATAAGTATAAGTAGAAATGCTATAGCGATTGTATGAAGATTAGTGATAAAGAAATGCTAAACTTAACATATTAACCATATTCAAAAATATGATACAATCATTGGGCCAACAATCTTCCCCTTTTTGATTATGGCAAATCGGTTAAGTTTAGTATGAACATAATAGATGCATGTATCACTAATATACAAAAGATATAAGCAATATCACTAAACGCATACTACTTAGATTACTTATAAACACCTACTTAAACTTACTTCTTCCCCTTTGACATGATAAAAAATGGGCTCCTCCGTACTAAGAGATAAAAAGAAATCGATCTTAAGCATAGAAATCAGAGCATGGGGAAGTCATAGACAATCATGATCAAAATATACTAATACAAAACAATGGGAGAAGGGTGTAATGACAAGTTTATAAAGCTACATTGTCAATGTAGAGCATCAAAATTAAAAGAAGCATGTCAAAACACAATAAAGTTGGTAAAACAAATAAAATTGATAAACAGTCAAAGAATAGTTTTACCAACTTGAAATCCAAGAAAGAAACTCCAAAACATAATATTATATGAATTAAAACTCTAGTTTTGGAAGGAAGCGATATATCAATTGAAATAAGGATTTCAATCAAAGATTTCAATCAAAAGCCCATGAGGATTAGATAATTGCAAAATAATTGATAAAAATAAAGTACCAAGTGAGATAGTTGAAAGATATAAACTTAATACCAATTGAAATATAAGCTTGAAACATTGATCAAAAAGCCATTTGAAAGTCAAAATTGTCCACAAATGAATAGTGGAACAAAATAAAGGAATGATCAATGAAAAATAGAGCAATTGATATAGACTAATCTCACTCTTTGCAAAATCTATATGCTTACCCAAGTACATGCATTTGAACTCAAATACCTTATCATGCTATATGAATACCCTTTTAGATAAACATGAAGGTAAAGGAGAAAAATACTTGAGAAGGAGAAATTCAGTCGACTTGAATGCTCCCCTTCAAAGTATTACCAATATAGATAAACGTGTATTTTAGGTAAGTCCTCAATAAGAAAAGCCAATTCAATTAAGCATATAAGGAAAGCCAAACCAATGAAAGCACAATAGTCATCAAGATATAATATTTAAGAAGATGACTTATTTAATCCATATAAAAGAGAGATAAGTGATAAAGACAATAGCATATACTCTCATAAACCCTTCACAAATAAAAGTATCATGACCTCATTCACTAAGATATGAAAAAGAAGAAAGTATGGGTCCATGATGAACTAGGTATACGACATATTTAAGGGTATAAATGAATAGAATCAATTAATTTGCTCCCTCTCAAAATATGCGTATCTAGTTCCAAAGCACTTATAGCATAAGATAGATAACTACAAGATCTAGGGGTAAATCAACTAAGGATTTCTTCCTCTTGCTCGATGCATAGAAGGCTACAATATCGTCAAAAGACGAAAAATGTCATCTTTAGTCAAGAAGAGATAACCAATTAATAGCCACTAAAGATGAGAAATCAAAAGAATATTCCAATAAAATACATATAATCAAAAGATGGCATACATTAGTCTATATAGAAGAATCTCATATTTAAATATGATAGATCAATGTATGTTATCCTTTGAGAAAATGTCATCATGAAAAAGAATAAAGTCAATTAAGAACAATCATGACGATAGACAGAATATAGCTCAAAAAAAAAATGAAACTCAAATATCATGTCCATGATTATCTAATTAAGAAATAATCAACCAATTTATGCTTTGCATGGACTAGGTATGCTTTATCACATATGTACCCATCAACCGGGTAATATCCAAACTTTGCTACTTCTAAATGAAAGACCAATAAAGTTCAAATAGCAAAGGTCATATGTGATAAACCATGAGTAGTCAAAGTAGAGTAATAAATTAACTTGACATTTACAAAATTAGATAGTTTAGGACTACTCAATCATTAGGATCATTCATAAAGAAAACAAATGAATAAATATGATCTAATGAATCTCATCAAGAGAAAATCACAAATCCAAAAAAAAACTCACACATTAACATGGGAAAGAGTCAATCTCATTTAAATAATTACAAACATAATAAGGAAGAGATGTAAATGATAATACGATGAAATCATGACTCAAGAAGTGAGAGAAATTTAAGAGAGACTTGCTAATGACTAGTTATGGAAGAGAGTTAAAACAAGGAATCACAAACCTCTAAGAGAAAACAAGATCTAATAAAGAATTTGTAAAACTAGTTTTAGAGATTAAGTATATCACAAATCTTGTTTTTGTAAACTAGCATATCATATATAGATTGAAGTATAGGAATATAGCTAGATGTGTGAAAGTGAGCCAAAATTATATAGCTAAATAATATATCACAAATAAGCAAACTATATAATCCAAATAAGATTAATGAGAGAAGCCATTAACAAGATAAATGTGCTCATTAATTCTTAATTCACTAACAAAAAAAATACTTGCTTAAGCATAGAGTTCACAATTAAGGGAATACATTTTGAATGATCAAAATGATTTAGAGACTCTTTACTAAGCAAGGATAAGAGCATAAGATGATAAAGAAATAAATTAGACTCTTATCAAGTAAAGGACAAAAGAGATGTTCATGAAAACACAATAAAATAAATCTCTTTGCCAAGTATTGAGATTAACCCAAGATAATGAAATGATAGATCGATCTAGAGAATGCAAAATACTATAGCCATATTAAAATAAGTGTATTCTCTAGAAGTGGAAGAATCTCAACACAAAAGCTCAAACCATAGTAGCTAAATTCATGAGAAATATGATGTAACAATTACAAGTATTCTCATGTGCTACAAAAACATTATTGGGCAACAATAATTCAAAAGGAAGCATTACCCAAGGAATGAGCAAAGAAAGATCATTAAGATCAAAAAAGCTAAATGTGCTAAAGATAGTAAAAATCATTTTCAAAAGCTTTCATAGTGCACTATAGAAATATATAGATGATATAGATTTGAAAATGTGCACAAAAAAAGGAGGTTAATATAAAAACAAGACAAAGCACAAAACCTTGTGATTCTTAAAAGAACTTCCATAAATAGTCAAGTGCAATACATAAACAAATATTTTCTCTCACCATCCCAACTTAAAGATATAAAACAAATGAATATCAAAAGCTAGGAATCATTTATATATATGAAACTATATATATATCACGAATAGGCATACATGAAAAGATCAAAAATCAATTAAGAACATGTATCCATAAAGTCAACCAAAAAGCTAAAAAGACATCATTTAAAAGAAAGCTTTAAGGAGGAAGCATATTGATTCAAAAGAGATACACAAATATGATCAAAAGAATTAATAGCTAGAGTATGAGTTAAGCACGAGTCTAGAAGTAACAAGTATGAATAAATACTCTTCAAGTTAATATAAAACTTTAGCTTAACTCATATGCCTACATAAAGGTATTTATACAAAAGTAGATATCAATATAAGAGATACATGAACTATAAGTAAATGAAAATTTTAATGAATATAGTCATGTATCCTTAATGAATATTTGAGAAACCATCACAAATTCAAAAGCATGTATAAATAAATTTTATTAGGCAAAGACATAATTGATTCTCAAGAAGATAATCAAGATAAAGTATGAGAATCAATAATGAATATATTATGTAAGCACAAGATTAAAAAAAAGTATAAGTTTATACTTGTCAAGTAATAAGAAGCTTGTGCTAAACACATATATCCGCAAATACCAATTTAAAGTAAATAAGACACATTAAATACAAACCGGCAAGAAATAACTATTTCAAAAATTTTAAAGACGGAGAGTTAAAATTATATTAACTCAAATCAAAACCAAGCTCCTATGGACTAGAGTGATATGCATGCTTCATAATATAGAGATTAGGAATAACAAGCATGCATAATAAATGTGTCACACTAATAGAGAATGAGTGATAGACTACATAGTGTGAACTAATCATTTAAGCCGAGTAACTAGTCATGCTAGATAAAAGAATTAATAAGAAGGTTAACTAAGCATGCTAGTATTATATCTCACATTGATTTATATAAAAGACAACTAAAGAATATCAATGTGAGCTAGTAGCAAAACATCAAGAGAAACATGCTAGATTCTACTAATATAACCCATTTAAAGAGAATTGTTTAGCATGTTACCAAAGTGGCTCTAGTGGCCACACTTGTGTTGGTGCAATTGCTTGAAAGATGATCTTTGAGCTTTGCAACCACCAACACGCTCCTTGGTGCTATGTCCCGATAAAAGAAGCTTCACCTACAACATTAGGCGAAGACTTTGGTATCCAAATAAACTTGGATCCACATATGTTAGCTTTAGGGACCCATATACTATTTACTCTAGCATTGGTAGAAAAACTCCTACGAATAGGACAAGTTAAGCTCATGTGTCCAATGCGAGAGCAATAGAAGCACCTAATGCTAGTGTATGCACATGTATCAGAATGAGCATGGTTATGTACATATGACATACTAGAATGATGAGTATCTTTAGAGTGAGCATGAGAAGATTTGGTTTTAAGAATATTATGTTCTAATATCAAATCATCATGCATACAAGTAAGAGAATCAAATTTAACATTTAAAGCATTATTCTCTTTTTCAAATAAAGCAATTCTAGAAATAAAATCATCATTTTGTTTCTTTAAAGAGTTAATAGAAGAATCATGCAAATGATTAAGCTCATGTGTTTGCCTCTTAAGATCTTCTATTGATGAGGAAAGAGATTTGATTTTCAAAATTAAAGCCTCATTCAAACTCTTTAAAGAAACACAAGATGAGTTTTGAGAATCAAGTCTAGATAATAAAATATTGTTTTCATTTCTCAAAAACTCATTTGCTTCTTCTAAATGAATAACCTTTTCAGAAAGTTCTTCATTTGTAGAATGAAGGTTGTCAAGAATCTCTAAGGATTGTTTAGCCATGGATTTCCACTTAGAGCATTTCTTGCATTTAGAAGAAACATGATTGTCTATGCTACTAGAAATAAAACCCTCTTTATCGGAGGATGAGGAATAGGTTGCCATAGAAAAATAACAAGGATCTACTCTAAGGATGTTAAGCCTAACAATAGAGTCCTTGCTTTGATACCAATTGTAGGAACCCTAGAGGGGGGGGGTGAATAGGGTCAAGCTAACTAATCAAGTACTTAGCACAAGCTAATTGGCAAATTAAAAATATAAGTGCAAGAGAAGAAGCAAACACAATACCGACACCCGATGTATCCTGGTATCCTCCTAAGAGGCAGTCCAGTCCCGGAACTCTCTCCGGCTTTAATCCACTATTTGAGCAAATAGTTACACACGAGTTTGGATCCGAAGAACTCGCCAACTTCTTACACAAGAGCTTTAATCCGAAGGGCTCTCCGACTTCAACCGAGAGTTTGGATACGAAGACTCCCCAACTTCAACCGAGAGTTTGGATACGAAGACTCTCCAACTTCAACCTTTCACAATAGGTTTTGATCTCCTTATATAATAGGATGAAGATCTCACTTTTCAACTCAATAACTCTAACACAATTTGTGAATGGCAAATGAAAGCTTTGTAGAGTTGTTTGTGGATAGGCTTTAGTGGTTTAGAAATTTTTAGGCTCAAAGCATCAACTTTGAATGAAGGGGTTCAAGGCTATTTATAACCAAAGCTTGAAAAGAAGCCAAAGGCAACTTTTCAGTCACGAACCGACATACCGCCGGTATGATCCGGCATACCGACGGTATACCGGTCTGGGATTACAACGGCTAGAAATATAGCCGTTGGGATCATTAATGGCTGGAAATCCGACCGTTGGAATTTCAACGTTTCGGAAGCGGTATACCGTCGGTATGGACCGGTATGCCGTCGGTATGCCGGTTTTGTAAACATAAACTTTCTGTGAACAAAAAACCGGTATACCGTCGGTATACGCCGGTATACCGTCGGTATGCCGTTTTCCACCAAAAATGATCCTGGGCTTATTTTTGTCCTAGCTTTCGATTTTGCCATCCATTTCTTGTGTTTACAATAATTCCTAAGACTCATTACAGACTCCAGATATACTTAGGCAGGTGCAGGCTTCTTCAGAGTCTTGAATGATGATGGCATGGCTTGGCTTCTTCCTTTGATAGGTGCTGGCTTTTTCCCTTGGCGGCAGCTGTCCAAAGATATCCAGTTTGTAAAAAATGAATACCTTTCGGGTGGTTCAAGAAATGTCGTCGGGTGGTTCAGAGAAATCTTGTGGGATCCGTCGTCTTTGGCCCACCATAATTTCTTTACTGCATATGTCCACATTGATCTTGCTTATTACTTTTCTGCATGTACATGTTAGACGAACAAAGCAATATACATGTAGCAAGTATGATAAGATAAAGCACATTAGGACTATGCAAAGTTTAAGTATAAGTGCTAAGGTGATAGCATAAATGTTAGTGATATCATAATGATTAAACTTAATTGAATGACCACAATAAAAAACATAGTTTTGATTTTGGCAACCCAATTAAATTTAATATAGATAAGCTCATATCACTAAGAAGTAAACCAATGGGCACATATCACCAAAGATATAAGTATAAGTAGAAATGCTATAGCGATTGTATAAAGATTAGTGATAAAGAAATGCTAAACTTAACATATTAACCATATTCAAAAATATGATACAATCATTGGGGCAATAATCTCCCCCTTTTTGATTATGGCAAATCGGTTAAGTTTAGTATGAACATAATAGATGCATGTATCACTAATATACAAAAGATATAAGCAATATCACTAAACGCATACTACTTAGATTACTTATAAACACCTACTTAAACTTACTTCTCCCCCTTTGACATGATCAAAAATGGGCTCCTCCGTACTAAGAGATAAAAAGAAATCGATCTTAAGCATAGAAATCAGAGCATGGGGAAGTCATAGACAATCATGATCAAAATATACTAATGCAAAACAATGGGAGAAGGGTATAATGACAAGTTTATAAAGCTACATTGTCGATGTAGAGCATCAAAATTAAAAGAAGCATGTCAAAACACAATAAAGTTGGTAAAACAAATAAAATTGATAAACAGTCAAAGAATAGTTTTACCAACTTGAAATCCAAGAAAGAAACTCCAAAACATAATATTATATGAATTAAAACTCTAGTTTTGGAAGGAAGCGATATATCAATTGAAATAAGGATTTCAATCAAAGATTTCAATCAAAAGCCTATGAGGATTAGATAATTGCAAAGTAATTGATAAAAATAAAGTACCAAGTGAGATAGTTGAAAGATATAAACTTAATACCAATTGAAATATAAGCTTGAAACATTGATCAAAAAGCCATTTGAAAGTCAAAATTGTCCACAAATGAATAGTGGAACAAAATAAAGGAATGATCAATGAAAAATAGAGCAATTGATATAGACTAATCTCACTCTTTGCAAAATCTATATGCTTACCCAAGTACATACATTTGAACTCAAATACCTTATCATGCTATATGAATACCCTTTTAGATAAACATGAAGGTAAAGGAGAAAAATACTTGAGAAAGAGAAATTCAGTCGACTTGAATGCTCCCCTTCAAAGTATTACCAATATAGATAAACGTGTATTTTAGGTAAGTCCTCAATAAGAAAAGCCAATTCAATTAAGCATATAAGGAAAGCCAAACCAATGAAAGCACAATAGTCATCAAGATAAGATATAAAAGTTAATATTTAAGAAGATGACTTATTTAATCCATATAAAATAGAGATAAGTGATAAAGAGAGAATTATCAGATGTGGGGGGAACAACACAATAGCATTGATAGCGAGATAGATAGAGAGAGAGACACAACTAAGTAGCACTTGAACTTTAACTAAGTAGCATTCGACAACCAATCGGAGAGGATACTCTGAGAGATCCATCTGAGTAGGACGTATACTCTGAGAGATCACCTTTATAAGAATGATATCAGTAGTGGGATTGAGTGTTGGAGGAGATATTATCAGAGTATACGTCCTACTCAGATGGGTCTCTCACAGTTACTATTTTTTTTCTGACAGCATGGTGGATGTGCTCCGTCAACAGATTCTTGCTCTGAGCCAAAACTTTGTCCCGACGCTCAAGTGAACATCTTCGTGTAGAGCTCGAGCGAGAGGTTCCTGACAGCATAGTGGTCTCCTTTGTCAAAGGATTCTTGCTCGTCTCACAACCAATCACTACACCAAAACAGAGAATTTGTCACACTTTTTTTTTCAATTCGTAACGGTTATTACCGTTACAAAATTATCACGATTATTACCGTTACAATAATTAGATAACCGTTACTAAATTAATAATGTTCTATTTTCTATTTAATTTATTTTTTATAATGCTAATAACCGTCACACTACAAAAAATAAGTGTTACAAAATTTCACTTTCCCTCCCACTTATTTCACATCCCTCCCATCTTTCTCCCTTACTAACAAAAAAAGTGTTACAAAATATTCTCTCTTTTTGTCTCTCAAACCAGAACTTCATTCTCTCCCTCTCCAAAACCCTAATTCTAAATCTCTCCCTCTCCATCGTGCGTCCGACCGTAGCCAACCTTGTCTCCAAAGCTCGGTAAGCCTCTTTTCTTCCTATCTCCCATCTCCCATCTCATGATTTCTTCTCACGTCTCCTCCTAAAACCTAACTCCACTTCCATTACTAACTCCCATATCATGATTTCTTCTCACGTCTCCTTTTTTGTAGAGCTTTTGGGAGCAAAAGCGCAATAAATATGTGCAATTTTCGACCGCGCTCGATTTTTCTCGATTTGGTTATGTTTTAGCTAGATTGAAAAACCCTAATTTTGTATGGTATTTGGTGTAGGTTAGGAGCTGGCTTGGGAGTAGAAGACCTCATGGACGTCATCAAGGTCGTCAAGGTCACCATAGTGAAATATCAAAAGGAGTGTTAGAGAAATATCAAAAGGGTTCCTGGTAAATATGGGTATTCTAGCTGGCTTTTGCTAGTTGTACTTGATTATACTGGATTTGATATCGAATTATGCTTAAAAACCAACATTGTTTGATATGACATCAAGTTTGTGGTTACTTGGTTGTTAGATTCTTACCGAAGGGCTCACAGAACATAGGTTGTTTAAATTTTAGTGTAAAACTATTTTCTCTTGTGAAACTATTTTCCTAGCACTATAACTTGCACTTACGCTTCTTGCTTCAATGATCGATTCGTAAGTTTTTGTGGCGATGACTCTCTATCAATAAAGCTATTTGCTCGAACACTAGAACTTGTACTGGTGCTTCCTGATCCAATGATCGATTGTTTTGTCCTTAAAGCTATTTGCTCTAACACTAGAACTTGTACTGGTGCTTCCTGATCCAATGATCGATTGTTATGTCCTTAAAGTGTTTGAGGTCATAACTCTCTAGGAGCAGGCAATCTGAAGAAGAAAATTACATTAGCCATTTGTGCAAAAGCACGGATTCAAAGATCATATGCTCACTACTAAATGATGTAAAAAGACATTCTGGGTCAAATAAGTCACCACATGGTTCTATACATGTGAAATCTCCCTATGACGATGTCTTTTAAAGTCCTATCGGTTCCTAGACCCTGGTTACAAACACTTTCTGTGATGAAAACTATGTTTTCCATTAGGCGAGATACAAGGCTTATAAATATCATTACCAAATTTAAACTCTCTCAAGTCTGTGATAATTAAGACTACTTGAACTAACTTATTACAGGAACTTGCTTGGGATTCTATTGCAAAAAAAATTCATAAAAGGGGACTTTGTATTCTGAAACTATTCTAGTTTTGTATGCAAAGATGGGTGTTTAGAGCTCAATTGATAAAAGATCTTCATATTGGTAGAACAAGAGATGCTGCTAAGTTGTAACATCCACTAAGATGATGTATGGTTTCATAGTTATAAAATGTTTGAATAAAAAGGATAACTTATAAGCTAAATAAAAAATTCAGCACCTAATATCCAATTATCAGCATATAACTGTCAAATCTTGCTAAGATGAAAAAAAATTCAGCTTCAAGTACTCAATAATTCAGCTTCAAGTACTCAATTACACATTCCAGCGTGTAAAACAAATTTGAGCAATAATATGGCAATGTTAGCATATAATGTATTACTTCCAACACTAATCACTAAAGGAAGATGTACCAAGGAAAAGAAGAAGAAGACATGCATACATGACTTCATCAAAGTGTGTAATTTATCAGGATTTCCAAATTGCTCTTGTGCCTACAACTTCTATTTGTATTTTAGACTAAATTCTTAATTTAACGACTGATTTAAAAATTCTTTTTTATTTTTCTTCTTTTTTTTCTTTAATAATTTGGTTTAGATGTTCGTAAAGAGATCTCTATCCTTTTCGGATGTCCTACTCAGATTCCTATCATATAGGTACTATCTTTTGAGAACTTCATGCTTGAAGATTTGACTATACATAATAGTTTAATGAATATAAGTATGCAAAAAGTTCATTGGACTCTTGTTGTGTGTACTGAAGGTTTCCTGAAATATATATATATATATATATATATATATATATATATATATATATATATATATATATTTCTCTAAATGTTAGAATTGAGTTTTAATTTTTGACGTCTTCATTTGACAGAATATCCTTGGTTTTGGGCCCTCCAGGATCTGGGAAGACAACCTTATTGTTAGCTATAGCAGGAAAATTGAATACTAATGTAAAGGTCATTACTCTTCTTTTCCAATTTGTTCACAATCAAGTACAAATTATTGCTAAAGAAAAGATACTGGGACTGTCTCCAACTACCATATATTTTAAATAGCAGGTTTTTGGCAATATGGCTTACAATGGATATGGATGGATGAGTGTGCCTCACAGAACGTCGGCTTATATAAGCCAACATGATCTCCACATAGGGGAGATGGCAGTGAGAGAGACCTTGGCCTTCTCTACGAGATGTTGGTATTTAGGTACCTTGTTTTTAATATAGTTCATAACTCATCTTTTTTATATGCCAATTTATATCAAGAAAAAATATATTATTCGACTACCACAATTAAGAAAAGAATATTGTTCTACTGCCTCAATCATGGAGTACAGAAATCATATAAGGTGCAACTTTATTTTAGACCTTGAAACAAGGAAAGAGTAATGATAAATGAAATATATATACCAGTTTCAAAAGGGAAGTTGCAAACCGTCAGTGGTGTTTGTGCAACATAGTGTATGCCTTGTTGAAAATCTCAACTTCCAAATTTTGGTGTTCGGTATATTTCTACTAATAGTAATTTGGTCTTGATATATTACAAACAATAAATACAATAATATTTCATATTGGCTCTGTGAGGAACCCGCCTACTGAATGTCTTTCTACTAGCTGACTGAATCCTGGTAGCATTCCCTAGCCTTGTTAGACGATAATTAGCTTGGGCATATTTTCTATATGCAGAAATACCTCAAACCTATTAGGGGAAATAATGGAAAACAAGGACAAAGCTTCAGTTATATTACTAAATCTCAGTAAATATAGTAGCTGGGGGAATATCGTGATTAGTTTAAGATACACAGAAAAGCTGTAAGTTTATAAATTATACACGTGTAAAACCATTTTATATCACTAAATCTCAGTAAATATAGTAGCTGGGGGAATATCAAAATTGGTTTAAGATACCATACCAAAAAACAAAAATTCATATTTGTTCAAATGCACTTTTTCTACATGTATATTAGGACGTTAACGAATTAATCCTCATCTTATAGGTATTTACATGGAAACAAGTTGATTGGACCTATTCCACCAGAGCTTGGGAATATGACGAGTCTTCCTTACCTGTAGGAGTGTAACCTTTTGATACAATCTTATATCAAACTTTTGAAGATGAAAGAAACTTAAAATTCAAAAAACTAAAAAACATGTAGGGAACTGAATGATAATCAACTTACTGGGCACATTCCACCTCAGCTTGGGAGACTCACTGACTTGTTTGACTTGTAAGCACGTTTTAGTGCATTTTTCAGGCTCTAGAAAATTGATTTTATTTTTCTTGAATCTAGTCGGAATTGCAACGTAAACCTCAATTTTGGAGTCAGCTATCTGAATCACTTTCTTCCATTCAGCTCTTTTAGTTGAAAATTATACTCAGATAACTCGATCATGTATATTTTCAGGAATGTTGCAAATAATAACCTTGAGGGGCCGATCCCTGAGAACTTGAGTTCATGTGTGAATCAAATAGCCTGTAAGCATTACATTTTGGTTTGTCACTTAACGAAGCATGTAATCCATCTGATTATTGCTACACATTCTCCTATTTTGTTCCAGGAATGCACATGGTAACAGATTAAGTGGCACTATCCCACACTCATTTGAAAATCTCGAAAGCATGACATGCTTGTGAGTCCTCTGCCATTGTCTGTCTTATGTTTCACTTAATTGTTTTTATTTTTTGGCAGTGACAGATTGCAAAGATTTGGCCTGATAATTTGTCACAAAATTTTGATCTTCTTAGGCCCTTATATACATAATTAGAACAGTAATTGTACTTTGCTGCTATTGAAACGATTGTGAAGTTGAACTTGGATGAAAGTGGTCTTTGAAGCAAGGCATACTCTATATGGACAATTAATTTTCGTGTATTATTTATCTGCATCAGAATAAAAAAATTATGTAAAGATTTAAGATTTTTGTTTCAAACATCGATTATCTTCTCCAGGAACCTATCGGCAAACAATCTGAAGGGTCCCATACCTATTGACCTATCAAAAATTTCTAATTTGGACACATTGTAAGTTACTAACTCCCATGAATTTTTATGTTCGGAGATTGAAACCTGGAATTCCAAAATTTTCTCTTCTCCACCACATCAAACTTAATACATACTAATTGATTTTTGCAGTGATGTATCCTGTAACTAGATTACTGGTCCTATTCCTTCTTCAATTGGTGATTTAGAACATCTACTGAAAATGTTAGCTCCTTTATTTATTATATCGAAAATTTAATCAATCAATTATTAATATTCTTGTCATTTATCTTTGGTAACCTTGTTCATTGTCATCCAGAAATGTTAGCAACAATTAGCTTTTTGGCTATATTCCACCGAAATTTGGAAACTTAAGGAGTATTATGCAGATGTAAGATATTTGTAATTAAAGCTTGAACTTAATGATTTCTGCTTCTATTAATCTTCTTCTTGTACAAAATAAAGTAACAAATCCTACAAACCTTCTGCATTATAGTGATTTGTCAAGGAATCATCTATCATGATCAATCCCTCGGGAACTTGGACTACTACAAAATCTCATGTTGCTGTGAGTAGTTTCGTATATAGCCTAATGCATCAAGTCTATCCAGATATAACTAACCATGAACCAGTTCATTAGCTCGAGGTCGATTAACTTGTCTATTCATTTTGGGTGTATAAATTTTATACAAGAAAATGGAAAATAACAATCTGTCTGGTGATTTAACGGTTCTAACCAACTGCTACAGTCTTCTTATCTTGTAAGTTCATTCAGCAAAGTTCATCGCTGCTGAGTGTATTACTATATTGTATTAACAAGCTCTTATTATTTTCAACAGAAATTTGTCGTACAGCAACTTTGATGGTGATGTACCAACAGTCAACAACTTTTCATGATTCTCATTTGATAGGTGAGTGACAATATAACCAAAATTCTTTAAGCCTTGGCATGCTAACTGCTAGAAGTTATTTGGTAGTCATCTTCTGCTAGAAGTTATTTGTCTTCCACATATATTTTAGTCCATGTGGTATCAGTTGAGAGGGGAATAGAGACCCGAGTTAGCCCCAATGTGATGTTCAGTTTTAGGATATACCACACCATGTATCAGTCACCATTTGAATTAGTTCCAGTCTATAGACTGAACTTGCATCAGTCAGAAGGTTGAGCATATCTATAGGAACTGATCAGTTCATTACATTAGTTTATCAGTCCCTAGCATACCATTTGTTCTGCCACATTCTTCTATATGACCAGTCCAAATTGTTCATGTTCAGTCCATAAATGCATTGCCTACTATCCTCCTATTGTTCAGACCCTTTAATTCAGTTCCTGTGTTGTAATGTCCTGCATATCCTTTTGACCAGTCTAGGTATGCTAGAGATCAGTCCCTTGGTCATATGTTTTATCCTCTAGTGTATGTTCAGACCTAAATATAATGGAATACCTGGCCATCTTAATGTTTAGTTGTCTGTCCATCATTTGTTCTGATTCATCTATCCATTTGTTCTGCCCCATCGTAATGTTTAGCCATGTATGCATATTGTTCTGTCCCTTCGAAATAAGACATTAAGTCCAGCTTTGTTTCCTACTTAGTTCCCTCTGGACTTGTATCCATCTTTTACATCCACATGTATGAACATATAGTATAGGGTCAGATACCTATGACCTCTGTTCATCTAGGCATTTCATTAGTTTAGTCATATTTTACTTAGAGTATCAGACCCCTTCAGACATTAAAGACCATTTGTTCTGTCCATTCCTGGACAGTGGTGCCACCGGTTGGCTACAGGCTTGTAGTAGCAGTCAACATTTCTGTTCAGATTCTAAAACCCCAAATGTTAATACTCTGTCCTGCACCTCTATAGTTCAGTAATAGGCTCTGTCCACTGTTTGCTTATTCATGTTCAATCCACCTCATCCCCCTGTAGCAATTGGCATTTGTATGAGTTATTTATTCTGTCCATTTGATTGTGTTCAGTTGCCTTTAGATTTAGGATCAGGCCATTAGTTGAGATATCACTTAGCTCTATTCTTATGTTGAACTTTAAGTTCAGTCCATCATATCAAATACTTTTCCACTGCAGTAGCTAGAACTTGGAAACTCAAGTTTAGTTACCCCATTTGTTGAGTGTCTATACTGCGTATTGTTCTGTCCAGATACTACTCTATTTAACTTTAAGTTCAGTCCATCATATCAAATACTTTTCTCCGCATTTTAAGAGTCACAGGCCTACTTTATAGTCACCTGACCTGAACAATGCAAATATGCAGATACCACTCTATTTAACTCTTTGGAACCTACCTACCTCCATGGTTGATACCTTGATGGCTTAAGTGTACAAGATGGAGTATGTTGCACATGTCCCAGACTAGAGTCCACAAGCATTTGAGTGCTAAATGAGCAATTGGCTACCATTTCTGGAATATTGAACTTCTCTCATTAATGGGACTGTTGGAAAAATGCTCATTGTCCATTTAATGTTTCAGCTGTAAAATAGTTTTCAGTTATTGCTTTGCTTATTGTACATGATTTTGTACCTTACATGTGTCCTAGACCAGAGTCTGCGGTCACTAGTGAATCATCATTGATGTCTCCTAGCATTTGATGGGTAGTTGGTCACCATTTACAGGTTTATTTCACTTTTCTCCTTGATGGGCCTGTTGGGAAAATCCTAGGAAGGTTTCAGGTTCAAATTTTCTTTTTTTCTGCTATGTCTGGTGAGCTAACTTCGTTATTTGATTTTGTGCAGGGCTGAGAGGATGGTCTGGATTTGTGAGTTTGATATGTCAGAGTTCTAGCTATGTAAACTTGCAAGACCAGAATGTGTTCTACCTGGATCCTCATCACTGGAAATGTTGTACCAAAGAATGGAGCCTTATGAGCAAAACCAATTGCAGGTAACAATCACCAGCAAGCAATTGAAATAAACCAAAATACTATCATATCTAAGTCATATAGTAGTGAAAGATTGGAGGACCTGAAAGTTTGATGTAGCTGGTGAATTGAGCAAGGCCATGGTTATGGTATAGCTTCTTTTTTCTATAACAGTATGATTGTTACAATTGATGTGTAGAAATGAAGACACCTTAATCTCTATGGGTGTATGCACGTGTGCTTTTGCCTTGCATTCATACTGTATTTTCTATTATTTGAATGGATGAGCTAAAGGTTAGTATTGTCAAGGCAATAAAGGGAGCTCTTTTCTTCCATAGTCACTTAGTAAATGTCTAAGAGTTTATTTTCATCCAAGAAAAGTTGTTTAGCCTATTTTTTTCCTTCCCTATAAGAATGATGTTAAAACCCATCTTCATGACACTACCAATCGTTTACTGTTGTATAGTTAATACCTTGGTACCTTTGTATAAATGAGATTCTTTTTGACCCTATAAGAGGATTGGAAGAAGAAGCTTGTGGAGGTTGGAGGAAAGTTCCATTCTAAAATAACTAAAGGCACGCTCTATTCTTGGAAAACTACTATGAACTTTTTTTTCTTGAATCAAATGGAGAATTTCATACATGCTTGCAACAATTTGAGTTGTCTCATTGGAACCTTTTTCTGATTCATATATACTAGCTGTCTAGTTGTATGTGGAGAGGCAAACAATTTAGAATTTCACATCAGTAATGGCTTGGGCTACATTGACTTCAAACATAATGGCTTGGCACACAAGTGTTCACAATCTTGATTGTAAATATGATAAGGAAGGGGTCATTGACCCCTCCATATTTCTCTCGCTAACTTATCTTCATATCAGGAACCTTTTTGATTCTTTATTGTGTTCTATAGGTGTGTGGCAAGAGTCAGATAGCTTTAAGGATGAGGGAATGGGGCCAATCCATCCCAAGTGGAAGGGAATCCACCAGAATGACTCAAGAGAAGATTTTTCTTGCAACAGGTAGTCTAGTTAACAACTTAAACTTGTTTATTCATACTGGAATGAATATATGTTCATTCCTGTTTCACTATTGTGGATCCCCTGCCTTATGGTGTATTTGCTATTTCTCTTTCTGAATATAGCTTGTCCCCTTACATACATAAAATGGAAGATGCTTTGGTTTCGTAACCTGTTATAATCATCATGTCAATCTATTTAGGTTGTAGGGTGCAAAATAGTTTGATATAGTCTATGTATCTTCATGAAGTACACTTTTGTCCTATACAAGTTAATTTTCCTACCATTCTTCTCTGAAATGTCTGCAGATCTTATTGTTGATGGCATCAGCTCTGCATACGCCCATACCCGGCTCAGATGCTGGTGGCGTATCCAGTATCTTAACAAAGGAACTGCGGGCTAAACAGCAATGCATCGCAGAGGTAGCTGAAATGATTCACGTAAGTCACCTCTGTGGCACAACTTTGTCAAAATACCTTTTTAACAATCTGGAAGTGCTTCATTGTCTGATGTTGCCTATATTGAGCAACCATCTTTAGATTCCTTCCTTTGACTGATGAGTTAATTTTTTACTCCTTATGACAGGTGGCAAGCCTTCTTCATGATGATGTATTGGATGATGCAGACACCAGATGTGGTATAAATTCACTTAACTCTTTTATGGGCAACAAGGTGAGTTCCTTGTCAAAACTATTGTATATAATTTCAAAACTCAAGAAACATCTGTTAGGCATTAGTAACAAGACCGTAGAAAGAAACATAAATTTACTGTACGGAAAGTAACTACCTATATATGACCTTGTGTGATGCCCAACCTACGATTCCAAGTAGAATCTACTCAAAATGCAGAAAATTAGATTTTCTTTAATGCATTTAGGAGGGACTTCAAGTTAAATCCTGAGCAAGAAGAACAACAAAACCATTTTATGGAAATGTCTGAATAGAGCTCTTCCTTTTCAATAAGTATAAGCTCTTTAATTTTCTTCTCAATAACTGCACGTCTCGTCAGTATATATCTCTTGTCCTTCCGCCTTCAATGCCTCTATCCAAGCTCGACTCGCCTCTACCTTCTTGTCAGCAACAACTTATGCAGATGTTGTACTATTTGTCAGGTACTCTTACTCGGCTTTAGAGATGGTTATGGTACATGATTTCATAGACAAAGCAGCAGCTCTATTCTTCATTGCCCATTCATCGATATCAACGTCTTTCATCTTCTTGATAGCGATAACTTCAGATTCATTTGCAGCTGCTAGCTCTCGAATTGATGTTAACCGAATATAACTTTTAGGTGGTAATATTTTGTGCTTTTATATAGAATAGTATGTGTCATGAACTGGAGAGTGAAGCACGGTGAGAATACGTTGCAGTATAGTATCATTCACTGTGAATCAACAATAATTTGGAAGGAACTCGACTATCCTGGTAATTTTTTTATTGTCATCGAGATTATCAGAATCACAAGTGGAATATGCAGTTACCCATTTATTCTGTCTTTTTCTTTTCTTTTCTTTTTTTTGAGATAGTGTTACCAGTTCTTCTACTCATATTAATACTTTCATATGGCTAATTTTCTGACCCCAGGTGCTGATTACTGAACCTATCATGTTATCCCAGCACTTCGAGCGGCAAGGGGGCTGACATATCTCCATTCTAGCTCAGTTGTTGGGATAGAAGCATATCTTGTAAATGGACTGCTACTTCTCTGAAGAGGCTCATCATAAAAACTAGAGAGTAGTTAGTGTATCTATAATAGAGGAATGTTTTTTTTTCTTTTGTGTTTGTGTTGAGAAGAGAATGGTTGTTCTCCTTTGTGTCCATCTTGAGGGTTTAAATATTGTAATGTTATGAGTTGTATACAACTATTGCAATATGAATTTAAATTTATGTGCATATTGATAAGACTTCATCTTCGGTTATCTATTGCTCTTAAGCCTATTGAATATAGGTTAATGGATAATATTAAAATTATATTTTTTTCTTCAGAAAAATATATATTGGTAACGGTTATAATCGTTACAAAAGTGAAAAATAAGTAACGCAATAGTACATTTTTGTAACGGTAATAACTGTTACAAAAATAAAATTAGTCACGGTAATAACCGTGACAAAAAGCGTTACAAGAGTTTATTTTCGTAACGGTAATAACCGTGACAAAAAGTGTTACAAAAATTAGTCACGGTTATTACCGTGACAAAAATTATTTGTCACGGTAATAACCGTTGGCAATCACCTATTTTGGTGTAGTGAATTGTGGGACGAGCAAGAATCCTTTGACAAATGAGACCACCATGTTTGCCATTAAAATCTTTTTATTACAATTTCAATTACAAACAGAACAGTGTTACAATGTAGGACTTAGATGTAGTCCTAGGAGAATACTTTTGTTTATCTAGGTCCCTGTGTCGATGGAGCGATTGGTAATGCGTTGACTCCGTTGACGATCTGACGACGGTTCTCGGTTCTCTGAAGTTCTAAGTTGTTGTGGGTGCTGGAGCTTGCGGAGAGGAAGAAGACGTTGAGTGTCTGTATCTGCCTCTCTCACTGTACATGTACGTCTCTGTCCGTAGGTGTGGAAGAAGGAAATGATCCCTCTATTTATAAGCTTGCTGGCTGGCTGCTCATGCGCGCATATGTAGGATGTGCCTGTGTGTGGGAACGCTACGTGGTTGAAGTTGTGGGAGACGTATGGATGATGCACCATCATTTGTGGGTTGAATCCTTCATGCTGCATTTGTGAGTCGACACGTAGCACGGGAGAGGATCTTTCTGTTGCTGAGATCTTGGGTGATTAGCACCCCTTCATAGGCTGAATTGAGTTAAAGGACACATGGCGCATGCCCGTTGCTCAAAGATCTCGGATTTGGTGGAGAGTGATCTGATAGGATGCGCCTGGGATTGGGCGCATGAGAAGACTTTGGCTCACAACTTTTAGGAGTCATGAACCGGTCTGGGCACACGGCTTTTGAGGCGCATGCGAGTCTTCAGGCGCATGGCCGCTGAGGCGCATGCGAGTGGTTGGTCGGCCATGTGGGTCATAACCGTCGGAGGAAAGTAATGATGATGCTGATGTCAGCGACGCTTCGTCTTCTGAAAAAGCTGCTAACTGTCCAGTCCTCGGGGGACGTGATGCCAACTCTGTCACTCGAGCATTAATTGCTTGATGGGTGACGAGCCAAAATGGGTGCATGGGTCCATGTTTGTTTAGGATGTATGGATTTGTGCTTTGTTGGGCGTATCCATACGGGGCGCTTTGGAACCGACGGGCACGTCTGTACGATGCGCGGTGTCTGACCGGCGCATCCGTTTGCATGCCATGTCTTTATTGGTCCGACTTTTGTGTTCTTTAAGTGCTTTAAATGGCCGTTTTGATTTGGCTGAATTCGAAGCGTCAGGTTCATCACCATTAATGCAAATTCATTGCACGGGATTCGAAGATCCTGCCACTTGGCGCATGGGTTTGATTTGCCCGACCTATAAATAGTGGCAAGGAGAGAGTTTGCCTCTCGTTCTCTTACGTCTTACCGAATGAACTTGTTTGTTCGAGCGCATTCTGTTGACGAGATGCTCCCGAGGGTGAAGATGCGACGTATTGTCTTCATTCATGCACTCGTGAAGGTGACTGTTACATCCAAAAATCGGGGTCGAAGGCTTCTGAGGCAGGAGGAAGGTGCCTATTGCATCCAAAGATTGAGATGCTCGAGCCTCGTCTCCGTTATGCTGGAATAGCCGCAGATCAGAATTGTGGTGCTCCCGGCTTTGGAGGCTCTTTCTTCTGTCAGAGTAGGTGTTGCCCATTCTAGTTGTGTTGAAAGCCTCCTTTTGGCGCGGATCGATTGCGGTGCTCTCCTCTTCCTTGGGCTTTGGAGAGCTCTTTCCCCTGCTAGGGTGAGGTTGATCGCCCACCCTTGTTCTGCTCAATAAATGCTTCATTAGTCGAAGCATTTGATCGGGTCGAAGTAAGGCGCATATGCTGAGACTTCATGATGCACATAACTGAGACTCTGAAGAGATGCGCCTGACTGAGACGCTGAAGACTGCGCCTGACTGAGACGCTGAAGAGATGCGTCTGACTGAGGCGCTGAAGTGATGCGCCTGACTGATGATGCGCCTGGTGGGGGGCACCTGGCAGTTTGCTGCGCCTGGCTGTTGTCTTAGGATCTTTCTTTTCTTTTTGTAGAAATTCTTCTTTGTAAAGCCTTTTAGACATGTAATAGACTTTTATATGAAATAAAAATCTTCTTTTATTGTCTATACTTTTGCTGTCTTGATGTGCCAAGTACTTCGTTTGAGTTTCATGGCGCATGTTCTGAGTAGTATTTGAGCGCATAGGAATTCTGGCACATAGATGCGCCCTGAAATTCTATGCTTCTGCAAGACCCCCTTCAAAGTTTTTAAAACTTTTTGTCAAGTTTTGGAATACTTTGAATAAGAAGCATGGTGGTGTCTTCAACGGGTCGCATGACTGTTCGGGCGCATGGTTACTCTGCGCATCAGTGATGGGGCGCATGCTCCTCTTAGTTAATGCAAATGATGACGCTTCGAACTAATCAAAAAATATTAATAATGAACTTTTTGGATTATTTGCAGTTATCACTTCACAGAACCCGAGGCGACGGCTGATGTCACCCTTCGTCGGTTCGTGCGTGCGACCAAGCCTATAAATAGGCGTCTGATGGAAAGAGAGAGTTCTTCTCCTCTTTTCCTTCTTCTTCTCTAGAGTTCTTCTTTAGAAAAACCCTAACTTTCTTCTTTTACGTAATGGCTCCCAAGACTCCTCGCGGTGGTGCTGGCCAAGGACGAGGCAAAGGGAAAGAGCCTGTGGAGGCTGCTGTAGATAATGTCCCCCGGACGTCCGTCGACGTTCGGCCGGTGGTGATTGGTGGGTTTCATCATTCTTTACCGTATCTTTCTTTACTCGAGTAGGCCGTTTTTAGAACTCACATACGCCGACGCGCATGGACCTTGAGTCCTGATGATGTGCTGAAGCTTTTTCGCCGACGCGCATGGGTTTAGGCCCTGATGATGCGCCGAAGCTTCTACTGCTGACGCGCATGGGTTTAGGCCCTGATGATGCGCCGAAGCTTCTACTGTTGACGCACATGGGTTTAGGCCCTGAAGATGCACCGAAGCTTCACTGCTGACGCACATGGGTTTAGACCCTGATGATGCGCCGAAACTTCACTGCTGACGCGCATGGGTTTAGACCCTGATGATGCGCCGAAGCTTCTTTTCAGATGCGCCTGAGCCTTGGTTCAGGGTATGCGCTTCTGATTAGAACTTGGCTCAAATTCTTTTGTTGTCTCTAATATATCTGAATCTTTGCCTTCTTTTGCTGACCACCAGTGTCGATGACCGTCCCGTTCTTGAATGAAGTGCTTCTGGACGCTGCCCTCTGTCAGATGGGAGTAGATTATAACGAGGAAGTGATAAATCCTGCCCAAGCTGCCATAATGCTGGATCAGCCTCCCGAGAGAATGACCCAAATCCGGGAACAACAACATGGGTTCCTCCAACGGATGATGGAGCGTGGCGTTTTGAAATCTGCCATTTCTGATAATGTGACTTTCTTGAAGCCTGAGTTTCTGTTTGGGGACCGCCTTACTTCTACTGAAACAAAGGTGTTAAAGATCAAGGAAGATTGGTTCTTTACAGCAAGAGGGGTGCATATGACTATTAAGCAACTTGAGCGTCAATGGCCTTTGACGGCTTTCTGTCGCCTTGCTTCCAAGAGGAGGATGTCTTGGGAGCTAACCCCATCTCAGGGGGAGCGGTGGCAGGCACCATCAAGATCGACGCTACCTCCAATCAGAGGGATACTTTGGCCATCGCGCGGGCTGGGCCTTCTTTCACCTGGCGAACTCTGCGTCTTGGGAGCATTTACAGTGACGTTCCTACCAACACATTTACTTTTGGCGCTTCGACTTTTGTAAATCGTATGCTGTCATTGAAGCGGTCATACCCGAAAGGTGAATTTCGGTTAGAGGGTTGGTGTCACTATGTTTCCAAGTGGGATAAGCTGACACTCTGGGTTCTGACGCAGTTTCGAACCGAACTCAGGAAAATTGGACTGACTGCTGTAATTTGTGCTACCCAGGCAGGCGTCGACATCAACAGGCATATGTTCCTCGCGCTCCTGGAGATGTTTAATACCCAGACCGGGACTTTCTTCACTCCAGTGGGGGAACTGGGATTCACACTTCATGAAATGTACGAGGTGTCAAGGCTCCCTTGGGGATCAGAATCTTATGAGGAATACTTCCCGACCAACGAGGAGTTCCAAGTCCTGGGGGACAAAGCAGAGGATATGATGGCCGTCTTCAAGGAAGTGGCGAGTCATCATTATTATATGCAGAAGAGGGATAAGGGCGGGTCACAGCCTCATGTGACTGCTTGGAGAGATTATGTCTTTGAGCAAGACAAGAAGAATCCCTCTCAGTTTACAACTCCGCCAGCGCCTTCCAGTACCGCGATGCTCTCTGAAATGAGCAGGCTAAGTGAGAAGAGTCCCCGGGAAAACGAGGACCGGCAGTCGGACGAACGCTCATATAGCTGTTTCTGGCACCTTATTCATCGGATGCCGTCCAAAGCAGTATTGGCTGCGTATCTGATGATTTGGCTCCGGGATTATGTCTTTTCTGGCGGGTCAGGCTCTGTGGAGAGGGTGACCCGGAACCTAATCCTGCCAGCTGTGAAGTTGGTTTTTGGCTGTCGTCTGGATCTACTCCCCGCAATGGTGTGTAACCTGCTGCGAGGTTTACGAGAATTTGCAGAAAATGTCGTTTATGAACGAGGTAGGAATGACAACTTTTCCCGTGCCGAACTGCCGTTTTATTATTTTATGGGGTGGTTAATTTTGCACCATCCCAACTGATGAGCCCGGGCCCGGAAGAAGACCACAGGGCTGGAGACGCATTCCTCCGCCGTTTCTACCAGAGGAGCTGGTTGCATACTGGTGTTCCTGTTTGCAGGAAAGTTTTATCCCTCCTTCAGGGGTGGGAGATCACCAAAGTTGGTCCCGTCTTTTTGGGTTTTGAGGCCAACGAAGACTTAACAGATTCGGGCGAAAATGCCACAACTCTGCCTCCATGGAGATTCCGCTGGTTGCAAAGCATCCGGCCGTCCCATCTGGTGTATCGGAATAAAAACCAGTGTTACCCGGAACCATTTTTGTCGAGCCGTTTTGCACGACAATTTGGCTATGCTCAGTTGATGTTGGAGAATCCCAGTATTAACCTGGGGTATACTGGAAGTTTGCTGGACGATGCACGAACTTGGCATTACTACAATACTGGATGCACCGGAGCTCGCTTTACGCTGCCTGTTCAGAATCTGCGACCGTCGATTCTTTTCTCGGCCGCCAAATTTTACTGTGCCATGAACGCCGTGCCTCCTGGATATGATCGGAAGATCAGTTTCATTATCAGCACCCAGTTAGAGGCGGCTGGGAACCTGTTGGCGAAGGCTCGGTCGTACCGCCCGCCAGAGGCGGGTTATCGAGGTACCCCGGCCGTATCCACGGGGGGTTAGGCAGAGCCCTCGGCCGATCAGCCGAAGAGACGTGATGATACAGAGGCTGGCTCTTCTACGCCGAAGAGACAAAAGAAGGCATTGTCACCGACAGTGTCAACAGACTCAGCTTCTGTGAAGGTAAGGATGTCCCACATAGTCTGGTTAGTTCCACCATTTTTGTGACATATGCTTTCTTTTTGTAGGAGCCGCTGAAAAGGAGACCCCGAACTCCAAAATCGGGTGCTAGCAGACCAAAGGAGGTGGCGGGCTCATCTGAAGAGCGTATTCCTCCGATTGTAATATCTCCCGTGGAGGAGAATCCTGACAATGTCGTTCCTGCAAAGATTTTATTATCTCCAGATTATGTTGGAAGGGAAGCTGAGGATGCAGCAGTTCCCGGGAGGGTTCAAGCCACCGTGGGGGCCTCTGACATTGAGGATCCAGCAGATACGGGGCTTCCAGATGAGAAAGTGGAGTGGAGTTCGTCGTCTTCAGATGACGTTCCTTCAGAGATGAGTGAGCCTGTTGCGGGAGCAACAGACATGATTGAAACAGAAGAGAGGGCTGATTTCCCTCCTTGTCATGATGAGGGGAGGTCGGCTGAAGCGTTGCCGAACCCTACCCCAGACTCAACAGCGGAGGCTGAGGTGGCTGCCGACCGGGAGGTGGCGACAGATTCTATCCCCGCGAAGGGATTCGGTGAGGAAGATGAGACTCGTCCGCCGAGCCTAACTCCAGGGGAGCCGAGTCAGGAAACAAGTGCTGATCTCGCTGCTTTGCCAGAGGGGGAAGGTCCCGTACGGCCTGCTGATAGTGTGTTGGAGATAGAGGTGGTAGCCCCTGACGTCGGTGGTCCCTCCGAGCTTGAGAAGGGTAAGGGTTTGCTGGAACCCCCTGTTGCTCCTTCTACTTGGGGCACAATATCAACGCCCCTCTCGGCCCCTTCCGCTCTCTTGGCTCCTCGGGCCAGTGGCGAAGTTCAAGCCCCTGTTGAGGGAAAGTCCGTTGATGCCGAGGTTTTAGCCTCGCAGATTGAAGTCGGTGCATCTTTTTCAGGCCCGCCGTCTATCACAGTACCTCCTGCAACTCCTGCCATGACGCCTCAAGTGCTGGCTGATGCAGATGAGTACGTTCAGTTTGTTGTTGAATCAGTGTACAAGATGCTGCAGAAGGGCGTATCAACGGTGCTGAATACAAATGGGAGTTTTGCGACGACGAAAGCCATGGCGCTCTCTTCCATTGGTTTGATACGTTTACACCGTGGCCACGATCACATGGCTGTAATTCTGGAGGAGTCGGTGGTTGAGCTCGACCAGCGTCTTTCTGAACTGCAGAGTATCCAGCCGAATGACCTTTCCGCTCTGATAGAAGCAGAACAGAAGAAGTTGACAGCTGAGGTTGAGTCGTCTTATCAGGCCACGGTAGCCATCTGGGAAGGCGAGGTGGCCGCTGCTGAAGCTGCAGTAGAGAGACTGTCTCAATCCACACAGGAGCAGGTGGAGCTGCGGGCCTCATTGGAGGCTAGTATAGCGGAGGTTACTGCCAGGATTCGTCTCCTAGAAGACCAGAGGGCCCAACTTATGTTAGATCTTGAGCGGGCCCAGGCTGGGCACATCTCGTCCAAGGAGGAAGAGGCAGTTGTTACTCGTCATATTCTCTTTCTGACTCACCAACGGCAGGAGTTCGACGCCAAGCATGAGAACGATACTGCTCCCGAGGCTGTGGAGATGATGCGACAGGAAGCTGAACGTCGGGTCCTGGCGACTACAGAGACCCGGGCTGCAGACTTGAGGCATCGGATCGAAGAGCTATCCGCCAATCCCAATGATGCCTAGGGATTTGTAGTTTTTTTCTTTTTTTTGTTTTTTTTGTAGTTTGCAACTTCCGCTGGGGATGTAATCCTTTACTTTAAATAAAAGATAAAGAATTTTGTGGGGTGTTCATTTTTTGTTGCCATGAACTTGTGATTTGTGTGGACCTATTATCTTTTGTGCACCTTGGTCGTTAGGTACAGATAATAAGTTTGAGAGAACCGACATATTTGCTCAGAGGTAATGTGGACGTGGCAAATGTGGGGTTCAAATGATAGAATCTTCCTACTCAGAGGTGTTATGGACGTGGTAGGAATGACTCTGGGCGGATACGCGGAACTACTCAGAGGTAATGTGGACATGGAAGTTCTACGATCAATGTACGGCAACGCAGGGGTTGTCCGTACGGGATGTTTACTCAGAGGTAATGTGGACGTGGTAAACATGATAGGTAGCGTAGTCGTATGGAGCGTAGGATTCCGCTTTGTAGGACGTAGAGGGACAACTCAGAGGTAATCTGGACGTAGTTGTCCTTCTACTGGAGATAGAATGCAATGGAACAACTGGGTTCCGAAAGCATAGGATTTTTGTGAAAGGGGGGTGTATGTGAGCTCTGATGATCAGGTCCACTGATTCCCTTGCTAGGTAGAGGTGGAAGCACATATCTGAAAAGATGTCAAGTGTAGTACTTCTTTAGGAACTTATCGTTGATGGGCATCATGAACAAGTTCCCGTTTGATCGGGCGAGACGGTAAGCACCGTTTGAGTATACCGTCTCTATGATGAAAGGTCCCTCCCATTTGGGCTCAAACTTTCCTGGTATTTTGTGAGTCAACACCATCAGCCTCCTGACTGCCAAAACCAAGTCGCCTACTTGGAAAGTCCTCTACTTGACCTTCTTGTTGAAAGCCTGTGATATACGGGCTTGATAGAGTTTAATGCGCTGCTGAGCTAGGAGACGCTGTAGCTCCCCTTCCCAGAATTTTTAAATATTTTATTATTACTTATTTTAATTATTATTATCATTATTGTTATTATCATATTATTCTTATGATATTGTTATTATTATATATTTTTGTGTGTGTATATATATAAATATTATACGTGTATATATGCATATATATATATATATATATATATATATATATATATATATATATATATATATATATATATATATATATATATATATATATATACGTAAGAGATTATATATATAGATATATGAATGTATGTGTATATATTATTTAAATGCATATTATATGAATGTGTATATGAAAATATGTGTGAATTTGTATATATATAATATATTATATATAAGTGCGTATATGTGTATATATATGTATATATATATATATATATATATATATATATATATATATATTGTAGGATGTGGAAAATTATGACACGCTGTCATTTTCATCCATACGCTTAAAGACAGATGTCAGTTGAAGCCATACGCTCAAACTCAAGGCTATACGCTCAGTTAAGAGCCATACGCTCAGTAAATATTTTATTATTTACTGAAGTGACAGCACAGCATATGTTTAAATGAGGAATGAATCTGACACTTCATCTTTCGTGCAAAGACAGCTGTCACGAGAAAAGTAACCGTCGTATAGGTTTTCGAAGAGTCGGTTTTGTCTTTTACGAGGACAACTCAGCAGCCTTCATAAATACAAAAGCCATCATTACTGTCAGTTTTGACAGTCTGTCAGCCGTCACATCTGCAGTCACGACGCTCGAGAAAATCTTTTGACAGTTATTTGAAGATATGGCGTATCAGAGAAGATTGATGATGGCCACGTGGCCATTTCTTCAGTGAGCGTATGAAGTCTATACGACTCCTTCCTTCTTCAGTGAGCGTATGAAGTCTATACGACTCCTTCCTCATCAAGTGAGCGTACGACTCCTTTCTTCTCCAGGAAGCGTATCAGCTTTATTTTGTTTCTACATCATCCAAGTCAGTGTATAACTCTCCTTCAACGAGACAGCGTATTACAGCAACCATATCCAGGATTACAGTCAACACACGTTCTCACGTGTCCTGTACCAGTTATCCACTTCTCTAGAAGTTATACAACGTGGCATCCAGGCCATCAATCTCTCCTGAACATGCTCCACTACTTTCAACCGCACGCTAATGTGTCTCCATCAGAATTTGCCACGCGTCCCTGCAGTTATGCACACGTCAAGTAACTACCTGAGCGTATGCTTAAGGACAGTTATCCTGAACTCTATAAAAAAGAGTTTCTTCATCTTCATCAGACACTGGAGGTCATTTTCAGAGAGAACAGAGAGATTGCCCAGTTGCTGTCCAAGTTCTTCGAAGTTCGAGTTTTCTTCATCGCATCGTCCAAGGGATAAAGTAATCGTCTTCTAGATTAGATTTCTACAGTTGTAATTTTCTCAGATACAAAATAAATAAAATGAATTTATTTATGGAAAACAAATTGGCGACTCTGCTGGGGAAAGCTGTCTCCTCCAACGAGATAGCAACAACTCAATGCGATACTTCGTCGATCGGCTCGACGAAGAAGACGATGGTCGTACAATTCGACCAATCTGCTTACGAAGAAATGCTCAAGGCGAAGGAGGGCCGAACTGCTTCCTCCGCTCTTCCTGCTGCCAAGAAGACGGGACGCTCTGTCTATGTCCCCAAGTCTTCTTCGACAGCCCGAGATGTTCCTGTCACTTCTCACGTTGACAAGAACACATCTTCAACTTCAACAAAGCACACTTCTGCTTCCCTGAACACAGCAACAATGGTTTCCCCTAGTCACGCTGACAAAATTGGTTCTTTAACCAAGTCAGTGTGTCCAAGGAAAACCATCTCTGGACATGTCAAAGTCCCTTCTCCTTCTGCTCTTACGACAGCAGTCGGCTCTTTAGCCATTGATGACTCTGTGCGTACAGCAGTCAGAGGGCAGCATGCGGTAAAGTCAGCGTACGCTAAGCAAAAGCCAGCGTATGCCAACAAGAAGGCAGCGTACGCTAAGCAAAAGCCAGCGTATGCTAACAAGAAGTCAGCGTATGCTAACAGATACAGTCCTTTGACTGATTCTCAAAATCAGACTGGGGGTTCTCTTTCACAGAACCTACAAATGATTCCCCCACAACTTGCGCATCTTGTGCCAACCAAGGAGAAAGACTCTTTAGTCGATTCCTCTACTTCTGAGGTCTTTACCTCTGGAGTTAATTTGACTAGTACTTTTACTAGCTCAAACAAAGGAAAACGCCTTTTGGCTAATTCCTCTAAAGATGGATTATTACCGACTCCTAGTCGGAATAATACTCATCTCCCTTCTCTCAAAATTTCTCGATCTGAGAAAGGCAAGTTACAAGTATCCAAGACTGATACCAAAGTCATATCTCCCACGGATCTTCGTAACAAGCTTAATCAAAATCACCACAGTTATGCTTCTGGTATTAAAAAGTCTTATCAAATTGAGACAAGTGTACTAGACCCTGATGTTGAATATGCCAGGAACTATGTGGCTCAAATTAATCGGTCTCTATACACTCAAGAACCAAGAAGACAGAAGAACAAAAGACAAGTTTCTACACAGAAACTATCTTCCAGTACTTCCCAATCTGTCCCTACAGATCTCCGGGAATATTTACAAAACAAACGGAGAATCGACACTCCATCTGGCTATGACATTGCCCATATTCGCCATGAAAAGCATGGTTGTGACTTCCAACCTCGGGTTGTCATCCAATGTTGTTGTTCACCGAAAAGACAGTCTGTTTTCGAACGGATCCAATATGAACCAACATCAGATGAAGATGAACCTCTTTATGCTTCTGTCAACATGACCTCCAAAAATATTGGGGGTAGAATCCGGTCTGACGCTATATCAGATTCTGAAGATGGTGATTATCTTGGCACCCGATCCAGGACCGGAGCCTTGGCCAGAATCTCTTCTTCTTCTCATCCAAGTAATAATCCGGAGATCACGGAAGATTTCCTTGGAGAGTCCAACTTTCCGGCATTAACTCCTGTAAACAGTCCCGGGAAAGATACTGATTCTTACAGCGATGATTCAGAGCAAACTGTTTCATCGTCTATCCCTCGAATGATTACCACTTACATGGCAGAAGGTGATCATGAACCTTCGACTAGCAATGAGGCTCATGAACAGAGGATTTCTTCTTTAGAACAACAATTGCGAGCTATGGCAGATACATTGAGTGCTATGCACACTCTAATGCAGGCTCAACAACAGACAGCACCACCAGTGGTATTGAATACCCCTGTTGTTCCAAACCCCGAACCCTCTACTATTCCGGGGGTACAATCTAATGTTTCTGTACAAACCACCCCAAGTCACTCTGGAGCTGGGGGTGGTACATATGCTGCAGTCCCTCCTCCCAATTACACTCAACAAGTCACAACTCCACAATCCTCCGGAATTGTTACGGAAGAGTTAAGGGATCTCAAAACTCAGTTTGAGGCATTCAAACAGAAGGATGGTTTACAAAGGTTAGGTATCAAGCAACCTTACCCGATAGAGTGGAAGCAAGTATCATATCCTCCTAAATATAAGCCTCCGACTATCTCCTTCTTTGATGGGACTACTTCCCCAAGTCAGTTCATTAATCACTTTGAAGTAATGACTGATCAATTGCAACCAAGCGATGCCCTCCTTACTCGGGTGTTTGTTGGATGTCTCAAAGGAACGGCTTATGAATGGTACAGAAGTCTCCCTGACGGGTGTATTACTTCATTTGCCAGTTTCAAACAAATGTTCCTTGAACGATTCTACGAAGGGCTCAATGATATGACAATGTCGGCCCTCATAAGAATCAAACAGAAGAATAATGAGACCACTGAAGAATTCATTGAGAGATTCAGAAGAGAAGCCCTCAAAATGCCTCTTGGAACTCCCGATGCTGTTACTATCGACACTTGCAAGTCGAACCTCTTACCAATTATCAGCATGTGGACAGGGTCCACTCAGTTCCAAGATTGGCCTTCATTCATCGTCAGTGCCAAAGCTGCCGAAGTCAGTGCTGAGACCTTCAAAGGCCTGGGAGTACAAATGGCTCCCAAGGAATCAAATCAGAGTGCTAGCAATAGTACTCGACCCAACAATCGCAAAGGGAAAGAGGCTCTTGAAATCAATCTCCAAAGCGCTAGTCAGGAGGTAAAGACTACTCAAGCTACCCCAGCACCAACAAATCAACAACAGAGACCTCCTCGGCCGAAAGAAGAATATTCTTTCGATGATGACGATGTTCAGGGTATCTTTGAATGCTTGCTCAAAGGTAATAAAATACAATTGCCAGAAATCAAGAAGCCTGATGAAGCCAACAAAACAGATCATCCAAAATACTGTCCATACCATAGAATGCTGGGTCACACAATCCGGTCTTGCTATGTATTAAAAGGAAAGATCCAGGAGATGATTAAATCAGGAGCTGTGACACTAACACCCAAAGACAAGACAGTCACAGCAAATGTGATTTCAATGCAGTTTGGTGATTTCCCTCCTTTAATGGTGGAAAGTGGGATTGTTCCTATTCCCAAAGCAACTCTCGAGGTGGTGAATATCCCACCAGCACAGAATGAAGGACTTGTTCCTGTCACAACTAAGAAGGGAGAAATCATGTGGATCCACCCAGACTTAAAGACAGAGTTTGAGACACCTTCCTCTTCTCCTCGGAAGACTCCTTCATCTAAAAAGAAACTCGGGAAAATTAAGTCATGCAATGTGACTTCTAGTACTACACCCGATTTTTATCTAACCTCTACTTTCATCTTGGCAGGGAATTCACTCCCTATTGAGGTAAAAACTGTACCTCAATTTGAAGATAAGTACAAGCCTGCATTCCATCTATAGTTCACAATCTCGTGAATTAATGGCAAAGATAGGCTATGATCTAGCCACTGCTCCTGGTCTGAACTCAGGCAAAGGACTCCGAGCACCTTTAGCCCTCACTATGAGACATAATCAATCTCGTGTTGGTCTCGGCTTCTGGGACGAAGCTCTCATCAAGCATAAAAGAACCAAAAGCAATATGAAGAATTGCAACATGGTTTCGATAGATCCTGAACCAGAGTCTGAAGTTGAAGTTCATGCTGGAACTCGGTCAGGAAAAATATATCTGAAAGATTATGCTGACACTTCTGGAGAAACCTCTGATGTCCCTCCGGCTACAGCCCCAACACCAGTCTCTACTGAAAACCTTCAAATGTTCCTGTCGAGACAGTTCCATCTAAACCAACAACAGCTGACAAGGGCAAACAACAAGTCCGCTTCGACAAACCATTGAAGAAATCATCCCCTACAGGACTTGAAAAGCCTTATAATTTTAATATATTGGCTCAACTAGCCAATACACCAGCTAAATTGTCAATCTTCGAGCTCTTACGTCTCTCTAAAGAGACTCGAGAAACTTTGAGTGAAGCACTGTTACAAGCAGAAACTTGCTTAACTCTCCTCAAGAAGTTGGAAACAGAACCTGTCTCTCACTGCCATAATGTATTGAAATTTATTCCAAACATTACCTTTACGCAGGACGATATGCTGCTAGAGGATAATCGACATGATCGTCCTTTATATCATACAGCATATATTGATTCTATGAAGGTTGATCGTCTACTGATTGATCCAGGATCCGCTCTCAGTATTATGCCAAAGGCTATGCTAGATGCATTGAAGATACCTGTGCATAGTCTTTCCAGCACTATCACTACCATCTTGGGATTCAATCAAGGAAAAAGTGAGCCTTTAGGCAAGATTCGCCTTAAATTTCAAATAGGCGATCTTCGTACTAAGGTTACCTTTTACATCATCGACAATCATGGTTGCTCGTACAATGCTCTATTGGGGAGACCTTTCTTGCATGAACATAATATTGTTCCTTCAACTCTTCATCAGTGCTTCAAATATGTTGATGATATTGGAGAGGTTCAAAAAGAAGTAGCAGATCTTTACCCATTCAAAGGAGTCGAAGCTTACTTCAATGACGCTCGCATGTACAAAGATGAATATTCGAAAGTCTTGCAAGCTATGGATAATGAAGATGAGACATCCAAAGTTGACACCTTTATTATTCCTGTAAAAGGGCGTATTACTCCTCCGCAGTCTATTAAAACATCTGAAGAAGGCTCACTGATAATTCCGGTCAGTGGACGTACTACTTCATCATCCGCCCAAGGCTCACTGATAATTCCTGTCAGCGGACGCACTACTGCACCATCTTCCCAAGCTTCACAAAGTTCGCTGATCATTCCTGTCAGTGGACGCATCACTCCCCTTCCATCTTCTCAGGCTAGATCAGATACTCTAGTCATTCCAGTCAGTGGACGCATTACTTATCCACGGTCTTCTTCAAGGGAGCTCACCTCTTCTGAGCCTTTTGTTATCGATCTTAATCGAAACAAAAATTCTAACTGTTCTTCTTCTTCCCCCTTTGTCATTAATCTGACTAAGTCTGATAAGGCTCAGCCTTCTGTTGTAAATACAACATCTAGTATTAATGAAGCATCTCCTTTGCAGTATATTGATGTTTGTAGTTATGTACAAAGTTATTTACAATTGCTAGATAGCTTAGAGCCACTAACTATAGGGGTTGTTCAAGCTCTTCACACAGACGTATCATTAGACTCTATACAGAAATCATACTTTGTGGTCCCTAGTCGAAAGAAGGGAGAAAATCCAATATTTTTCTATAAAGGACCTCAGAATCGTCCTAATCTGGAGGAGGATGATATAAATGACGATACTGGAAGATTACAGCTACGTCGCTACAGTCAGCAATCCAAAAATATCATCAAGAATATGGGTTATGATTTCAGAACCAGTCTTAATAATGGAAAAGGAAGAAGAATGCCTGTTCGAATTCCTCCATTAAAATACGAAAGGACAAAATGTGGTTTAGGTTACATTGCTGCCACCCCTTTTATCAACATAGTTCATGAAGAGTCAAAATTCAATAAAGACGAACAATCTGAAGATGAACGATCTGAGTCTTCTGATTCCCTTTCTTGGGATTCTGATACGAGTGTTGGCGATCTTCATCGCTCTATTCTATCCATTAATATGGTCTCTGTTGATGGCCCACAAGAAAATAATGAAGATGAGGATGATTTTGAAATATCACCCGAATCAGAACAATGGGCTCAAAGATTAGATAATCAATGGGAATTCAGGTTCGAACAGAGGGAACCTCCTACTGAAGATAAACTGATCCAAATTGATATTGGTGAAGAAGGTCCCCCTAAACCAATATTCATCAGTGAGAGTCTTTCAGAAACAGATAAGCAAGATATGATCAAGCTTATTCGTAATTACATCGATGTCTTCGCCTGGAGCTACGAGGATATGCCAGGACTAGATCCGAAGATCGCAATGCACAAGCTTAATATTATGCCAAATGCTAAACCGGTCAAACAGCAACAGCGACGATTTCGTCCAGACATTATGGATGCAATTGAAGCTGAAGTCAACAAGCTTATGGCTTCCGGATTTATCAGAGAGGAACAACATCCTGAATGGGTGGCTAACATCGTTCATGTCCTTAAGAAGACCGGCAAGATCCGAGTCTGTATAGACTTTCATGATCTCAATGCTGCTTGTCCTAAAGACGAGTTTCCTCTTCCAATTACAGATGTAATGATTGATAACACATGTGGTTTCGAACGAATGTCATTCATGGATGGGTATTCGGGGTATAATCAAATCAAGATGTTTCCAGATGACGAGAGACATACTTCTTTCAGAACACCGATCGGTACATATTGTTATACAGTGATGCCGTTTGGTCTCAAAAATGCAGGAGCAACATATCAACGAGCAATGAGCACTATATTCCGCGAACATCTCCGGAAAATAGTCGAATGCTATGTTGATGATATTGCAGTCAAAAGTCGACGAAAGGAGGATCATATCCAAGATTTGAAGACTATATTTGATTTAATGCGTCAACATCAACTTAAAATGAACCCTACTAAGTCCTTCTTAGGCGTCTCTAGTGGCAAATTTCTCGGCTTCGTCATTACTGCTAAAGGTATACACGTGGATCCCGAGAAGATCAAAGCCATCCAAGAGATGCGTCCTCCACGCACCTTAAAAGAGCTACGAGGATTTCAAGGAAGGATTGCTTATATCAGGAGATTCATTTCCAACTTATCAGGACGCTGCAGACCATTCCACAAACTTCTGAAGAAAGGTGTATCTTTCATCTGGAACGAAGAATGTCAAAAAGCATTTGACGACATCAAACAGTACCTCATGAACCCTCCAGTTTTGGTACCTCCCGTCTCGGGAATACCATTTCTCCTATATGTTCGAGCTATGGATCATTCTCTTGGTGCATTACTCGCCCAGAAAAATAAAGATGGTCATGAACAGGCCATTTATTATCTCAGTCGCACAATGACAGGCGCTGAACCGCGTTATTCTCCAATCGAGAAAGAATACCTAGCATTAATGTTTGCTGTTCAGAAAACACGACATTATATTATCGGTCAGACGATTCACGTCATTTCCAGAGTGAATCCCCTCAGGATTATGATGAAGAAACCCGGTATTCTCAACTCCAGACTTGCTAATTGGGTAATCTTGTTAGCTCAATACGACATGCATTATATTCCTCAGAAGTCGGTTAAAGGACAGGCTCTTGCTGATTTTCTGGCAGCTCATGCAGTCCCAGAAGATTCTAAATTATATGATGAGATTCCCGATGAAGTTCTGGATTCAAATATGGTTTCTGAAGAAGTTCCTACCTGGCGTCTATTCTTTGATGGAGCATCTAGAATAGGTCCTAACGGCGATATTGTCGCCGGAGTTGGAATTGTTCTTGTATCCCCAGAGGGATTAACTATTCAGAGGGCTTATTCTCTGGATCAATCATGTTCAAATAATGTTGCAGAATACAATGCGTTACTCATCGGACTTCAATTAGCTAAATATCTAGATATTCAATATTTAGAAGTTTATGGAGATTCCAAGCTTATTGTCAATCAGATCAGAGGAACATATGAAGTCCGTCACCAGGATTTGATACCTTATCATCGAGCAGCACTCTCTATGGCCTCATCCTTTGAAGGTTTCTTCATTGAACATGTTCGACGAGCCTATAATGCAGAAGCTGATGCTTTAGCTAATCTTGCTGCTGTCTTAGCCATACCAATCAAACGTCAACAAGTAATAGTGGTTTATAACCGAGAACTATTCTGCGTTGATAATAATTTGGCTTTGGCTTTTCCCCATAATTCAGACGAAGATTTTTCCAATTTTGATGCTGGATTAAAGTTTGATAAAGTGTCATCATCTTCTTCCGATTCTACTATGGAATATGTCTTTTCTAACAAAGTAGACACCGTAACTGAAGACTGGAGACGTCCGTTTCTGGACTTTGTGTTGTATGGCATACTTCCTGATAACCCGAGTGAAGCAGCATCTATCCGGCGCCGATCTCTCAGATTCTATTATAATCATACTACGAAGACACTATATCGTCGAGCCTATGACGGTCTTCTCCTTCGATGCATCGCTGGTGAAGAAGCACAACAGATAATCCGTGAAGCACATGATGGTGTCTGCGGAGCTCACCAGCCAGGTCCAAAACTTCAAGATCGTATCCGACGTATGGGTTATTATTGGCCCACGATGGTAGCTGATGCCATTCAATATGCTCGGAAATATAAAGCCTGTCAAATTCATGCAGACTTTATCCATCAACCATCGGAGTTCTTACACCCAACAGCGGCATCAGCTTTGGGCGCCATTAATGGAGATTGAGTTGAAGACGAAGAAGGAGAAGAAGTTTTTTTTTTAGTTTCTGAAGACTTTTTTCTCTCTCGAAAGCAAAAGCTGTGGTAAAGAAATAAATTAGGTTTGAGAAAGACCTATTTATAAGAAGAGAATGAATTTCAAATGGCGGCCAAATCCCCTAAAGATTCGTGCTAATATCAAGGAGCATGAACAGAATTAATGCCAGCGTGTCAGGACTCATTCCCACTTTCTGTTCAAAGTAATTTCGAACTTTTGAAACTCATAAAGTTCGAAAACTTTGAAGGGGGTCTTGTAGGATGTGGAAAATTATGACACGCTGTCATTTTCATCCATACGCTTAAAGACAGATGTCAGTTGAAGCCATACGCTCAAACTCAAGGCTATACGCTCAGTAAATATTTTATTATTTACTGAAGTGACAGCACAGCATATGTTTAAATGAGGAATGAATCTGACACTTCATCTTTCGTGCAAAGACAGCTGTCACGAGAAAAGTAACCGTCGTATAGGTTTTCGAAGAGTCGGTTTTGTCTTTTACGAGGACAACTCAGCAGCCTTCATAAATACAAAAGCCATCATTACTGTCAGTTTTGACAGTCTGTCAGCCGTCACATCTGCAGTCACGACGCTCGAGAAAATCTTTTGACAGTTATTTGAAGATATGGCGTATCAGAGAAGATTGATGATGGCCACGTGGCCATTTCTTCAGTAAGCGTATGAAGTCTATACGACTCCTTCCTTCTTCAGTGAGCGTATGAAGTCTATACGACTCAGCGTACGACTCATTTCTTCTCCAGGAAGCGTATCAGCTTTATTTTGTTTCTACATCATCCAAGTCAGCGTATAACTCTCCTTCAACGAGACAGCGTATTACAGCAACCATATCCAGGATTACAGTCAACACACGTTCTCACGTATCCTGTACCAGTTATCCACTTCTCTAGAAGTTATACAACGTGGCATCCAGGCCATCAATCTCTCCTGAACATGCTCCACTACTTTCAACCGCACGCTAATGTGTCTCCATCAGAATTTGCCACGCGTCCCTGCAGTTATGCACACGTCAAGTAACTACCTGAGCGTATGCTTAAGGACAGTTATCCTGAACTCTATAAAAAAGAGTTTCTTCATCTTCATCAGACACTGGAGGTCATTTTCAGAGAGAACAGAGAGATTGCCCAGTTGCTGTCCAAGTTCTTCGAAGTTCGAGTTTTCTTCATCGCATCGTCCAAGGGATAAAGTAATCGTCTTCTAGATTAGATTCCTACAGTTGTAATTTTCTCAGATACAAAATAAATAAAATGAATTTATTTATGGAAAACAAATTGGCGACTCTGCTGGGAAAAGCTGTCTCCTCCAACGAGATAGAAACAACTCAATGCGATACTTCGTCGATCGGCTCGACGAAGAAGACGATGGTCGTACAATTCGACCAATCTGCTTACGAAGAAATGCTCAAGGCGAAGGAGGGCCGAACTGCTTCCTCCGCTCTTCCTGCTGCCAAGAAGACGGGACGCTCTGTCTATGTCCCCAAGTCTTCTTCGACAGCCCGAGATGTTCCTGTCACTTCTCACGTTGACAAGAACACATCTTCAACTTCAACAAAGCACACTTCTGCTTCCCTGAACACAGCAACAATGGTTTCCCCTAGTCACGCTGACAAAATTGGTTCTTTAACCAAGTCAGTGTGTCCAAGGAAAACCATCTCTGGACATGTCAAAGTCCCTTCTCCTTCTGCTCTTACGACAGCAGTCGGCTCTTTAGCCATTGATGACTCTGTGCGTACAGCAGTCAGAGGGCAGCATGCGGTAAAGTCAGCGTATGCTAAGCAAAAGCCAGCGTATGCCAACAAGAAGGCAACGTACACTAAGCAAAAGCCAGCGTATGCTAACAAGAAGTCAGCGTATGCTAACAGATACAGTCCTTTGACTGATTCTCAAAATCAGACTGGGGGTTCTCTTTCACAGAACCTACAAATGATTCCCCCACAACTTGCACATCTTGTGCCAACCAAGGAGAAAGACTCTTTAGTCGATTCCTCTACTTCTGAGGTCTTTACCTCTGGAGTTAATTTGACTAGTACTTTTACTAGCTCAAACAAAGGAAAACGCCTTTTGGCTAATTCCTCTAAAGATGGATTATTACCGACTCCTAGTCGGAATAATACTCATCTCCCTTCTCTCAAAATTTCTCGATCTGAGAAAGGCAAGTTACAAGTATCCAAGACTGATACCAAAGTCATATCTCCCACGGATCTTCGTAACAAGCTTAATCAAAATCACCACAGTTATGCTTCTGGTATTAAAAAGTCTTATCAAATTGAGACAAGTGTACTAGACCCTGATGTTGAATATGCCAGGAACTATGTGGCTCAAATTAATCGGTCTCTATACACTCAAGAACCAAGAAGACAGAAGAACAAAAGACAAGTTTCTACACAGAAACTATCTTCCAGTACTTCCCAATCTGTCCCTACAGATCTCCGGGAATATTTACAAAACAAACGGAGAATCGACACTCCATCTGGCTATGACATTGCCCATATTCGCCATGAAAAGCATGGTTGTGACTTCCAACCTCGGGTTGTCATCCAATGTTGTTGTTCACCGAAAAGACAGTCTGTTTTCGAACGGATCCAATATGAACCAACATCAGATGAAGATGAACCTCTTTATGCTTCTGTCAACATGACCTCCAGAAATATTGGGGGTAGAATCCGGTCTGACGCTATATCAGATTCTGAAGATGGTGATTATCTTGGCACCCGATCCAGGACTGGAGCCTTGGCCAGAATCTCTTCTTCTTCTCATCCAAGTAATAATCCGGAGATCACGGAAGATTTCCTTGGAGAGTCCAACTTTCCGGCATTAACTCCTGTAAACAGTCCCGGGAAAGATACTGATTCTTACAGCGATGATTCAGAGCAAACTATTTCATCGTCTATCCCTCGAATGATTACCACTTACATGGAAGAAGGTGATCATGAACCTTCGACTAGCAATGAGGCTCATGAACAGAGGATTTCTTCTTTAGAACAACAATTGCGAGCTATGGCAGATACATTGAGTGCTATGCACACTCTAATGCAGGCTCAACAACAGACAGCACCACCAGTGGTATTGAATACCCCTGTTGTTCCAAACCCCGAACCCTCTACTATTCCGGGGGTACAATCTAATGTTCCTGTACAAACCACCCCAAGTCACTCTGGAGCTGGGGGTGGTACATATGCTGCAGTCCCTCCTCCCAATTACACTCAACAAGTCATAACTCCACAATCCTCCGGAATTGTTACGGAAGAGTTAAGGGATCTCAAAACTCAGTTTGAGGCATTCAAACAGAAGGATGGTTTACAAAGGTTAGGTATCAAGCAACCTTACCCGATAGAGTGGAAGCAAATATCATATCCTCCTAAATATAAGCCTCCGACTATCTCCTTCTTTGATGGGACTACTTCCCCAAGTCAGTTCATTAATCACTTTGAAGTAATGACTGATCAATTGCAACCAAGCGATGCCCTCCTTACTCGGGTGTTTGTTGGATGTCTCAAAGGAACGGCTTATGAATGGTACAGAAGTCTCCCTGACGGGTGTATTACTTCATTTGCCGGTTTCAAACAAATGTTCCTTGAACGATTCTACGAAGGGCTCAATGATATGACAATGTCGGCCCTCATAAGAATCAAACAGAAGAATAATGAGACCACTGAAGAATTCATTGAGAGATTCAGAAGAGAAGCCCTCAAAATGCCTCTTGGAACTCCCGATGCTGTTACTATCGACACTTGCAAGTCGAATCTCTTACCAATTATCAGCATGTGGACAGGGTCCACTCAGTTCCAAGATTGGCCTTCATTCATCGTCAGTGCCAAAGCTGCCGAAGTCAGTGCTGAGACCTTCAAAGGCCTGGGAGTACAAATGGCTCCCAAGGAATCAAATCAGAGTGCTAGCAATAGTACTCGACCCAACAATCGCAAAGGGAAAGAGGCTCTTGAAATCAATCTCCAAAGCGCTAGTCAGGAGGTAAAGACTACTCAAGCTACCCCAGCACCAACAAATCAACAACAGAGACCTCCTCGGCCGAAAGAAGAATATTCTTTCGATGATGACGATGTTCAGGGTATCTTTGAATGCTTGCTCAAAGGTAATAAAATACAATTGCCAGAAATCAAGAAGCCTGATGAAGCCAACAAAACAGATCATCCAAAATACTGTCCATACCATAGAATGCTGGGTCACACAATCCGGTCTTGCTATGTATTAAAAGGAAAGATCCAGGAGATGATTAATTATTATTATCATTATTGTTATTATCATATTATTCTTATGATATTGTTATTATTATATATTTTTGTGTGTGTATATATATAAATATTATACGTGTATATATGCATATATATATATATATATATATATATACGTAAGAGATTATATATATAGATATATGAATGTATGTGTATATATTATTTAAATGCATATTATATGAATGTGTATATGAAAATATGTGTGAATTGGTATATATATAATATATTATATATAAGTGCGTATATGTGTATATATATATATATATATATATATATATATATATATATATATATATATATATATATATATATTAATATGTTATATATATTTATATTAATATATATGCAATTTTCCCCTCAAAGCCTGTAGCAATATGCCAAGTCTTTCCATATTCCAAAAGTAAACATAATGGAGGAAATTTGTGCGAGAATAAAGTGGAGGGAAGCCTATACGTATGATAAAGTCAATTATCTACCATTGCCGTATATATTTCTCCTAAATGATCAATAAAGTGAGGGAGTTGCGAGCTCATCATTGTTCTCTTGAATCTGTTCCAACCATGTATCTCTTTATGGCTTTCAACCGAATCAAATGGATCAACACCTTAAACACAAATGCCAGCAGCTCCCAGGCCGCTCGGCCAAACAACCGAGCCCACTTCTGGGCTATTACACACCAGGCCAACCCGAGAAGGGCCAGCCCCTTATGTTCCCACACGAGCAACCCTTCAGTCTCGGGTTAAAACTGAAGTACTATAAGTAAACCGAGTAGAGATCAGCAGCAAAAACGAAACTGCGACCCCTATTCTTCGCGAGGGAGGTCGAAACCATAGCCACGCCTCCCCAGACGTCAGGGCGGCCACCCTGGACCGCCGGGACCGCCGCGCGCCGCTTCGCGAGCGTCGGGATCGCCGGAGACACAGCGCGCGTGTGCGTGCGAAGGACTGCAGGCAACAGCGAGCAACCCGTGTTTGCACTTGATTTTTTACCTCACTGTTCGCTCGTTTTGCGAACCGTCTTTTGAGGTATGAAGCCAAACCTACCATCTCGAAACCCCTTCAATTTGTTTAATTCGATTCGCACCATGTGCGATGGAAATCGAAATCCAAATCGAAGAAAAATCCAATTTTTTGGACGTTTAGACTGTCCTGGAAACCCTACTTTCAAGGCATTTTATGATCTGTATGATAAGAATTTTAGAAAACTACTTAAACACAATTATTGACAACATATAGGGGATCAAAACCCTTCTGATAGATTAATTTCTTATTTAGTTTACAGAGAGTTATTCAATTCCAAAGTTTCACAAAAATCTGTTTTCAAAACATAAAAATTGTTCCACACGACGTCCGTCCCGCTATTCCGGGCGACGTGGTCGTGCACCGAAAGTATCGAAAGCTGCGTAACAGCTTCGTGGTCGTGTGGGATTTGACGGAATTCAAATTGGTCGCGTGTGCGCGACAAATTCGACGCGTATCCGTCCAATGCAAATTCAGTCATAACTTTGTGCACGCTCGTCAGATCGAGATAAAACTTGCGCCAACAGGACCGTATCGTTTTTCTGGTCGTGCATGCCAAGTTTGGTCCAATTCTGAGACAGTTGAAATCAACGTCGTTTTGCGGGCCCTACGGTCCCACTCAACGGGCGATTTTGTGCACGGCCCGCCGGAATCCAACTCTGGACATACGGTTGAGTTCGTATCGGAAAACCAGATCTGTAGACATGTAGTTTGATGACTTTAAAGACCGTTGACTCTGGTACGCTTTTCGGTGCAAAGCGGGTCCAACGGCGGACATCGTTTTTGCCCGAAATTACCGTTTTGCTTCCGTGCCCAGAATTGGACTTAAGGACAGGCAATCCTAGCTAATTTGACTATTCTGAGAACGTTGGTACTATTTATTTCAGCATCCGGGGACTTCTGCATGTGTTGACTGATTGTGGCTCATCTAGTGGTATATTGTTATTGGTTTCTCCAGCTAAGGACCTCAGGCAAGTTCACTTTCTGATTGCTTTCCGATTCATAGTAGTCTTTTCATTTCATGTCTATACATATATCTTGCTGCTTGTTGACACGCTCGTCACACGGAGTAGTCGGGAGGGAAAATATCTTAGTATACATGTGGACTACCCAGAAATATCCCAATATGTCTATTCTTGAATGCTAGCCGCTGCGCACGACACGTGCAGTGTGCCTTATTTACCCCTTAGCCGTCCATATGTTGAAACCGATATTTCACACCACCTAGATAGATGTCTTTTATTAGTTTTTCCTTGTTTATTTCTCTATCGTGCTATGACATCAGTTATCTTACAGTTTTCATATTCCATATGCTATTTTCATGTCTTGTCAATTCTATTGTGTTTTGCACTGCCGTCGGTTTGTGTACTTGTTCCAATCCTGACTGGATAACCAACATTTTTCAGGTTTAGCCGCGATCACTCTTAGCACTGGGAGAACTTGGGTATGCTGAAGACGACCTAGAAATAGAAAGCAATTGTATTACTTTTATTAAATGTAAAGTCTTGTATTTTCTTTAAATATAAATGTTGTAATAAATGTAGAAATGTGAATGAGCAGCAATTGTTTATTTTTGAGCATTTATTCTCTTGCGGGCTTGACAGCGTTCTACCGCCGACTCTGCGGCGTAGGCTGGCTTAGACACGTCTCGTATCCGAAAAGCGGGTGCGGGTCGTGACAAGTTTTTGTGGTGGCCCATGCAGGTCCGTCTACGCAAAAGACTGCGAACTCGTGATGGTACGTTAGTCGTACTATTGCGAGCCTGCGCCCAAGAATTGCTCATTCACAAACTAGGATTTAAAATGATTTAAGAGAATGACTAGGACTAGGAGTCCCTTGTTTAAATTGACCGTTGGGTAGTTAAGATAGGCCATACAATCTAGAATTATTCAATTTAGATAACTTGCTAGATTCTATAGGTACACTATTACCTTTGATATGACGACATGATCCAACGTGGGTATACTACTCACTTGGCTAGTTAGGCTTTCCCTAGAATTAAGGCTATAATCTTGATAACCTGTTCAGTTTTCTTTTGCTCTTTGTAGATATAAATTTTATAATCAGTTAGAATTGCCTGTTTTAAATTCTATTTTGCTGTAAGTAACTGGTTTATAATTTTGATTCTGCTTTTCATATACAAATCTCGATGTAGGATTGGTTCAAAGTCTCCCCCCAAACCATTTGAAATATTTATGAAATCAAGATTAGGCTGTTCTTATTTTATTTGTCTTCAGATATTTCTTTCGACCAGCCTCTTACCTTAAGGAATGAGACTTATAGGCGGATGTTACACTATCTATCATAGTCAATTAGATTGGACTCTTAGATATCCTTGAAGTCTTAGGAAAATAGTTGGAATAAATTTTACGATTGCAATGGCCAGCCAGCTGCGCACTGGCGAGGCACAACCCACAGAATTGAAATCATCCCGAAGAACCATAGTCTATGGAATATTGCTAAAACTATGTTGTAGTTGACCAAGACTTTAGGGATAGTAAGATTGTAGGAAGACTGTATAAGCACGAACATCAGGTAAGGTTTTGATTCTCTCAAAACTCGAACCAATTATGCTTCATTTCAAAAATCCTGCATATTTATGTTTTGACTATCTTGACCCACGCTGCTATTACAGCCTAGTTTTTGCAAGCTTACCCTTTTATCGAGCTTGATTCGAGACATATATTTATTGGGGACTCCCGCTAACATATTGTCTAATCAGAATCATTGTGTTACGGTCTGATCAACCATGATACATTTGGTTCGCTTTTCTTCTAGTTACCCTACGTGGATTGAGATGTAGATGCCCCTAGGATCTCATCCGCGACTGCTTGACAATTTTCCTTGAATTATACCTTTGCCTTTGAATCGCAAAATTGTATTCAGTGACATCTCTCTTGAACTCTTTATTATTTTGTCTTTCACCGATTGGAAAGACGAAAGCTCGTAAATAATAGATTGATACATAGTATCCCCATGACTATGATAGTTGTATATGCAAGTATAGCTACCATCGACCAGTCCTGTGACAGAAACCTTGCCACCGTATCCTAGCCTCTAAGGTGGGTAGACTGTAAGCTTCCTAAAATTTTAGGATGTACGAGGATGACCGTTTGACTAGAATGATTTTCCACTAGGATGATAATTAGTGCCCCATGGACTCTCACTTTTCATTTAGATCATTTTGTGTCCCTGACCGTGCCATTAGTATTCGGAGCACGAGACCAGCTGTTACCTTCCAACAAACTTCATATACAAGATCTAGACGAGTCCACCTTTATCTAGGTATATCATGTCCCACTCAAACCCGTCCCCTTGTACTCTATTTTTGGGGTACGACTTTTAGGTTAAAAGGACTAGTTATGACTTTTACCATAGTACCGATACGCTTTCCAACCTCCATTAGAGCCTTGACCACGACCCCATTCCTACGACCCAATATATGGTTATGGTCTACTCGAATCCCGCTACGCCCATGCCACTAGTGTGCCACCCAATTGAGACCTCACGTGCTACTTAAACACAAATGTCACAGAAGGCGTATTTCGGGCTTTATGAACCTAGCTAACCAACCTGACGGACAACTAGCTCAACCCCTTGAATAGAAACCTATTCTAGAGTACCCTAACCTAGTAAGAATAGTTTTATCATTTAGATCTTGTCTAGTCCATATAGATTGAAACCCAATGTTTATCCAACCAACGACTGGTGCCCAAATAGAGAACCCAGTAGGATCACAATCTAGATTTCTCAAACTCCATTCCATTTTTGGAACCTTGTTTAGAATTCCAAGATTGGGACTTTTGTATTCCAGATTGCAAGCTCTCCTAAAGAACGAATGATTCTTAAAATTAGTCAATGACTGGACTAGAGTGGCCCAATCTAGCGAATGAGACTATAGGTTCATATATACCCTCCTATCTGTATTATTGTATATCCTCTACCGCTCTTGAGACTTCATAATTGCCCTCGATTATTCTTCCTTATCTTCCCATCCTTCCCCAGAGTGACGAATGACCATGCTTACTAGAACTTGTAGATATTTCTTAGCTACTTGTGTAAACTGGTTGTTTGCCAGATTGTGGGTTAATTGAGAGGTAGGAGAGAGTTATAGAGGCCAAAAGCAATAGATATCCATTTTAGCAAGAAGCTGGGAGACAGACCATTGATGGAGTAGTGTGACCAAAGGTGGGTAGAAGTCCTCGATGACTCGTAGTTACGGAATAGCTAGGAGGAGGATATAAATATTTTTGAGAAATTAAAATTCGAGGATATCGTGGTAATAGTGGATTTATTTTTTAAATTTTATGTTTGAATTTTTGGCTTGATTATGGATTAGAATTTCGAGGACGAAATTATTTTTAAGGTGGGTAGATTTGTAGCTCCCCTTCCCAGAATTTTTAAATATTTTATTATTACTTATTTTAATTATTATTATCATTATTGTTATTATCATATTATTCTTATGATATTGTTATTATTATATATTTTTGTGTGTGTATATATATAAATATTATACGTGTATATATGCATATATATATATACGTAAGAGATTATATATATAGATATATGAATGTATGTGTATATATTATTTAAATGCATATTATATGAATGTGTATATGAAAATATGTGTGAATTGGTATATATATAATATATTATATATAAGTGCGTATATGTGTATATATATGTATATATATATATATATATATATATATATATATATATATATATATATATATATATATATATATATATATATATATAGGGTCGTTCTACAATACATCCGCTGGAAATGGATGTATCGATACATCCGAAATCTGGACCGTTGGATGTTGATCCAATGGTTCGGATTGAATAATAGTGTAGAAACATCATTTAATGCTGATTTAGACTTTTGACCTGTTGGTAACTTGCTTTAGCAGGTCATTCTTCACTTTAATTTTTTCAATGAACACCCTAAATTAATTCATATTTACTCTCTCAAAAGTCCATCCAATTTAATATTTCGTATTATATTTTTTTTGGTTACCGGCCGTCGTGGTGGTGGTGTTGGTGGTTGTGGTGGAAAGAGAAACAGAGATGAAGATGGAAATAAGAATCGGTCCGGATCGCGTCGAACGTCGTCGAGCCCTCCTAGAACAACGAGGAGTACCAGCTGCGCCGTGAAGAATCGGTTCGCTTCCCGTCGGACATAGTCGAAACCTCCTCGAACAAGAAGTATTAGCGGCGCCGCTCTAATTTTACTGTCCATGCCATTGTCAGAAATCTTATTTTTCATCTAATAATTTAATATTTTGTTAATAAAGCTACATGTCACGGTGGTGGTTGTGAACTGAGGAAAACCTGCTTCTGAGGTCGGGCGGATCATCTTGTCACATATTTTTAAAAAAAATCTGTATTGATCGGACGAATTTTTTTTACTTTTCTAATGATAATATTTTCGAAGAGAATATTTTATTTGGACGGTGAACGGCCATTCTCTTTGCTTTTAACACGGAGAATGGCCATTCTCTTTGCTTTTAACACGGCGAATGGACGGAGAATGGCCATTCTCTTTGCTTTTAACACGGCGATTGTACGGAGAATGGCCATTCTCTTTGCTTTCTACACGGCGAATGGACGGAGAATGGCTGTTCTCTTTGTTTTTAACACGGAGAATGGCCATGCTCAAGGAGAATGGCCATTCTCCGTTACTTTAACATGGAGAATGGCCATTCTCCGTTCTTTGAAAACGGAGAACGGACACTCTCTGTGCTTTTAACAAAGTATGGTACATTTAGGACTGGAAATGTTCAAGTATCTCATATTTTTTTCACCAAATATTTACAGTATTTTTAATATCATTTACCATAGTACATTCATTTTATATTAAATCATTTTCAAGATAATCCGAATATCATTTTATCAGGCTTCCACTGTATGGCTGAACAAAATTTCTTGCGAATGTTTGAATATAATTAACCTACTATCAAAGAGAATTTTTCTTACATTACATTATGCCTTACACTGGCATCGACTTCATACTAATGGCATCGATGTACTGATGGCAATAACAAAGGATGAACATGCAGGATTACAATTATGTTTCCGCAATAACAAGGGATGAACAGGCATGATTACAATTTTGCTTCAGCAATAACAAGGGATGAACATGCACTGGCATCGAATTCATACTGATGGCATCGATGTAATGATTTTTTACAGAAAGCAAAACACATTACAATCAAATAAAGTTTCAGTGATCCCAGGAATGCATCCGTAATGTGGCCACCTTTAAACCCTAGCAATGCACCCAGGACTCACGAAATCTGTGATGGGCATCTGCAAATCAAAGGAATACACCAAAATATCAATATCATCTATCAAGGCCAACTGCCAACCAAATAAACGCTTCAACCAGAAAATCATAATCAAATTAAGTATACTTCATTCCAAGTCCAATAAACTGCATAATTCACGTTACAGTAATCTGTCCAATCCACGTTAGTAATTCAACATAGAACCTGCATAATTCACAATACAATAATCCAAATAAATATCAGACCTACTCTAAATTCAAGACCATATTACATTTTCAAATCAAATTACGAACTATGCACTGAGTACAAGCGAAAAGTTTAATCTTACAATATTTCAAACACAAAATTTAGTTTGTCCGCCATGACCAACAAATATTCAGAACAATATTACAAGTCAAATATTACTTCCACATTGAAATAAGAGACATTCAAAACTCAAAAGATGAATCTTCATAGACGTCTCCATCTTCATCTTCTTCTTCTTGTTTCTTTTTTTTTCCTACTTCTTCTTTCTCAAAATATCCTTCACCTACACCTTGAGGGACGGATGAAGAAAAATTATAGTCAGTATTGACTCACTTTATAGGTAGAAATGACATCCAGAAATATAAATAGAAGTATCAAAGTGATGGCTAGCATTAAAGTGTCAATGTGCACAGTGTGTATTTTTACATAAGATTTTGGGCTAGCCCCATTTACCTTCTTCACGAGGGAAGGAAAATCTTATTCTTGGTCAGCAAATTCAACCTCTATCTGGTTAATCTTATCCAGTATCAATTTCTGGTTGTCGGATATAGTCTTCATCTCTTTGAAGACATTCTCAAAGTTTGCAGCAACAAAATTGTATAGATCATCAACCCTGTCCTTAGTGTTTTTGATTCCATAAGTTGATGGTTTTCCAGATGTTGATGGTTTGCTTGCAGCTGCTGCCCGTTTTCCAAACATTCGAGTGAAGGTTAGTTTTCTCATGGGGCCTTTGTTTTTAATATAAACATCCCCTGCTAAGCTTGGGACAGAATGTTTATTAGCCATCGAGCATACAAATCCTCCGAAAGGGAGAGCTGTCCTTGCAGTTGGTTTTCCCACGAGATGCATCATTCTACTGAACATGTAGGAACCTATATCCATCCTTTTTTTCTTCCCCATATAATAAAGAAATTTTACTCTCTCGGGATGGATGGAAAACTCATGTCCAGTAGGGTTGAGTGTTTGAGATACGTAGGCATGCAACAATTTATACAAAGTTTTTAATTGATCTTTGTATACATTTTGAGGGGTCTTGGCACCCATTGAAACACCTGTAATCTCATGAATTGCATCCGTCATGGAAACATTATCAATATCTTTCATATCAAACTCAGGAACTGGATCAAATCCATAAAATTCGTTGATGACAGCAGCATTTACCCTAATCAGTTTCCCTCTCAGAAACACCAGTGGTTGATCCTCTTCTTTTTCTTTAATTTCAGCCGGAAGATTTGAGTAAAATTCTCTTACTATTGTTTGGGAGATTTTCTCAAGACAGGATTTGTTCAGTTTCTCCAATTGATAGAATTTCAATATATCCAGGAAAGCTTCGTCTTCGACATCATCCATCTTAATTGATCTTTCAGGCATAACAGCCTTTTTCTTGAAATATTTAATGTATATCTTCTTAGTTTTAGAGTCTTTAAATTTTTTTACCTCCTCTCCAGCCTGGGACTTATCTGATGATTGCTCTTCCTCTTCATTTTCCTCTTCTGATGAGGATTCAAAATCCACAGAGTACGCTGATGACTCTGTATCCGTTGCCACCTTAGCCTTCGCTTGAGTACGCCTTCGATCTTCATAAGTTGAGTCTTCCGACGACTCTGTATCGAAGATAGATTTTCTGGTCTTTGTCGAGCAATGAGTGTTTTTAGCCTTTTTTGCACGTGGCTTGGCTGCCGCCTCCGCTTTCATCGTCGCTGCCGCCGCCGCTGCTTCCGCCGCTGCCCTTTCGGCCTCTGCCCTAGCGACCATAATCTTGGTTTTCGCCGCCCTTGCAAGTTCTGCCCTTCGGGCCTGTATCGCATCCCTTCGTGGATCCTTCCCCTTCGGCGACGGTCGTTGTTTCTTCGGCGGCATTTTGATTAGAAGAGGGTTTGGGAGAGGATTTGGGAGAAGGAAGAGGGAAAGTTCGACCGTCTTATATGACCTTGGAAAGTGGAAAAAATTAGAATAGTTTTGAGTCTTAAATTAAATTTATTACTATTATTACTAGTATAAGACGGTCGAATTTATTACTATTAAATTTAAAAAACTACTTTCCAAAATTAAATTTATTACTATTATTACTAGTATATATCCATGTGAAATTACTACATAATCCTTTGGGATTTTGATACCTTAATTTTAAAAAATTCTTTTCCAAAATTAAATTTATTACTATTATTACTAGTATATATCCACGTGTTCCGTATAAATTATTGAAAAATTTGGCAGAAAAAACGTGGTGGAAACATATTTATTTAAAAAAATTTGACAACATATTTAAGAATGTGAAGTTTAAGACTCAATATTTCCATTTTACGAATATTTGATTAAATTTTTGAAAATAAGAAGACTATGTACTTGAAAAGAGTAAAATTGAAACAATCAATGTTGTCCTCTATTTTACTTTGTAATCATATTTAAGATGGATTTGACGGCAAGATTGACGCTGGCAGCATAATCAATTCTATGACGTAACAAGTCATTGATGGGGATATCGTCGCTGATATATTGATTTGACGTAAAAAGATTTGTTAATTATAAAGAGCAATGCTATAGTTAGCAAATGGGTGTAAGTTGTAAGAAGGTTGTAAAAGTTTGATTGTAGCCGAAACCAAATTGAGTTAACAAAATATTATATTTCATTAAATCCCAACTTCTTCGCCGGAACATTCTCCAGAGAAGTATACAAGAGGAGGACAAAAAACTGTAAAACACGGAAAAAAAAAGGGTCTAGCCCTCACTGGCCTCCCGGAGGATCTCCGCAAAGTCCTGCAGGGTGCGCACACCCGCCCTATGGCACAGGCGGCGAAACGCTTCCCTCTTCTCCAGAGAATCCCGTTCCTCCGGAGTGATCGGCAACAGGTCAAAGTTTGGCGCCGGATGAAGAGGTCGAGCGATGACCTCCAGTGACAACCCGCAGGCGGTCAGAAAGTTCGCAGCCGCTGCCAGCCAGTCATGGGCCGGAGGCGGCGCAGAGGGTGCTCCATGCGAAGGGGTTCGGCGACGACTGGAAGAAGGCTCTGGCAATGGTTCCCAACCAGATGATCTTTTTGGAGCCATGTTAAATGTGCAACCTACTCAGATGAATGGGGACCCCTATGTATATATATACACGTTCCTAACCGACTCTTCCTATTCCTTATTGGAAGTTGGGGGAGAAAACTTTAATACCGAAGGGGGTATCAAAGTTTTGATACCCCCTATGTATGACATGTGGGTCCCCTCCCTCTTCGTAAAATGTGTAAACATATATATATACATAAAGGAATATTGAGGGTTGTGAATTTTAAATAGTTTGGCTGTTTAGTTTTGTTTTGAATCTATATAAATTGGTTTTGAAGGCTATGAATTAGTTTGGCTGTTTGGCTGTTAATGGCCATTCTTCGTTTTTCTAACACGGAGAATGGTACATTTAGGACGGAGAATTGTACATTTAGGACGACGAATGGTACATTAGGACGGAGAATGATAGATGTAGGACGGAGAATGATAGATGTCGGACGGAGAATGGTCCATATAGGACGGAGAATGGTACATTTAGGACTGTTGTGTAGGGTTGTGAATTTTAAATAGTTTGGCTGTTTAGTTTTGTTTTGAATCTATATAAATTGGTTTTGAAGGCTATGAATTAGTTTGGCTGTTAATGGCCATTCTCCGTTCTTCTAACACGGAGAATGGTACATTTAGGACAGAGAATTGTACATTTAGGACGGCGAATGGTACATTAGGACGGAGAATGCGGAAAGTTGGACGGAGAATGATAAATGTAGGACGGAGAATGGTCCATATAGGACGGAGAATTCATTTTGAATAAGGTAAAATCTGTGTTGGGAAATGGCGAAATCTCTTGGATATGATTACACTGAGATGTTGTATTAATGGTAAAATCTGTGTTGGGAAATGTCGAAATCTCAGAAGTGAGCCGTCTTCGGCGTCATTATATCACAGTCCATTTTATTTATAAAAAAATAATCATGTTAAAAATTAGTATTGACAAAAGTAAAACTTGCTCAAAATGGAGAATCGAACTCATAAAAAATATCTTGCATGTAGACTAGTGAAAAATATATACTCCTCCTTCCCAAAAATATAGTCTCACTTTCCTTTTTGGTTTGTGGAGTAATTTACAATTTTAGCCTTATTTAAACTGCAATTATATCAAGATAAACTCTACAATTCTCTATGCATTTAAGAGTTGTATTTTGAAAATATACTTGAGCTCTAATGATGGATACTGAAAAGACACTTTAGTTTATATTGCCTCCAAAATTCAAACTAAAATTTGCCAAAATATTGTCTCCAAAGTTTAATGGCATTCATTTACCCAATTAGAGATCACAATAAGTACAAAAGCAAAATTCAAAACATCTATAAGGGGCATATTGGAGAGATTTTGTTTTGTTGGACATATTAATTGGATTTTCTTAATCTTGGTGAAAATAGAAATAGGACTATATTTTTGGGACGGAGGGAGTATAAAGAAATGCATGCATGCATGCTAGTGTTTTCACCATTAACCCCAGTAATGATAGATCGTATCTAATTCATTATACCACTCGTACACAGGTTCTCCTGGTACTGGGATTACATTATCAAAGGGTTTTTTAAACGTCTGAATTGAATAACAAATTTTCCAAAGTTCGTCGTCGAAGATCACGTTGAAGCACCCACGTATGTCGAGCAGGCGAAGACCCTTGCAGTTGCATATGATAGATCGCAGCGTGTCTCCATTGAACATGCCGAATCCCAATTGAAAACTTCAACTGTCAAGGAGTGTTGTTCTCTGTCGTCTTTCAGTTCGTGTCCGCGTGGTAGATGGTATTGATCGTGCATGGTCAGAGCATAGGAACCGTAGCATGACTCCTTGAGGCAAGTCACTTCATCGTTCATCCTCCGTGCAAAGGAACTCACTGAGGCAAAGGAATCCACTGCCTCAAGGAATTTTGTTTTGAGGGAGAGCACCGTGCAAAGCCATCCTTCTTCAACAAGGAACATGTCGAAGAGATAGACTCCTGAGGCTAAGGAACCCACTGCCCTTTTGGCGCATGAGTTCGAGTTGTTTCATATGTAAATAAAAGTCAAACTTTTCGTGGTTTTGACGATGTAAATGTAATTCAAAAATGATTATATTATAAAAGCAGAGCTTATAAAAGACAGAAGTTCCTTGCCCAATTACATCATAATTACATTGTTGTTTTACAATGTCATTGCTAGGATCGATTTACATATTTGCTTGAAAGCAACTCCTTAGCCCATGCCAACCTCATCTTTGTCATCTTCTGGTGAGTTTCATTGTCATTTCCTCCCGGTATTTCGAAGGGAGGATTCGTCAACCTATTCATATAATACGCCGTGTACAAGAGGCAGTTGGGTGCCCGTTGTTGTGGGCAATTTAGAGAACAATTCAGCACTTTGCTCTCATACTCCTTCTTCGCCGGGCATCTCTCCCTCATCATATCAACTTTTCTCCTGACGATAGGCTCTAAGGTTTTCTTCGTTAATTCTGCATCCACCTTGCACGTATCGTACGTGGTTTGCAACAAGGAGTTGTAGTGTGTCCAGTCGTAGGAGATAAAGTTGAATGTGAGCAGAGTATAGTGTTTGATGGTTGCATTAAAAAGTGGGACCAATAACAACTCTATGTCGTCCTCCAAACCCATGACGAAGTCTTCTACTTTTTGGATGTCTTCACAGGCGCCGGGTTTTGCGGTTTCTTCATTGACACGTTGAATGACGGTCTGTTGTTTCCCAAAAACAATACACAATATCATGAGTAATTTTTTTTCTGTCATTTTTCATCGGTGTACACATGAATATGGATTTTTCTGTTTGAATACTTACCAATGTGTGGGCCGACATGAATGCAGACCACTTATGTGATTGGGCCGCCGGCTTTTTTTTCTGGATCAATGGCACCTTCTTCGAACTAGACGGGGCACACCTTTTACTGCCTTGAATTTCTCTCATCTTTCTTATTATTATGTCCAGTATGCCAGCCTCCATGTCGTCATAGTTGAGTATGTCTTGCATGTCTACTGCCGACAGCTGGACTGAAACTTCATTTTCACCCTCTTCCGGAAAAAATTCGTATACCATATCACTGCACATAAATTTAGTTTACATTAAATTAATAAATATAGATTCTCATCACATAATTATGAAAAAAGTATAGAAAAAAGGAACGAAAAAAAGGGTTCAGAATACATACTTTGGAGAATTCTTTCTGGGAATTACGATGTCGATGTATTGTTTCTTCAGCTCTTCATCCGCATGTTCCCAAAGTAAGAGTTCATCGCATTCCCTTAGTATGACGTGGTTCTTCTTTAATTCAGCCATTTTGGCGTCTTCTCGGGATTTCGTAGCGTCATTAACCTTCCGCTTTTTATTAGCCTCTCCAACTGTATTGCTTTTAATTAACCTCTTTCCCCCCGATCCTCCTCTTCTTCTGACTTCTCTTGGAGCAGCAGGTTCAGCAGCAGCTTGTAACTCCTCATTCTGAAGTACTTTAGCCATGGCTTCGAGATCTTTAATTTTGCAATCCTTTTCATTGGCTTCAATCTTAAATGATTCAACTTTATTTTGAAGCTCCCTTTTCTCCTCAACGAGCCTTTCATTTGTTTCTCTGAGTTGTTTGGTTGTTCGCACTGAAATAAAACAAACAACAATGAAATGTATGATGTGAACCTAACACGGAGAATGACATTCTCCGTATAATATAATACGGAGAATAGAATTCTCCGTTTGGAATTACACGGAGAATAACCTTTCCAGTATCGACATGATATGGAATAGCAATTATCCGTTCCAAATAACACGGAGAATGACTATTCTCCGTGTTATAGTACACGGAGAATAGTCATTCTCCTGGAAGATTACAAATCAGGAATTTGAAATAGAAAAGATTTTACCTTGTGCATGTAGATCTGATTTAAGAACAGAATTCTGCTTTCTCAAATCCTCCAGTTCATGCACAGAGCCCTCCATCAGAACGTTGACTGCACGTTGTTGTAATTCTTGTGCCTCGAGCTCTTTCAGCTTTTCTTTGAGTTTCTCGTTCTCAAGGTTGGCTGCACGTAACTGCGCTCCTTGTGCCTCCATCTCTTTTAAATTTTCTTTGAGTTCTTCATTCTGCGCTTTAAGAACAGAATTCTGCTTTCTCAAATCCTCCAGCTCATGCACAGAGCCCTCCATCAGAACGTTGACTGTACGTTGTTGTGATTCTTGTGCCTCGAGCTCTTTCAACTTTTCTTTGAGTTCTTCATTCTGCGCAAGAATATCAGAATGATGTCTTCTCAAATCCTCCAGTTCATGCACAGAGCCCTCCATCACAACGTTGACTGCACGTTGTTGCTCTTCTTCTGCCTGGAGCACTTTCAGCTTTTCTTTGAGTATGGCATTCTCAAAGTTGGCTGCACGTAACTGCGCTCCTTGTGCCTCCATCTCTTTCAACTTTTCTTTCAGTTCTTCATTCTGCGCAAGAATATCAGAATGATGTCTTCTCAAATCCTCCAATTCCTTTGCTGAGTCGTCCATCACAGCGCCCACTTCATGATGCGGTGTTATCCGTTGTTCATCAAAATTATCCCCACCTGCTTCTTGGTGTTCTTCCTCTCCCTCTTTTTCAACTTCTTCTATAGGTGGCTCCTCTTCTTTGTGCCCTTCTTCTTCCCCAACAGGTATAACCAGATCTTCCAATATCATCTTCGATCTCATTTTGTTGTGATATTCGGCCTTGAGGAAGTTTGAGATATCGTACCCATTCCATGTAAAAATCTTGGGTAATCAGGAATTGGGGCGAACTTCCTTTCCACAAATTTACTATGTTCTGCAAACCAATAGAGGAAGTATATTGTGCAACCTTCCAATTTGTGGAAAGCCATTGAGTAATCCCCCTGTTCAGTTTTGCTTCTACTCCTCTTTAAGCTATCCATTACATATGCCAGGATTAACCTTGGCCAGCATATACTCTTGATCACGTCCACACTGTCTACCAAGGCCAAGAATCTGTACGACAAATTTGAACCGCCAGACTTTGTGAAGAATACAGTTTGGCACAAGTGGAAGATTATTAGCTTGGCCAAATCATCTGGATTAACAGCGTTATCTCCGCCACGAAGCCGTCGTAACAATTCAAAGAACTTGTCTCTCACTTCCTTATTCGTGACTTCTGAGTGTTTGCCCTTAGTATTAGCCAGCAATCTTGTGAAATGATCTCTGCACAGGCTCAATGATGCTGGTGGTGTGGGCTGCTGTTGTTTTTCCTTTATCAATCTTCTGTAAGAAACATCATCAACGCTTTCTTCATTCAGCGGTAGACCGAATATGACTGCCATATCCTTGACGCTTGGCGCGATTTTAACATTGGTGCTCAATTCAAAGCACCCGACGCCATCTTCTTCTTCTGTGTAACTTGCAATTAAATTCTCAAGCCCTTCCGTTACCTTGGCCATTTCGGAGACGTGGACTCTGTTTTGGTAGAAAACCTCGACAAAATTCCAGAAACCGGTATTCTTCAAGGAACCAATAACTGGCTCAGGTAAACGGCCAGCATCTCGATTGACCTCCTCCATAAGATTTAGCATTGGCTTGAAGGTAGAACGGAAAAGTCTTGAATCCTTATTCCGGACAGATTTTCTTTCTGCAAAAAAAAAAAAAAAAAAAACCAAAAATTAGGTCGGAGAATGGCCATTCTTATGGGTTTTAACACTGGGAACGGCATTCTCCGTTTCAAGTTAGACGGAGAATGACATTATCCGTTCCAAATTAAACGGCGAATAGAATTTAACATTCAAATGCGTTTTATGACGGAGAATGTCATTTTCCTTGAAATATATACAGAATTTGCGAACATAAAATCAAAGTTATACCTTCTGTTTGCACTTCTTCTTGCACTTCTTTTTGTTTAGCAACTTTTTCCTTTTTCTTTTTTGCAACTTTCTTAGAATAGGGTTTCCGTTGTTCTCCGTCTGTCGCTTTTGGATTTTCTGTAACTGGTGCATCTTCTCTATTTGGTAATGCTGCCGGTGATGATTCTGCCGCTGATGCCGACATGGTATGAATATTGCGAATGGGGAGGAAGGTTTGAAGATTTTGGAGGAGAATGACCTAGGTTTGAGTACAGACTGGAATATGGAAGAAGAGGAAGCTCCGAAACGGTTTTTCTTTTCCCTTTTCTTTTTTTAAAAAAAGGGTTCGGGGGTGTTTTGAATTAATTAGAAGGGCAAAAATGTCATTCGATGGAAGTGCAAAAGACTCTTTTCTGCTTAATCAAAAAGAATTGAAGCCGTTTGGCAAAAATGTCATTACAACTCAACAAAACAGATGAACATAATACATTAGGGTTTTCCATACATTAAATATAAAAGAAGAAGGAAAAAAAATCATCGTCTTCCATATTCAACCAGTTTGGACTTCTTATTTAGCTCTTCATTGTGCTCTGAAGTTGTAATCCATTCAGCAACTATGCGTCTTTCCTTTTCCGCATCAAACTGCATATAACAAACATAACATCAAAAATATTGCTCTAAAAAGTTGAAGTTTTTGACGACATATTTTCATACTTACATCGATAGAACGGTAGTCCAGGCTACATCGGTCTTTCATGAATGCAATTAAAAAAATTCCACAATCAAGTAAATTGCCTTGGCGGGGAACATAAGAAGGACGTTTTATTGTAAAAGTAGAAAAGCTGAACCTAGCATCTCTCAGCTTCAAAATCTCTTCTTGGAGAAAGATATCCAAATTTGAAAGCTACAATTACCAGAAAACAAATATGTATTAGTATAATGCGTATTCTTGTACCCAATTCATAAAAATTGATGAATATGAGCTTACTATTTCTTTTATAACTGTTCTGCTTTGAATCGGATCATCTTCAGATGCAAGTGAGTCCCAAATTTCAACAGTCCTGTTTTTAAACACAACTCTTGCAAGAGTATAGTGTTCGCCCAAATGAATGGGTATGTATATCTGAATCAGGATAATTAGGTTAAACAAATTAGTAAATTTTTAGAAAATTATGATTAATAATTAAACATAAATACATTAATACCTCTTTACAAGTGCTTAAAGATCCCATGTAATCCTGAAAGTATTTATACTTCTTCCATATTTCATAAGGCTTTTTGACGGATGGAGGTAACGTGGCTTTCTACATTCACATCAATTAATACATTAAGAAGGACAAACAAACGAGAAAATTGTTAATGCATATGCATTGAAGAATAAAATGCTCACTCACCGACATCCTTATTGGTAAAAACCATACTTTAGCTTTATTGGAGGTTCTTTTCCGTTCCTCCGCGGTGAGAATAGCAGAGACAATACTTATAATCTGAATAAAACATTAAAAATATCAGCGATGGAATCGAAGTAAACATAGATGGCATCTAAGAAGAAATATACTATCTATACATACCCCATTGGTAATTCTCGTTAAAGGAGCTAAGGTCTTCATCTCCCACCGAGACACATAGGTTTTGTTGCAAGATGATATTATTTCACTAAGAAAAGAAACGAATAAATTAGTAGAAAAAAACTGTTGGAATAAAATCAAAACTCATATTACTTACTCGTCATCTCTATCATCTGCAAAAATATAGTCGTAATATCTCGAAGAAACACTAGTACAATTGCTAGGCTTCGAGGTTGAACCACTTATTAAATTTTTGGATGGTGTGACCGGCTGTAAATTTCGACGCATTCTTTTAGAAGGACTGCTAAAGACAGTTTCTTCTTCTTCTATAGCTTCCAATGCGAGATATCGGTCCAATGCTTTACTACGAGACTGTAGCTCCACGTCCTCCTCTTCGGAAGAAGATTCAACGGAAACCACCTTCACATTATTAAATGCTCTAGATGAAGATGCCTGCTTCAAAGCTGGAGATTCTTCAATCTTATCCAAACGCCGAGATAACTTAATTTGTTCAATTTTTATCTTTGCAACATCAGCTGAAATCGTCGCCAGATGTTCTTCAATCTTGCGCAACAAACGCGGAATGAAGGTTTCATTTGGATTTGGCATCCAATCTTCTACGTCTTCTACATTTCCCCCCGCACGAGTAGACATCTTGAGAACAAGAAAACTATTGTATTTCAAAAAACTATTCTATGTATTTCAGAATGAATAATAGTACTATGAAACAAGAAAACTATTGTATATATAGCAAGAGAGAAGTACAAAAAGTGAGGAAGATGGAAAGACAAATAAATTTCGAGACTAGCAAACAATCTACTAGCCGTTTGATTAAGGAGGGCTCGAGGAAGATTCTACTAGCCGTTTGATTGAGGAGGGCTCGAGGAAGATTCTACTATCCGTTTGAAAATTACAAAAGGTTATCGTGATCAACTCCAATTAAGGAACTCTATAAGAGGTTTAATTCCGCTTGATTGAGGAACTCGACGAAGTCCACCGCGAACCGGAACTTCTACTTCTTTTCTTCTTCATCTTCGTTTCTCCTTCCACCACCACCATGCCCTGTAGATTTATAAAAAAAATATTAAATTGTTAGATGAAACAAAAAAACTAAATACGGAAAGATTACTAAATCAAAATCAAACAGAAGACATTCATAGAAAACATGAGATTAAAGATAAAAGTGTCACAGAAGCAACATCACAACTTTACAACAACTAAGCAGACTCTGCTAAGCAATAACTAAAATTAGGGATTGTGTCCTCCTTGGATTTAATTTACACAAAGAAGAGATTTGAGAGAACGAGCTTTTGTAGGCTTCCTTAATGTACCATTCTCCGTCCTAAATGTACCATTCTCCGTCCATTCGCCGTATTAAAAGCAAAGAGAGGCCATGTTCCTTCTTGAAAGCAAAAAGAATGGCCATTCTCCGTCCATTCGCCGTATTCACCGTCCATTCGCCGTATTAAAGCAAAGAGAATGGCCATTCGCCGTATTCTCCGTCCATTCGCCGTATTCACCGTCCATTCGCCGTATTAAAGCAAAGAGAATGGCCATTCGCCGTATTCTCCGTCCATTCTCCGTCCTAAATGTACCATTCTCCGTCCATTCGCCGTATTAAAAGCAAAGAGAAAGGTCATTATCCGTCCATTGGCCGTATTCACCGTCCGTTCGCCATATTAAAAGTAAAAAGAATGGCCATTCTCCGTCCATTCGCCGTATTCACCGTCCATTCGCCACATTAAAAGCAAAGAGAATGGCCATTCGCCGTATTCTCCGTCCTAAATGTACCATTCTCCGTCCTAAATGTACCATTCTAAGTGTTAAAAGCAAAGAGAATGGCCATTTTTTGTCCAAAAAAATATTCTCCTCGAAAATATTATCTTTAGAAAAGTTAAAAAATAATCCGCCCGACCTCAGAAGTAGGTTTCCTCAGTTCACCACCACCACCATGACATGTAGCTTTATTAACAAAATATTAAATTGTTAAATGAAAAATAAAATTTCAGACAATGGCATGGGCAGTAAAATTTTAGCGGCGCCGCTGGTACTTCTCCTTGTTCGAGGAGGTCTCGACGACGTCCGACGCGAAGCGGACCGATTCTTCTCGGCGCAGCTGGTACTCCTCGTTGTTCTAGGGGTGCTCGACGACGTTCGACGCGATCCGAACCGTTTCTTATTTCCTTCTTCATCTCCGTTTCTCTTTCCACCACCACCAGCACCACCACGACTACCATGGCCTGTAACCCAAAAAAAAAGGTTCAGATTAAATTGGATGGAATTTTGAGAGAGTAAATATGAGTTAATTTAGGGTGTTCATTGAAAAAATTAAAGTGAAGAATGACCTGCTAAAGCAAGTTACCAACAGGTCAGAAGTCTAAATCAGCATTAAATGATGTCTCCTGTATTATTTTATCTGAATTAAACCTGAACCGTTGGATTAAAATCCAACGGTCCAGATTTCGGATGTATCGATACATCCATTTCCAGCGGATGTATTGTAGAATTTTCCATATATATATATATATATATATATATTAATATGTTATATATATTTATATTAATATATATGCAATTTTCCCCTCAAAGCCTGTAGCAATATGCCAAGTCTTTCCATATTCCAAAAGTAAACATAATGGAGGAAATTTGTGCGAGAATAAAGTGGAGGGAAGCCTATACGTATGATAAAGTCAATTATCTACCATTGCCGTATATATTTCTCCTAAATGATCAATACAGTGAGGGAGTTGCGAGCACATCATTGTTCCCTTGAATCTGTTCCAACCATGTATCTCTTTATGGCTTTCAACCGAATCAAATGGATCAACACCTTAAACACAAATGCCAGCAGCTCCCAGGCAGCTCGGCCAAACAACCGAGCCCACTTCTGGGCTATTACACACCAGGCCAACCCGAGAAGGGCCAGCCCCTTATGTTCCCACACGAGCAACCCTTCAGTCTCGGGTTAAAACCGAAGTACTATAAGTAAACCGAGTAGAGATCAGCAACAAAAACGAAACTGCGACCCCTATTCTTCGCGAGGGAGGTCGAAACCCTAGCCACGCCTCCCCAGACGTCAGGGCGGCCACCCTGGACCGCCGGAACCGCCGCGCGCCGCCTCGCGAGCGTCGGGATCGCCGGAGACACAGCGCGCGTGTGCGTGCGAAGGACTGCAGGCAACAGCGAGCAACCCGTGTTCGCACTTGATTTTCTACCTCACTGTTCATCGTTTTGTGAACCGTCTTTTGAGGTATGAAGCCAAACCTACCATCTCGAAACCCCTTCAATTAGTTTAATTCGATTCGCACCATGTGCGATGGAAATCGAAATCCAAATCGAAGAAAAATCCAATTTTCTGGACGTTTAGACTGTCCTGGAAACCCTACTTTCAAGGCATTTTATGATCTGTATGATAAGAATGTTAGGAAACTACTTAAACACTATTATTGACAACATATAGGGGATCAAAACCCTTCTGATAGATTAATTTCTCATTTAGTTTACAGAGAGTTATTCAATTCCAAAGTTTCACAAAATCTGTTTTCAAAACATAAAAATTGTTCCACACGACGTCCGTCCCGCTATTCCGGGCGACGTGGTCGCGCACCGAAAGTATCGAAAGCTGCGTAACAGCTTCGTGGTCGTGTGGGATTTGACGGAATTCCAATTGGTCGCGTGTGCGCGACGAATTCGACGCGTATCCGTCGGAATCGCCCGTATCCGTCCAATGCAAATTCAGTCATAACTTTGTGCACGCTCGTCAGATCGAGACAAAACTTGCGCCAACAGGACCGTATCGTTTTTTTGGTCCTGCATGCCAAGTTTGGTCCAATTCTGAGACAGTTGAAATCAACGTCGTTTTGTGGGCCCCACGGTCCCACTCAACGGGCGATTTTGTGCACGGCCCGCCGGAATCCAACTCTGGACATACGGTTGAGTTCGTATCGGTAAACCAGATCTGTAAACATGTAGTTTGACGACTTTAGAGACCGTTGACTCTGGCACGCTTTTCGGTGCAAAGCGGGTCCAACGGCGGACATCGTTTTTGCCCGAAATTATCGTTTTGCCCCCGTGCCCAGAATTGGACTTAAGGACAGGAAATCGTAGTTAATTTGACTATTCTGAGAACGTTGGTACTATTTATTTCAGTATCCGGGGACTTCTGCATGTGTTGACTGATTGTGGCTCATCTAGTGGTATATTGTTATTGGTTTCTCCAGCTAAGGACCTCAGGCAAGTGCACTTTCTGATTGCTTTCCGATTCATAGTAGTCTTTTCATTTCATGTCTATACATATATCTTGCTGCTTGTTGACACGCTCGTCACACGGAGTAGTCGGGAGGGGAAATATCTTAGTATACATGTGGACTACCCAAAAATATCCCAATATGTCTATTCTTGAATGCTAGCCGCTGCGCACGACACGTGCAGTGTGCCTTATTTACCCCTTAGCCGTCCACATGTTGAAACAGATATTTCACACCACCTAGATAGATGTCTTTTATTAGTTTTTCCTTGTTTATTTCTCTATCGTGCTATGACATCAGTTATCTTACAGTTTTCATATTCCATATGCTATTTTCATGTCTTGTCAATTCTATTGTGTTTTGCACTGCCGTCAGTTTGTGTACTTGTTCCAATCCTGACTGGATAACCAATATTTTTCAGGTTTAGCCGCGATCACTCTTAGCACTGGGAGAACTTGGGTATGCTGAAGACGACCTAGAAATAGAAAGCAATTGTATTACTTTTATTAAATGTAAAGTCTTGTATTTTCTTTAAATATAAATGTTGTAATAAATGTAGAAATGTGAATGAGCAGCAATTGTTTATTTTTGAGCATTTATTCTCTTGCGGGCTTGACAGCGTTCTACCGCCGACTCTGCGGCGTAGGCTGGCTTGGACACGTCTCGTATCCGAAAAGCGGGTGCAGGTCGTGACAGACGCTTTTCGTCAAGTGCCTCCAATTCTCGCAGACGACGACGTTGATTGTCTTCTTCTGTTAATTGGTTTGTGATCGCTACACGAAGTGAGGGTATCTGGATCTCACGAGGCAGTACTGCTTCGCTCCCGTAGACTAAGGAGAATGGTGTGTTGCCCGTCGGAGTCCGTACCGTTGTACGGTAGGCCCAAAGGCATTCGCCGAGCTTTTCGTCCCAGTCATGTCTGTTGGATGATACGACCTTTTTGAGTAGCCTGACGATAGTCTTGTTAAACGTCTCGGCCAATCCGTTTGCTGCCGGATTGTAGGCGGTTGATGCCATGTTCTGAATACGATTCTTGTCACAGAATCTGCTGAAAACATGGCTGATGAACTGTGGACCGTTGTCATGGATAATCCTACGGGGTACCCCGAAGTGGTAGATGACATGGTGTTTGATGAAGCTAATCACCCTAGAGCTCTTCACTTCCGTCAGCAGAATTGCTTCTGCCCATTTGGAGAAGTAGTCGGTGATGGCTAGGATGAAGCAGTGTCCCCTCGATGAAGGAGGGGTGATCGGTCCTACAATGTCCATGCCCCAAGCTTCGAAGGGCCAAGAGGCGACCGTAGGATGTATTGATTCTGACGGTGTATGAATGAAGTCGGCATGAAGCTGGCAAGCATGGCACTTCTTAGCATAGTCGACAGCGTCGGCTGCCATGGTTGGCCAATAGTAACCCGTGCGGCGTAGTCGATCCTGCAACTTAGGGCCAGGCTGATGAGCCCCGCAAGTTCCGTCGTGAGCTTCTCGAAGGGCTTCGACTGCTTCTTCGTTGGATAAACATCGAAGGAGAAGTCCATCATAGGAGCGTCGGTACATCATTTTAGTAGCTGTATCGTAATAGAATCGAAGGGAACGCCTCCTGACTGAGACAGCTTCTTTCGAGTCTTCTGGGAGAATTTCGTAGACAGCGAAGTCGATGAACGGGAACCTCCATTCTCGGACATTAACACCAGCACTTGTTGACATGGCATGGGCCATTTGTGAGCATAGGTTATTTTTAGGACAGACAAAGTCTCGACCAACTACCGTGACATAGTGTTGAGTCCCGAGGGGTGCTGCCAATGAGGCTGCGAGGCCAGCCAGAGCGTCAGCCTCCAGGTTTTGTAAACGAGGTACATGTTCTATGAAGAACTTGGAGAAGGTTGAAATAATGTTCAATACAATTTTATGGTAAGGAACCAGATCTTCATGGCGAACTTCGTATTGCCCTATGATCTGGTTAACGACGAGTTTGAGTCGCCGTAGGCTTCCAGATGATCCACCTCCAGCTGTTGTGCCAGCTGGAGTCCCATGATGAGAGCGTTGTACTCGGCAACATTGTTGGAGCACGGTTTCGAAAGGGAGTAAGCACGCCGGATGACCAGCTGATCGGGGGAGACTAAGACTACCCCCACTCCGGCGATGATTTGGCCTTTGGGGCCTGTTCTTGAAGCGCCATCGAAAAACATCCGCCAGACGGAGCTTTCTTCGGTGACGTTTGATTCTTGGACCTCATCCGGGATATCTTCATAGAGTCTGGAGGACTGGGATGGGGTGTGCGGCTAAAAAGTCGGCTAGAGCTTGACCCTTGATGACTTTTTGCGGAACGAATACCATGTTGTACGGCGTCAACAGAATTGCCCATGTAGCTAGTCGGGAATTCAAAGATCCCGGCTTCGTCATGAGAACCCTGAGTGGATTGACTCGGGAGATGACATGAATTGTCTGGCCCGAAACATAGTGACGAGTCTTCTGGATGGCGAACACCAAAGCCAAACACTCATTTTCAACGGGGTTGTACCGGTGTTCGGCCCCGATCATCATTCTACTAAGATAGTAGATAGCTTGCTCGTAGTCGGCATCATTGTTCTGAGCTAACAAAGCGCCGAGGGAATGATCCATTGCACGGACGTAGAGGAGAAATGGTTTACCTGCGACAGAGGCCACCAGGACCGGCGGGCTCGTCAGGTAAGCTTTGATATCAACGAAAGCTTTCTGGCATTCTTCTGTCTAGACGTAGGAGACTCCCTTCTTCATTAGCTGGGTGAAGGGTTGACATTTTTCGGAAAGGTTTGCTATAAACCTTCGGGTGTAAACAAGGCGCCCTTGCAGGCTTCGAAGTTCACGGAGATTCTTCGGAGGGTCCATGTTAATGATGTCTTTGGTCTTCTCAGGATCGACATGAATGCCTTTCGCTGTGATAATGGAGCCCAAGAACTTTCCGCTAGAAACCCCAAGAAAGGATTTAGCGGAGTTCATCTTGAGTTGATGCGGTCGCATGAGGTCGAAGACTGTCTTTAGGTCTTGTAGGTGATCACCTTTGAGACGGCTCTTGACTGCGATGTCATCAACATAGCATTCAACTGTCTTGCGAAGATGTTGACGGAAGATGGTACTCATAGCTCGTTGGTATGTCGCACCAGAGTTCTTCAAGCCAATGGGCATCACTGTGTAGCAGAAAACATCCTTCGGAGTCCTAAATGACGTGTGTTTTGCGTCATCGGGGAACATCTTGATCTGGTTGTAGCCCGAATACCCGTCGATGAAAGACATGCGTTCGAAGACACATGTATTGTCGATCATCACATCAGTGATTGGAAGCAAGAATTCATCCTTCGGGCAAGCAGCATTGAGATCTCTGAAGTCGATACAGACTCGTATCTTCCCATTCTTCTTGGTGACAGGAACGACGTTGGCCACCCAATCCGGGTGTTGTTCTTCACGGATGAACCCGTTGGTCAAGAGTTTGTCTACATCTTGATTGATAGCGTTCATGATGTCAGGACGAAAATGTCGCTGTTGTTGCTTTATAGGCTTGGCATCAGGTAAGATGTTAAGCCTATGCATCGCGATCTGGGGATCAAGTCCTGGCATATCTTCGTAGCTCCAGACGAAGACGTCGATATATTCTTTAGCCAGTTGGATTAAAGATTCCCAGTCTGGTCCCTTTAGACTCTTGCTGATAAAGATGGGTTTGGAAGAAGATCCATCCCAAAGGTCGATCTGCTCGACTTTGTCTTCGGTAGGGGTGTCACGACCCGCACCCTAGAGTAAGGGCATGAGAAGTGGGTACGTCCAGCCTACGCCGTAGTGTTGGCGGTAGATAGCTGTCCTAGGTCAACATCTAACAATATAAAGGTACCTGTATAGTATATACACTCCGAATAGAGGTGACATAGCAAATACAGTCTCAATCACATCTAAGGTAGAGCATGATAAAGATAGTTAAAACATGAAATCCACAAAAAGATACCGCAGATAGAAGTCTAAGTGTCTAAAATACACAACCCCAGAAATACCTCAAAGCTTAAATACAATAATCCATAAAGTAAATACAACTCAAGACAACTAAAACAACTATCTATACAACCTCTACTGTATCTCCTTTAGGCTAGCAGGCAACCTCCAAGCTATATGTAAAATTTATCAACAGGTCCAGTCAGGACAAGAGCGAGCACAATACATCTCAACAGATCATAGCAGGTTAGAAAATGTAATCATGCAGTAAAGTAAGATACAGGAAACTGAAGAAGGTACAGACTGTAAACAGAGAGAGAACTGTAATAGAAATATCTACTATAAGTAGAGAACTAACAGTGGCTAGTGAGTCAGAGTACAATATAAACATGTGAATGGCATAGAAGATTATGATGAGACACTACGTAGGTGATCAGATGAGATACTACTTGGATATTATTCACATGTCTACTTCTACTCCCCCGTACCCCCAATCAATACACAAGGATCCATCTAGATTATGTTATGATTCCATGCAATAGCCCACAAGGGGTGATACATGGTAGGCCCAAAAATAGGTGATTCTAGGAATGCCCATAAATGGGTGATTCAAGGAAGACTCTGTGATCATGAGAGTACATATCACAAGTGATCAATGAACCATGAAGCATAGTGATACACCATGTAAGTGAAACGCACAGAACATGTAGTATCCGATGCTCCCAGAGGGGATAACATCTCAAGAAGGGATCCATATAGTACTAATCCGTGTGACCAACGTGACAGTATCGAGTAAAGTAATTTAAAGTAGAAAAATAATTCTAAACATGATATGAAATGATCAGAGAATGTACTCGTCTCGATTTGATTGGAGTCAACGTGCACGACACGAACATGTCGACACGAGGTAGGTACAATGCTATGCTATACAGAGGGTCCCAAACGATGATACGGGCAGTCCCAATGAGTCCAGAATAGTCCAAATAGCCTAGTTTAGTATGTAAAAGTATAAAATCAGGATTTGTTACGATAATCAAATCAAGAATAGAAAATGACTATCATAGACACGATATATGATTTTATAAAAAGTATAACTAATTACAGATATTCTATTTATAAAATTATTATATAATATTAGAAACTATTTTGATATTTATTTATAAATCATAATATATTTAGATATATGTTTTGAATATATATAGAAAACATTTTGTACCAAAACTCCAATTTATCAAATATAAATATTTAGGTCAAACTGGATACTAATAACTATAACTATTTAACTAAAAATTTTCTAAATATAAATTAATAATTAATCAATAACATTAATAATACTAGTAACAATATTACAAATAATACCTTTAATAATAATAATAAAATAACTATAAATACCAAATTATTTCCACTCTTATACAATATATATATAAACTAATAATTTATACTATTATATATCAATCCATAAACTAATATATATATATATATATATATAAATATATATTAATACATAACTAATATATATACAAATATACATTAATCCATAAACATATATATATAAATATAAATATATATATATATATATATATATATATATATATATATATATATATATATATATATAAAATATATATATATATATTATATAAACAAATATACATTATATTATACTAATATACATTATATATAAACAAATATACATTAACTATTATACATATATATTAAACTATTATACATTAACTATAATACAATATATATATATAAACTAATTTATATATTATATATTAATACATATAACTAAATAGAGGGGGGCTGATCCCCAAATTTCACAGAAGAAAGGAAAAGGGGGGGTTCAGTCGAAGGTGAGGGCTCACCATAGGGGTTCTCGACGGCAACCGGCGGGGGAGTAACGCCGGGCGGAGGGGCTCCAGCGCGGAGCGGTGCCAGTAGGGCGGAGGCTCGGGGCGCGGGTCTACCGGATCTGGCCGGCGGTGGGGTGGCGGAGCGCGGAGGAGGGGATCCGGTCAGGAGGAGCTCGCCAAGGGGCGGCGAGGGGTTCCCGGCGCGGAGTGCCCGGCGGGAGGTGGCGACGAGCGGCAGGGCCGGTGTCGCACAGTGGCGGCCGGGCCAAGTGGGGCGCGCCATGGGCGGCTGATGGAGGGATCGCGCGGCGGCGCGAGCGGAGGGACGGCGATGGCCAAGTCTTCTCTCTCTCCCTCTCTATCTCTCTATGATGATTTCTGATTATGGGGAAAGAAGGGCGGCTGGAGGTTCCGGTGATAATGGTGGGCAGTGGTGGTTCGGTGGGTTTTGGATGGTGGCGGTTATGGCGGTGGTGATGGCCGTGTGTTGGCCGGGGGTGGATGTCGGGGTGGCCGGAGTGGTTTGGTCGGGCAGGGTGGTGGAGAATGATGGCAATGGTGAGGGTGGTGGTGGTTTGGGAGTGGCTGTGCCGGGATGGCCGGGATGGATTGGAGAGGTAGTCAGGGACAAGGTCGGGTGTAGGCAGCAAGGTGGCGGCTGGTGGTCATTTCTATAGATGTGTGTAGGAATTTTAGGGTTTTGGGAATGTGTGTCTATTTATAGGAGAGTGGGAGAAAAACTCTAAAATGTAAATGTAATAGGAAAATAGGAATATTAGTGGAAAAACTAACACTAACGCTAACTTAGATACTAACTGCTAACATATTGCTAGTTAGTAAATTAATTAGTTAATTAGTGCCAGTACATCACTAGCTAATTTAAATTAGAAATTTCAATAGCAAAATTTGTAAATAAATATAAGGAAAAATTAATTTCGAAAATATCGAAAAAAATATGAATTTGTTAAATAGATTATTTTTCTTTTAATTGAATTAAAAATATTCGTAACTTATTGATTCAAGGAAAATGGCAAGAAAATTCCAATAGGATAAATTCGCATAAATAGTAGACCAAAACCAACAAGGACAGATAGCAATCACGGTCAAATTTGTTTTCCCAAAAATTAGAATATGTACGTTTTTCGAGATTCAGAAAAATTCAGAGAAAAGAAAAAAATACGAATTTTCAAAAATATCCAAGAATTCAAGTAACAGAGGTTACAAATCTACCCTCATTAAAGAAATTTCGTCCTCGAAATTTAAAGGTTGACAAGGGAGTTAAAACATGATAGAAATTTAGGCAATAACTCAGACACGATCAAAAGTCAACGACCATGGCACGATCAAGATAAGCAACTCGAAATTGTTTAAACACGACTATTGATTTGACACGATAGAATCATAGTATGATTAACATTGTTTAGACACAAATCAGGAATAAATTTAGATTATTTAGTCATGATCTTAATCACGGCTAAGAGAGACGAATGGAGAACGAAATTCGAGTATAGAATGATCGGTAGTTAGATTGATGAAAATCGGACTCTAGGTTGTATAAGCACGATCAAGAAAATATGTCACTCCCCGATCCTGGAATACATATTTTAATACGTAAACAGATAAATTGTATTTACCTTGTAATTATACTATATTATTATGCTGTATTTCTTCATGCATTTCCCAAAAATATTTGACAAAATATTATTTCCTAATTTATTTTCTGCATTTGGGCCTACAGTTTCGGCTCATTTGGGTAACCTATTCTTGGTTCACCAATGGTTCATCATGAACCCCTTGGTTCATCATGAACCCATGGGTCCAAGATATATATATATATAACTCATCTCATTCTCTCTCCTCTCATTTACTTCCTCTCATTTATTTCCTCCACCAACCAAATATTTCTTCCATCAACCAAGGCAAGTACCAACTTGCTCAAGAGATGGATCCATAATTTTTTCAATGATTTCTTACAAAACTATTTGCCAAAACATGTTCTTCTCCTCAATCTATACTAGTTTAGAACTTGGAAATTTCCATTTTGAAGCTTTGATTTTTGTAGATCTAGGTTTTAATCATTTTCGGATTTTGCATGGTTTGCTCTATCTTAGTTGGATTTTATGGGTTTTTGATGCTTCCATGTGGAAGAGCATTCAGTTTTACCCAAGTTGGAACTTTGGAAATTCGGATTTGGAGTTCGGATGGCCAAGTTATGTTATTCTGAAGTTTTGGGTTCAGCCATGGTGTTCTTGCTGTTTGGAGAAGACAGTGAACAGTGTGCTCCCGTTTGAGCACGCTTCCTGTTGGAAGCGTGTCTCTCCTTGAGCTTGCGTGACTTTTCACGCAGCTCTCTCCTTGAGCTTGCGTGACTTTTCACGCAGCTCTCTCATTGAGCCTGCGTGACTTTTCACGCAGCTCTCTCCTTGAGCTTGCATGACTTTTCACGCAGCTCTCTCATTGAGCTTGCATGACTTTTCATGCAGCTCTCTCCTTGAGACTGCGTGACTTTTTACGCAGCTCTCTCCTTGAGCTTGCGTAACTTTTCACGCAGCTCTCTCCTTGAGCTTGCGTGACTTTTCACGCAGCTCTCTCCTTGAGCTTGCGTGACTTTTCACGCAGCTCTTCCCTTGAGTCTGCGTGACTTTTCACGCAGCTCTTCTCTTGAGCTTGCGTGACTTTTTACACAGCTCTCCCCTTGAGCCTGCGTGACTTTTCACGCAGCTCTCCTCTGAGTGAGCCTGCGTGACTTTTTCACGCACGCTGTCTTGAGTGAGCCAGCGTGACTTTTCGTCCCTTGAGCGTGCGTGCTATTGTGCGTACGCTTTTGATATTTTATTAGATATTATATGACCATTTTATATCCTTACGCCTTTTGTCCCGAGCATGATATGAGCACTAATGTGACCCCGGTGAACAAATGTTCCTACCCGATACCTGTACCTGAAAGTCCCAGTTCTTGTTCATGCTCGACAAAAGACTCGTAACTCCACATGGCGTAGTTGCAATGATGCATTACACTAAGGAGGGTAGCACATGTTGACATACTGATTGACATGGATGCTCTTTGGGGTACTCGTACTAAAGTACGACTTTAGGAGGATAATCATGCAGGCCACAGCATGTGAGTCCAAGATTTCACCTAGGGTTAAACTAGGCAACTAAATATACTAGATGCATGGGGAGGGCAGAATCCCGAGATCGTGTTACACCAGCCGCCTTGAGATATTGTCTTGACGCGCCGGCTGGTCTCCACGGATACTGTGTCAACTGCAACGAGTGGATGACTGTATCCGATTAATTCCTGCTATATAATATATGTTTTGGCAAGGTGGCCTTACTAGGGACCTGTGCTCAATAACATCTGTCTACGCGAACCCCTGGGTTGGCTAGCCTTGCTGTAAAGATACGATCTGAGGATTTCCTAATAACATGATGCGAGGATAACCTCGTCCCACTAGAAACTCGTAGACTTGATTGGCCGTGAAAACGACTTGCTTGTATCCTATTTACCTTCCGTGAATAACTGAGGGAAGCGGACTGTCATGGTACGTGATCCAACCCATGTTCTTGTTTGATTGTTGGGTTGGTTATCGTACTATGACAGGCTATGGACCGAAGTTATGAACGGAAGACTTATTCTGGTTGTGAAGCGCTACTTCTGTGAATGACTGAGGAACATGGTCTATCATGGTGCATGATCCAACCCATGTTTTTGTTTGATTGTTGGGTTGGTTATTGTGCTACGATAGGCTATTGACTGAAGTCACGATCAGGAGATTTTATTGTTTATACCCTTTAACTTATGTGAAAGTTATAGAGTACGATGCGTCCCGACTCCATGCGGCACCTTTTGTCCTTGTTTGGTTGTAAGGGTGCCATATGGGTTCGAGGATGTGGCGTTACCCTATAATGGTAGCATAAGTATTACTATTATCAATCATTCTATTTAACTGGATTTTTAATCTTAACTCTTGTGCCCCTTTGGCGGTACTTGCTATTCGGGGCTGACCCCGCTGGTTTTGTTTGGCCAGATCTCGTAGCAGAGCCGGAGGACACGATCTTCCTCCCCGACATCCATGGTGCATACTAGGAGCATGGCAGTTCGGGGACTCGAGTGGATTTCTTCTCCACCACTCCTGCTTATACTTTTGCGGCGTTTAGCCACCGGCACCTGTTAGCCGGATTACTTGATATTTTGTGTCAGTACATAATTGTAATTAAACAGACTGCAGCATTGTATAATTTTGTACTCCTGACTCTTCGAGATAGCTAAATTATAAAGCTAGTCTCTCATGATCGTTTTGATGAAGCGTCGGGGACGCCTTACTGCTTTATCTTTAATGTTCATTTATTTGCTGATGTGATTTGATTGATTGAGACATAAAACTCTGTGGGACCATAGGAGACTTGATTGTAGCATGTACCCCCTAGTCTCTCGACAGCCACGATCGCCGTATGACGTTACGTACCTCATATGGAGTAGCTGGCCTAGTCCGTCTCCGTATTTCGGTACTGGGGCGTGACAAAATAAATTTCAAATTGACTTAGGCACGACTAGTGATTTTGTCACGATTCAAGATTTGACTATAAAACCAAAACTTGGGTATTCTTAAGGAATGGAACTCTAAGCACGGTATCTATAGAATCGAATTTATGGTAGGAGCAGAAATTGGTTCAGACATAACCAAAATCCAGGTTCCGGCACGACTAACCAATCATATAGTTGTGACCGGGTATCAAGGTTGTTTTAGGCACAATGGAAAAATTATTTCGGATATGATCACTCAGTATTTTTTTTTGACAAGTTCACAATCAAAACGGGTAGTCGTGATCACGGACAAAATTTTAAGCACGATCCAGAGGCAGAATTGGTACGTATAGTCATGATCGTTAGAATCACGACCATGGGATTCATAGTCGTCTAGTCATGCCAGGTCATCTAGGCAGGACTAATCACAAGGAGTTCAGATATAATCAGGAAGTAAATCATGGTCAGAAAAGAGTTTGGGTACCAGTGTTAAAATTCGAACATGATCATAATCGTTAGTTCGACACGATCGAAGATAAAGTCAGTCTAACCATGGTCAAATAGTATTTAGATATGATGAAGAGTATGGTAGTAGCGTAGGCATAACCTACCATCAATTTTTGGTACGATCAAGAATAGTATGAAGCTTAATCGCGATTGGAACAGAATTTAGTCATTTTCAAGAATAAATTAGAGTTTTATGCATGAGTGATATAGGTATCGAAGTTTGATTACTATCAAAATTAAAATACTGACACGATGAAGAATAAGGCTAATCAATATTTGAATTTAGGGTCGAAAAAAATTGAAATCGAGATTTTTGAGCACGAGCAACATATGATAGAGATCCAGCTCACGATGGAATTCAAATAAATTGAGTACGGTCAAGGGTCAAGACTATTGGTACGATAAAGGGTACTACTCAAAGAAAATCAAAATCAGAAGTTTAAAGAACGAATGTCAATAGCATCCAATAACAGTATATGCTAAGAATATTTAGTCTCGATACGATCTAAGTTGATCAATTTTTGGAAACCAAGATTTGGGCAATATGGAGGACAGGTTCATCAAAGTCTGAGCACGAGCATACAAGAATGGAGATTCAGGTAGGGGTGAGCATTCGGTTTATTTGGTTTAAACCGAACCGAATAACCCAAAACCGAATTGGACCGAAACCGAAAAAGCAAAACCGAAACCGAACCGAATTGGCCCAAAACCGAATCAAACCGAACCGAATTAAATCGGTTCGGTTTTCGGTTTATTCGGTTTATTCATATTTTTTTTTGAGCTTTTTTTTGTTAATATATATAGTAACTAAATATACATAGACAAATTTAGTATATACCTATATATATTTAGTATGTACCTATATATATTAATACTTATATATAGTACATACACACACACACACACACACACACACACACACACACACACGCACACACACATATTTTTTTATATATATATATAGTACACACACACACACACACACACACACACACACACACACACACACACACACACACATATATATATATATATAAATTAATTAAATTTTCTTATTCGGTTTTCGGTTTTGGACCGAAACCGAAATCCAAAACCGAAACCGAAAAAGAAAATTTAGTATTTTCAAAACCGAAACCGAACCGAATTTTTTTAAAACCGAACCGAACCTCTTATTCGGTTCGGTTCGGTTCGTTTCGGTCCAAAACCGAATAATGCTCACCCCTAGATTCAGGTCATATTTAAATTTGATTCAATTGAGTACGAACCCAAGACATTAATGTGATAAGAAAGGATGATCTAGGTTGATTGGTCATGATTAAGGGAGCTAAGATTCAATGATAATGAAAACCTTTTAGGGAACAAGGAAAGATTTCATAAGAAGTCAAGTTAATCATCTCTCTCTAATACCATCAAGTTTATCATTTGCCAATCATATTTTTCTCACAATTCCAATATAAAAATCAACCGTTATATGACTACCCTCAAAATTTTTATAATTTCAGTCATCTAAACCTTTACCACGATCACCATAGACAAAATTCCAAACTTCTAAAACATTTCCCACGAAGCATACCCCTCTTAACTAGGTATCAACACTTATTCATTTAATTAAATTTCCAAATTCCTTCACCTCGTTCTAAATTAGATCCGAAACCTCTAAATTCAGTTTATGAAATCCTTATACTTGTTTCAATCAAGTCTCGTATTTACTCAACTCTAATACCACTATGTCATACAAATTTATTCTTGTTTACAAATCAACCTTCATATTTTCTTCAACGTTTACTTCAATATTATCCTTTTGAATTCTACAATTTTTTTTAATCATCTAAAAATAATTCCTATAATTCAAAATCCTTGTGTTCTCTCTGTCTCTAGTCACCCTCTTCAATATCTAGTTCAATTTCGTATAATCATTGAATACAACTAAATTCTCTTTTCTATTTCTAAATTTTTACATAGCCTTGTAAAAGTTCCCAAGAATCAATAACCAAGATTTTCTAAGTTCTCAAAACTAGGTTGACCTCTGATATCATCATTAGTTTTTTTTTGAAATACATCCATGAATGACTCATAACCAAAATTTTCTGCGATTGTTTCTAAGTTGATAACATTTATCACTCGATTCCATTCTAAACCTTTACCACATCTCCCCTTCAAAATTTTCATATTTGACATCCAACATTCTGATTCCTACAAAATTATCCTATGATAACCAATTACGTCATTTTCGAACTAGATAATTTACGTCACTTCCTCAACATTTCTCAGATAAAAACGATATGAAGGTTCAAAGGTTCCAAGGTATAGCTGACAGAATTAGATACGAGACAGAGAATTTATGTAATCAGGACAGTTATATAAGACAAAGAATGATGGTAATAAAATATTGGCAGGAAGAGAAATGATAATAGAATCTGTTCTGCTTATCTGTTTAAAAGAGGAAACCATTTTGAAACCAGAACTATAATATCAAATCCAAGATAAGGTCTTAGCAAAAATCATCGATTCATTGTATTATGAAGAAATTCATAGCAAAGTTACACAAGGTTTATAATAACAGCTAAAGCTACTCCTAAGTTAAATAATGAGAAACAAAACAAAGAAATAATAATTCTTTTTTTTGTTGAGAATGACTGAAACAAAAGTAGAGAAAAAATGTTCAAGAATATTTAAGGTACAATCTGATAATCATATGCGTCTATCCAAAATTATGGTACTCTAAATCCTCGTCATACTAGTAAGCAAGGCTACGATAATCACAGAGTCCTAAGGCACATACCTCTAGAATCATGGTATTTAAAATTTTCACGATGCCGCTAGCTTGGCTGCGAAAACCTTAAATTTCTACACCCGAGAAATATATCCAAAATCAGACTATATGTCCTCACCATGCTTGCTAATGTGACTGTAAAAGACTAGATTCCATAACTGAGATGGCCTAGCCTATATAATTTCATATTGACAAAATTAAATTAAATCAACAATGGATACCAAAAAAATCAAATTCATTTACTAACCAAGAAAGATAAATATAAACTATTAGAATCAAATTTATCAACGAACATCAAGATTCAAAACTGAACAATAATCCATCAAATCATATAAATACAAACTCGGATGCAACAGCCAACATCAAGCTTCAAAATTCATCAATCGTCCACCCAAAATCAATAAATACAAACTCAAATTCAACAATAATCCATCAAATCAAGTTCAACAATAGGAAGTAAAGATAAATCAAATCAAGGGAAGGAGAGTTTTCAAATCGAAGTTAAAATAAGATTCTCAAGGGTCGTCCCAGGAATCTCTCAAGGGATCCTAACTGTGATTGAGTACCTTCAAAAATATATTCTAATCCTACTGCAGGCTGTAGTGATACTCTAGTTCGAATACCACTACACTAACTCGACCTGCATGGGCCACCACTAAAAACGTGTCACGACCCGCACCCTAGAGTAAGGGCACGAGAAGTGGGTACGTCCAGCCTACGCCGCAGTATCGGCGGTAGAACGCTGTCCTAGGTCAACATCTAACAATATAAAGGTACCTGTACAGTATATACACTCCGAATGGAGGTGACATAGCAAATACAGTCTCAATCACATCTAAGGTAGAGCATGATAAAGATAGATAAAACGTGAAATCTACTAAGAGATACCGCAGATAGAAGTCTAAGTGTCTAAGATACACAACCCCAGAAATATCTCAAAGCTCAAATACAGTAATCCATAAAGTAAATACAACTCAAGACAACTAAAACAACTATTTATACAACCTCTACTGTGTCTCCTCTAGGCTAGCAAACAACCTCCAAGCTATCTGTAAAATTTATCAACAGGTCCAGTCAGGACAGGAGCGAGCACAATACATCTCAACAGATCATAGCAGGTTAGAAAATATAATCATGCAGTAAAGTAAGATACAGGAAACTGAAGAAGGTACAGACTGTAAATATAGAGAGAACTGTAATAGAAATATCTACTATAAGTATAGAACTAACAGTGGCTAGTGAGTCAGAGTACAATATAAACATGTGAATGTCATAGGAGATTCTGATGAGACACTATTGAGGTGATCAGATTAGATACTACTTGGATAGTATTCACATGTCTACTTCTACTCCCCCATACCCCCAATCAATACACAAGGATCCAGCCAGGTTATGTTATGATTCCATGCAATGGCCCACAAGGGGTGATACATGGTAGGCCCAAAAATGGGTGATTCTAGGAATGCTCATAAATGGGTGATTCAAGGAAGACTCTGTGATCATGAGAGTACATGTCACAAGTGATCAATGAACCATGAAACATAGTGAGACACCATGTAAGTAAAACACACAGAACATGTAGTATCCGATGCTCCCTGAGGGGATAATATCTCAAGAAGGGATCCATATAGTACTAATCCGTGTGACCAACGTGACAGTATCGAGCAAAGTAATTTAAAGTAGGAAAATAATTCTAAACAGGATATGAAATGATCAGAGAATGTACTCGCTCGATTTGATTGGAGTCGACGTGCGCGACACGAACGTGTCGACACGAGGTAGGTACAATGCTATGCTCTATAGAGGTTCCCAGACGACGACACGGACAGTCCCAATGAGTCCAGAATAGTCCAAATAGCCTAGTTTAGTATGTAAAAGTATAAAATCAGGCTTTGGTACGATAATCAAATCAAGAATAGAAAATGACTATCATAGACACGATTTATGATTTTATAAAAAGTATAACTAATTACAGATATTCTATTTAGAAAATTATTATATAATATTAGAAACTATTTTGATATTTATTTATAAATCATAATATATTTAGATATATGTTTTAAATATATATAGAAAATATTTTGTACCAAAACTCCAATTTATCAAATAAAAATATTTAGGTCAAACTGGATTCTAATAACTATAACTATTTAACTAAAAATTTCCTAAATATAAATTAATAATTAATCAATAAAATTCATAATACTAGTAACAATATTACAAATAATACCTTTAATAATAATAATAATAATAAAATAACTATAAATACCAAATTATTTCCACTCTTATACAATATATATATATAAACTAATAATTTATACTATTATATATCAATCCATAAACTAATATATATATTAGTTATGTATTAATATATATATATATATATATATATATATATATATATATATATATATATATATATATATATATATATATTAATACATAACTATATATATACAAATATACATTAATCCATAAACACACACACACACACACATATACATATATATATATATATATATATATATATATATATATATATATATATATATATATATATATATATATATATATATATATATATAACATAAAAACCAATATACATTATATTATACTAGTATACATTACATATAAACAAATATACAATAACTATTATACATATATATTAAACTATTATACATTAACTATAATACAATATATATAAACTAATATATATATATATATATTATATATTAATACATATAACTAAACAGAGGGGGGCTGATCCCCAAATTTCACAGAAGAAAGGAAAAGGGGGGGTCAGTCGAAGGTGAGGGCTCGCCATGGGGGTTCACGACGGCAACCGGCGGGGGAGTAACGCCGGGCGGAGGGGCTCCAGCGCAGAGCGGCGCCAGTAGGGCGGAGGCTGGGGATGCGGGTCTACCGGATTTGGCCAGCGGTGGGGTGGCGGAGCGTGGAGGAGGGGATCCGGTCAGGCGGAGCTCGCCAAGGGGCGGCGAGGGGTTCCCGGCACGGAGTGCCCGGCGGGAGGTGGCGACGAGCGGCAGGTTCGGTGTCGCATAGTGGCGGCCGGGCCAAGTGGGGCGCGCCATGGGCGGCTGATGGAGGGATCGCGCGGCGACGCGAGCGGAGGGACGACGACGGCCAGGTCTTCTCTCTCTCCCTCTCTATTTCTCTGTGATGATTTCTGATTTTGGGGGGAGAAGGGCAGCTGGAGGTTCCGGTGATAATGGTGGGCAGTGGTGGTTCGGTGGGTTTTGGATGGTGGCGGTTATGGCGGTGGTGATGGTCGTGTGTTGTCCGGGGGTGGATGTCGGGGTGGCCGGAGTGGTTTGGTCGGGCAGGGTGGTGGCGAATGATGGCAATGGTGAGGGTGGTGGTGGTTTGGGAGTGGCTGTGCCGGGATGGCCGGGATGGATTGGAGAGGTGGTCAGGGACAAGGTCGGGTGTAGGCAGCAAGGTGGCGGCTGGTGGTCATTTCTATGGATGTGTGTAGGAATTTTAGGGTTTTGGGAATGTGTGTCTATTTATAGGGGAGTGGGAGAAAAATCCTAAAATATAAATGTAATAGAAAAATAGGAATATTAGTGAAAAAAAACTAACACTAACGCTAACTTAGATACTAACTGCTAACATATTGCTAGTTAGTAAATTAATTAGTTAATTAGTGCCAGTACATCACTAGCTAATTTAAATTAGAAATTTCAATAGCAAAATTTGTAAATAAATATAAGGAAAAATTAATTTCGAAAATATCGGAAAAATATGAATTTGTTAAATAGATTATTTTTCTTTTAACTGAATTAAAAATATTCATAACTTATTGATTCAAAGAAAATGGCAGGAAAATTCCAATAGGATAAATTCGCATAAATAGTAGACCAAAACCAACAAGGTCCGATAGCAATCACGGTCAAATTTGTTTTTCCAAAAATTGGAATTTGCACGTTTTTCGAGATGCAGAAAAATTCTGAGAAAAGAAAAAATACAAATTTTCGAAAATATCCAAGAATTCAATTAACGGAGGTAACAAGGGGGTTCGCGTAATTCAAAACGAGACTCCCACTGTGCTCCTAGGCGTTGAGCCCAAGTTTCTTCCTTGAAGAATTCTGGCGTTTGGTCTTCGCCTTCATCTTCTTAAGATTGTGCAGATGCCATGTTGGCTGATAGCACCTTCTTGAAGTCTGAGCCGATATTGGTATCGGACTCCCAAGTTGATGCTTCAGATGAATGAGAATGTTCTACTTCTTCTGCCTCCAAACTCTCTGGAGTTGCCGGCGATGTGACATAGCCTACCCCCCGTCGAGTTCGACGATAGTAGTCCTGCGGCTTTCCTTTAGGTGTTGGGAGCCGTAGAGGAAGACGTCAACCCTTGCCGTAGTTCAGGACTTTGTTGCTTTTTAGATCGTAACCCATCTTTTGGATGAGGTACTTTGCCTTGTCCGTGTACCGATAGACTTGTATTCTGCCGGTATCTGGTTCTTGCTTGCGTGGCGGGAGGTCTTAATGACGCTCGACTTTGCCGAAGACGATGAATTCTTCGTCTCGATTCCGCGGTAGGACTACGAAACAGACCCCTTGGGACGGGACTACTCGATTTACATGATTGACGGTCGTTATTTGTGTTTGTAATGACCGTAGAGCGTTATCTAATGTATACATGGCATTTCAGTATGGAAGACTAGAATAATTAAAAGACACTCTATTATTGATGAAATACGAGATTTTGTCCTGCGGGATTACATTGTCCATAGAGGGTGCATCTAAATCAGCAGATATGTATTCCCCTAGCTCTTCATCTGTGAGTACTGGGGTTGGTTTGGGAGAGTCCACCGCAGCTTTGACCTTGGGGTCCGAGAGGGCTATGTGGGCCTTCTCCGGCAGCTTGGATGAGACGGATGATTGCGGAGGCTTGCCTTTAAGACGCACCTTCAGAGGTGCCTCAACTACGCCTTCAGGGATTGGTGCCTTCCCCTGTAGTTTTGCCATAAGGGGAGCCGATGTTTGAGACGGCTTTTCCTTGAGCCGTATCCTCAAGGGAGCTTCGGTAGGTGTTCTACCTAGAGCAGTTGGTGCTTTTCCAGGTAGCTTGATGGTCATGGGAGGCAGCATCTGAGGCGGTTTTTCTTTAAGTCGAATCTTCAAAGGAGCGTCGAGAATCATCTCTGGCTCCATGACCGGCTCTGCTGCCATTTCTGCTTCATCGTCAGCATTATTGGCTTCTCCTTCGTTGGGCGACTTGTACAGGGTAGAATCAGTGAAGTAGGCTTCGACCCCCTTGAAAGGTTCAATGTCTGCGAACTCTGTCCGGATGATGTCGTTGGTGGACACGTACTTCATACATTGGTGGAGTGTAGATGGCACCACCATGTACTCATGCAGCCACGGATGACCCAGTAGGAGGTTGTAGTTGACGTCGGCGTCCACGACATAGCAAGTCACCTCGGTTCTGAGGTTACCGATATGACACTTCAGCCGTATTTTGCCCAGCGGCTCGCTTTTGCTAGCATTGAAGCCGCTGATTGTAGTGTTGGAAGGCGCCAGACGGTACATTGGGATCCCCAGTATTGAGAGCAGCGTCTTTGGGATGATGCTGAGGGAAGACCCTGGATCGATCTGAATCCGCTTCACCTTGACGGAACCGACATACCCTGTATAATACAGTGGCCTGTTGTGTCGGTTGTGCTTGAGCAGCATGTCTTGTTGGATGAAGGTTATATTGGGGATAACTTCATCCGTATAATGGCAGTACGCACATGTGGTCGGGGTATCCTCAGGCTACTTGACCTGACTGATGATGGATTCAACGTCCTTCAGGGCTTCACAGAGAGCTTCGCGAGTGTCCTTGGAAAGACGAAGAAGCTCAAACAGAGATAGACGGGCAGGAGTACTGGCAAGTTGTGCCAGTATGTCGAAGTTGTGGGGCTTAGCTAGCCCCGAAGCATTCTTCTTTCACAAAGGCTTGTCGAAATGGGCCTCTACATGCTTCTGTTATTGGCTGCTGGAGGCCTGGATGGGCCCTCTTCCTGGGCAGCATGGACGGTGCAAGGAGGCACCACCTCGATGGCAGTTTCATCAGGTTGGGCGTTCTGATGTGAACGCGTCTGTACAGGAAGTACCTCTTCCACAGAGGAAGCGACCATGCGGCAAGACTTGATCTTCCTGCCCTTGGTTTTGGAGGCAGTACGTACCTCCGGTTGAGTAATTTCGGAGACAAGGTCAGGGTGAACCCATAAGACCTCTCTCCGAGATGTGGTGAGTGGGATGAGTCCACTCACGTTGTCACGAGTAGGTGATAGGTTGACCACCTCCATTGTCGCCTTTGAGATGGGGACGACGCCATCTTGTGTTGTGGTTGGCGGCAAGGTGCTAAATTGGAGTGACACCTGGTTGGTCGAGACCGTTTTCTCCTCGTAGTCGACGGAGATGACATCCGTATTGATCATGCGCTGGATGTAGATCTTGAGGACGTAACAGTCCTTAGTTGGATGTCCGACAAACCGATGGTAGTGACAGTACCTCGGATTGTCTACTCTCCCAACCTCGTCGGGATGCTTCGGGTCCGGCAACTTGATCTTGTCACCCTGCTTCAATATCTCGAAGAGTTGCAGGGTGTCTTCATCGTTGAAAGAATAAACCTCTTTTGGCCTCGGTGCAAGTGGAGACTTTTGAGTAGGTGCTGGTGCACCTTTGGAGGCATTGACAGTCAACGCCTACTTCCCCTTCGTCTCTCGTCCAGGGTTGTTGGCTGCATGCCGTTTTCCCTTGTCCTCAAAGGCAGGGAAACTGACTCCCAGAAGACGAGCATTGGACGCCTTCTTTTCTGCTGCTTCGGCCTCGATGATCAATGAACTCCAGTCGGGAGGAGGAGTGGAGTTGAGCCAGAGTTTGATTACAGGCAGCATATTAATGCTGCAGGAGGAGAGGAGTGCATGTTCTGGCATGCCCGGGGGCAGTCTGAAGCAGGCTTGTCGGAACCGTTCGATGAATGCTCGAACAGTTTCCTTCTCCTTCTGACGTATCTCTATGAGGGACGCCATTGTCATGTCCTTCCCTCCGTCTTAGAAACGGTCGAGGAAGAGACGCGTCAAGTCGTCGAAGGAAGATATAGAGTTGTCGGGGAGACTGCAGTACCAGTCGTAAGCCACTCCTTTCAACGCCCCGACAAATATGCTGGTGAGTAGCGCATCTTCCTTCGGGAGATGTCTCGTTTGAGACTGGAAGTACGTCAGATAGCAGCATGGAGAGTCCTTCCCATCGTATGGCGTCAATATTTGTGGTTTATATTTGGAAGGATAAACCACTTTGTTCCATTCGAGGGGGTATGGTTGTGGGATCCCCATCTTTTGGCGCTCCTCTTGTCTGTTCTTGGACTCAAAGCGCTCGCGCAAGTCCTTGATCATCTCAACCACGTCTTCCGTGGAGCTGGGAATCGGGGAAGGTGGTACAGCCTGGAGTTGAGCATTTGATGGCTGCAACGTCCGAGGTGCTTCATGGTGATCTGTATCCAAGGATACCCGTTGAAAGGGTACACTTGATTCTCCATTGGCCCCTGGGTCAGGACCGGTAGACGGTGCCCTGGCCAAAGCTAACCGTATCTCAAACACTGCTTGAGTCAGTGTTTGCATGGAGGCATAGAGGGTTTTGAGTCCTCCCTCCAAGGTATCCATGCGCTGGACGAGATCTGCTGGCGGCGTATCTGATTCTGCATCACCAGCTCCCGTCATGTACACCGTCATGACGCGACTGGAAGTGGATGGTTCGGTTGAAGCTTCGCTTTCGGCCTCGCTCTCTTGTAGAAGAGGAACTTCCCCCGGAGCTTCGTCTTGGCTACCCCCGCTTTGTTCTGGAGGACACCTTCGTCTTCGGAAGAAGTATCAGCAAGGACCTGACTACCCCCAGTTCTGTCTTGGAGGACTTCTTCGTCTTCGAGACGCAGATCCACAGGGGCTTGACTACCCCCAGCCATGTCCGGGAGGCTGACTTCGTCTCCAGGATGAAGATCTACAGGGGCTTGACTACCTCAAGCTTTGTCCGGGAGGCTGACTTCGTCTCCAAGATGAAGATGCACTGCGGCTTGACTACCCCCAGCTTCTTCTGAGATCTTCTTTCTCCCCCGATGCCCTCAAACACTCCTGAGGACGGGACAGTTGTCTTGGTCTTCCTCGGCTGGCTCTTGGATGAGGACAAAGTCGAGGAGCTACCAGTCGCCTTCCGAATTGATTGGGAGTTGGAGACTACGTTGCAAGAAGCAACCTGTAGTTCTGGCTCTGCTTCAATTGACACCTTCTTCCCGAGGCGACGTTGGAGGGATGTTGATGATTGCAGCCGCTGGAACACCGACTGCCTTGATGGTGGGACTACTGTTTTGCAACAACAGTTGATGGGGACTACAGCACAGGTTTGCCCTGTGAGGGACGCATTGTGCCTGTTAGTCAACTCTCCTGATCGGCGCTTGTGACTGATCATATTACGCAAATCATTGGGAAAGAGTGCCACCTTCGCACCCCCATCAGGCGCATGGCAAAGCCAAGCGCCAGGGTTGTCAGGTGAATGCTGCGCCCCCTGAACCAACGCAGAAGATGCGCTCTGATCAGTAATGGGCGTACAACATTTACAGTGACTTGAACCAGCCACAGACGCACATCCTATGTAGGCGCTGGGGTTCAAGACCACGGAGTTTGCCTTGCTCGACTTGGTTGCGAACGCAATAGATGTGCCCAAGTAAGGCAAGGACTTTGAAGGTCGGCTCGTTTCTGGCACAGAAGCACCCGAGTCGACCTTATAAAGCTTACCATCAGTAGCGTGCATGATTGTGAGCGCATGCTTCTGGTTTGCTGCCGGCATAGCACGTTTGAGGCGCATGGCCCGTGCCACCTTGGACTTCTTCGTACCAACCCGCTGGGGTGCATAGTACTCAGAGTCCAAATTCTACTCGCCACGACAACGAGTGAGTCTGTCAAAGACAGAAGCCTTCTGTGGCGCATCAGAGTTACTGTACAGGGTGTTAGATGCGTCCTTGCTCCGTCGGCGCATCTTTCTTGTCTGAGAAGGAGATGGCTGGGGAATGTGGTCAGCACCACGCTTTTTCGAGAGATGTGCTGCACCGGTGGGCGCATCCTGGCTGCTGAGGACGTCAGCGAGAAGGGTGGACTGCATCGGCGCATCCCCTTCAGTGGTGGTGCCAAGGGCCTCGACCTTGCGCACCCAGACTTGGCGAGTCTTCTTCGGCTTTGACAGCCGCTTCGAAGGACTTGCGCTACCTTCAGAGATGAACTCCTCATACGCCTGTTGATTGAGGTGTACGACCAGCGTCTTGTGGGAGGAGCCCAACTTCACATCGTCGGATTGCGTCACAGCTTTCTCGGTATAGGAGAAAGAGGTCCCCAGCAGAGTCGCCAGCTTGTTTGCCATTAAAATCTTTTTATTGCAAATTCAATTACAAACAGAACAGTGTTACAATATAGGACTTAGATGTAGTCCTAGGAGAACACTTTTGTTTATCCGGGTCCCTGTGTCGATGGAGCGAGTGGTAATGCGTTGACTCCGTTGACGATCTGACGACGGTTCACGGTTCTCTGAAGGTCTGAGTTGCTCTGGGTGCTGGAGCATGCGGAGAGGAAGAAGACGTTAAGTGTATGTATCTGCCTCTCTCACTGTGTATGTAGGTCTCTGTCCGTAGGTGTATGTAGGTGTGGAAGAAGGAAATGATCCCTCTATTTATAAGCTTGCAGGCTGGCAGCTCATGCGCACATATGTAGGATGCGCCTGTGTGTGGGGACGCCACGTGGTTGAAGCTGTGGGAGGCGCATGGATGATGCACCATCATTTGTGGGTTGAATCCTTCATGCTGCATTTGTGAGTCGACACGTAGCATGGGAGAGGATCTTTCTGTTGCTGAGATCTTAGGTGATTAGCACCCCTTTATAGGTTTAATTGAGTCAAAGGACACGTGGCACATGCCCGTTGCTCAAAGATCTCAGATTTGGTGGAGAGTGATCTGATAGGATGTGCCTGGGATTGGGCGCATGAGAAGACTTTGGCTCACAACTTTCAGGAGTCACGAACCGGTTTGGGCACACGGCTTTTGAGGCGCATGCGAGTCTTCAGGCGCATGGCCGCTGAGGCGCATGCGAGTGGTTGGTCGGCCACGTGGGTCGTAACCGTCGGAGGAAAGTAATGATGATGCTGATGTCAGCGACGCTTCGTCTTCTGAAAAAGCTGCTAACTGTCCAGTCCTCGGGGGACGTGCTGCCAACTCTGTCACTCGAATATTAATTGCTTGATGGGTGACGAGCGGAAATGGGCGCATGGGTCCATGTTTGTTTAGGATGCATGGATCTGTACTTTGTTGGGCGCATCCATACGGGGCGCTTTGGAACCGACGGGCGCGTCTGTACGATGCGCGGTGTCTGACCGGCGCATCCGTTTGCATGACATGCCTTTATTGGTCCGACTTTTGTGTTCTTTAAGTGCTTTAAATAGCCGTTTTGACTTGGCTGAATTTGAAGCGTCTGGTTCATCACCATTAATGCAAATTCATTGCACGGGATTCGGAGAGCCCGCCACTTGGCACATGGATTTGATTTGCCCGGCCTATAAATAGTGGCAAGGAGAGAGTTTGCCTCTCGTTCTCTTACGTCTTCCCGAATGAACTTGTTTGCTCGAGCACATTCTGTTGACAAGATGCTTCCGAGGGTGAAGACGTGATGCATTGTCTTCATTCATGCACTCGTGAAGGTGACTGTTACATCCAAAAGTCGGGGTCGAGGGCTTCTGAGGCAGTCGAAAGGTGCATGTTGCATCCAAAGATCGGGATGCTCGAGCCTCGTCTCCGTTATGCTGGAAGAGCCGCAGATCGGAATTGTGGTGCTCCCGGCTTTGGAGGCTCTTTTTTCTGTCAGAGTGGGTGTTGTCTATTCTGGTTGTGTTGAAAGCCTCCTTTTGTCGCGGATCGATTGCGGTGCTCTCCTCTTCCTTGTGCTTTGGAGAGCTCTTCCCCCCGCTAGGGTTGGGTTGATCGTCCACCTTTGTTCTGCTCAATAAATGCTTCATTAGTCGAAGCATTTGATCGGGTCGAAGTAAGGCGCATATGCTGAGACTTCATGATGCACATAACTGAGACTCTGAAGAGATGCGCTTGACTGAGACGCTGAAGGCTGCGCCTGACTGAGACGCTGAAGTGATGTGCCTGACTGATGATGCACCTGGTGGGGGGCGCATGGCAGTTTGCTGCGCCTGACTGTTGTCTTAGGATCTTTCTTTTCTTTTTGTAGAAATTCTCCTTTGTAAAGCCTTTTAGACATGTAATAGAATTTTATATGAAATAAAAATCTTCTTTTGCTGTCTATACTTTTGCTGTCTTGATGTGCCAAATACTTCGTTTGAGTTCCCTGGCGCATGTTCTGAGTAGTATTTGAGCGCATAGGAATTTTGACACATAGATGCGCCCTGAAATTCTATGCTTTTACACACCATACTGTCAGGAACCTCTCGCTCGAGCTCTACACGAAGGATGTCCACTTGAGCTCCGGGTCAAAGTTTTGGCTCAGAGCAAGAATCTGTTGACGGAGCACACCCACCATGCTGTCAGAAAAAAATAGTAACGGTGAGAGACCCATCTGAGTAGGACGTATAATCTGATAATATCTCCTCCAACACTCAATCCCACTACTGATATCATTCTTGTAAAGGTGATCTCTCAGAGTATACATCCTACTCAGATGGATCTCTCAGAGAATCCTCTCCGGTTGGTTGTCGAGTGGCTGAAGGGACTATGTCCTGATCACCATGTCGTACTATAGTTTCTGCCTCGCCAGTCGAATGGCTGCAGGGACTATGTCCTGATCACCATGTCGTAGTCCAATACAATCCAGAGATTGACACAGTACTAATTCATATATGTAGTCCAATAGAAAAAGTCTAATACAAAAACAACCCAATACAAATAGTCCAATACAAATAAGTACTAATAGCTAATGAGAACCACGCAGCTCATGCAAATGCTCAGTGATATGATCATGCAACCACCTCGAATAAGTGGGATCGACGGCGGCAGGAGAGGTGTAGTCCCTTGCAAGTGCTGTATGAATAGAACTCCCGGTCTCACTAGCTACCGGAGCTGGATGAATAGAACTCCCGGTCTCACTAGCTACCGGTGCCACTTCCTCCTTAATAGTAGGAGGAGCCACCTCAGCATTCACTGTTTCCCTCAAACGACGTGCCGCTCCTCGGGTCATGGGTGCCATCTGATAAGATCGATATTCACAAATAATATAATTGTAACATAAGCAAGCTAACTAAAGGAACCATCATGTAATTTGAGTACATTTTCGAAAGCAGATAAAGTACAGAAAATTCAATTTTTTGCCAAGTGTGAGAACGGATGGCTCAGAACACAACCCAAAATTCATTCTAGCATACATTAGTGTGAATCATCTATGTTCTGTACATATGGTGTAGTATATGTTCTTATCGGATCTAGTATCTGAAGAATGTAACAGAATCAAGATGAACTCACATAATGTAATACTAAGACATCATCTACTACTATATAAGATATAGTGATAGGTTGTCATATCATCATTGCCGAGGGATGTGGGTCGGAGGGCAGTCAACTTTGTCTACGGCTAAATAGTTTCTGCCTCGCCAGTCGAATGGCTGCAGGGACTATGTCCTGATCACCATGTCGTACCATAGTTTCTGTCTTGCCAGTCAAACGGCTGCAGGGACTATATGTTCCGATCACCATGTTACCAATTAACCAACCAACAAAACTACTTGTTACAAATATCGGCACTATCGGTGCGTTCGAATCGGAGTATCATATTTTTTTGTGTCGGAAAACAAATAATTATTACTAAATTATCAGATTTTTCGGCACTATCGGTGTCCCTGACCAAGCCTCCCCTACACCACCCCTAACCCGAACCCTAACCCTCCACTCCCCCCTGCTCCCCTTTCCCAGCCGCCCCCACCCCCTGCTCCCCTCCCCCAGCCGCCCACACATACCCACCCCTAACCCGAACCCTACCCCTAGCTCCCCTCCCCCAGCCGCCCTCGTCCCCCCTGTCCCACCCCCCCAGCCACCCCCCACTCACCCCCGAACCACCCGCATCCCCCCTGCCCCTCCCCCCAAGCCACGCGCACCCCCCAACCACCAACAACCAAAACAGTCGGAGAGAGACAGAGAGAGAGAGAGAGAGGGAGGGAGGGGAAGAGTACTACGTACCGGAGAGGGAGGAGAGTCGCCGGAGAGAGTGAGAGTCGCCGGAGAGAGTGAGAGCGCCGGAGGGGGGAGGAGAGAGATTAAGAGAGTAAAATGGGAGGAAATGGACCATAACCCGAACCCTAACCCTAGCTCCCCTCCCTCAGCCGCCCTCGTCCCTCCTGCCCCACCCCCCCAGCCACCCCCCACTCACCCCCTAACCACCCGCATCTCCCCTGCACCTCCCCCCGAGCCACCCGCACCCCCCCAAACCACCTACAACCAAAACAGACGGAGAGAGAGAGAGAGAGAGAGAGGGAGGGGGAAAGTCACGTACCGGAGAGGGAGGAGAGTCGCCGGAGAGAGTGAGAGCGCCGGAGGGGGGAGGAGAGAGAGTAAGAGAGGAAAATGGGGGGAAATGAATCGGTGGGGGGATATAATTAGAATTTAGCGACGTTCAAACGACAGTCGCTAAATTAGTCGCTATTAACGACGTTTCGCGACGACTAGCTCATGTAATTAATATACGTCGTTATTTCGTCGCTTATTTCGTCGCTAGTAGCAACGATTAGCGACGCTTCACTAAAACGTCGCTAATGTACACAATTTAGCGACGTTAATCGAACGTCCCTAAATTTATGTCGCAAAATGAGCAGATTTTAGTAGTGGTCATTCTCCGTCATTTTGACATGGATAAGGCCATTCTCCGTGGTTTTAGCACGAAGAATGACCATTCTCCGTCATTTTAACACGGAAAATGGCCATTCTCCGTCATTTTGACATGGATAAGGCCATTCTCCGTAGTTTTAGCATGGAGAATGGTCATTCTCCCTGATTTTAACACGGAGAATGATGGAGAACAGTCGACAAAAATCTAAAACCTTTTTTTTCGTAAAAAAAATTTGTCAGGAACAAAAATTCAAGAGTTTTCGTTCTTCTTTCAAAACGATGCTAACTCTCATGGATAAGAAGAAGAAGATCTTCTCTCCACAATTGACCTAATCGCCGAAAAACTTCAAATCTCTCCACGATGATGATGATGATGATGATGATGATGATGATGATAATGAGCGATGATCGGAGTTCGACTGAAGAAAAGTACAGTGAACTACGAACGATCTTTTTGCGATCTCTGCTGAAGATGAGAGCAATGAAATTCAGATCTCTCGTGAAGAAGAAGACTACGAAAATCGTAATCCAAATATGAGTTTGTGCGAAGGGTAGTTATGGTATTGTAAAGATGACAATTTTGTAAATACACAAATCTAAAGGGAATCTTGGAATATTTAACGTGAAAATATATAATTCTGGACATTTCATAAAACTCATCCTGCGGGTGGATTTTACATACAAACCAATCCCGAAATTGAATTTCTCAACAATTTCCATATATATATATATATATATATATATATATATATATATATATATAACTCCCATCATTTTTAAAATGATGGGAGTTATATATATATAACTCCCATCATTTTAAAAATGATGGGAGTTATATAAAAATGATGGGAGTTATATATATATATATATATATATATATATATATATATATAGCTTGATCTATTGATCTTCTGCCACCGGTAAACACAAGGGTCATTCGAGTTCGACACTACAACTCAATTTGGTGCTATTAAATAGAGATTTAATGGCAATGGGTTAAACGAGTCCATCGAATGTACAGTACCCTTCCCTTTCTATTAAGTGTATCATGTATGTCCTTGTCCAAGTGACGAGCTAGAGTTCAAGGTCGAGAGGAGAGAGGAGCTAAGGAGGGTGGCAACATTAGAGCTAGACTGAGACACGACACGTTACGTTACAGATCTACCAACCGCTAGCTTCCAGCTCCTCCCCACCCATTGGACGTCATCCATCGGCACTAGTTAACTCCAGTTTCGATTTTCTTATCGAGCGCTACTTGCTGGCCTGCTTGCGGACTTAACAGTTTCGATTTTCTTATCGAGCGCTACTTGCTGGCCTGCTTGCGGACTTAACCGCCATCAGGTGGCACTATCTCATTAGCAGGTCAATCGGTAAAAAAATTCATGTCTATAGAGGAGGGAGGGGACAATGGACTTCGGCCACCTGATGTGCGTTCCGGCCCGCCTGCAGGCGTTCCTTTTCTTATCATCCTCGAACCGAAATGCTAGAAATGATCACTTAGGAAACACTACTAGCTAGTTTTATTTGTTACTTGCATTTTATCAATAAATAACTATATGAAATGTACAGTTTCAACCGAGTTATAACAACAATTTGTGCTCCCAAACTGGTTCCAGGTGTAAGAACGTTCAACGTTACAAGCAAAAGTTCCCATCCATATCCAAACAAAACATTTGTAAATACAGTGATCATTATAGCCGACCAACCAATAAATTTGTAACACTAGTAGTTAGAAAATTAAGTTGGTTACATGCCGCTTGTTAGCAATCACCCGGATAAAACTCCTATTGTACACAAATTTTTCCGTATCTTTCATAAATGTATAATACTTGCATACTTTTGACAGATCCAAATAAGTATATAAATTTTAAGCATGCGAAGTTGTAAACGTATTCTGTATAAATTATTAAAAAATTTGGCACAAAAAATATGCTAGAACCTGCTTAATTAACCAAATTTGTCAACATTTTTAATAATGTGAAGTTTCTAACCTCAAAATTTTTATTTTTTGAATATTTGACCGAATTTTTGAACGTAATTTTATTTGTGCTGAGTCGATTTATACTCGTACTTTTGCCATTCCGAATTTTTCTCGTTTGCTGGATTGATAACAAGGTTACATGGTAATTAGCCAGAAGATTAATCATCATCAGTATTTACGTGAGCATGCATATTCTGTTGCATTGCAGATATAGACCATGCATATTGTTGAAAAAGTAATAAATACGTGAAAGAAACATGTTAATTGATAGAATGGACAGGCAACCATACTCAACAAAGCAAATTAACTTGGCATTCAAAGCACTACTGTAAGAGCATCTCCAACCCTATTGTCTTGTTAAATGTTGTGACTCTTAAGTGGCTCCTATGTGGCATGAGCCACAAGACAATGACTTGTTTATGTGGCAAAATTATATCTCAAAAGACAATGAGATAGAAAAACTCTCTCCAATACAAAAGTATTGAGGAGACAATAAAAAGTATTTTTTTCAACTTCCAAGGCAACTCCTCCACTTCTTCAACTTTTTTATAAATATTTCTATTCATAATTGATGATGTGAAGACAAAGTCATTGTGAAGTGCATTGTCTAGATCTAGACAACCAACTTCACATTGTACTTGTCATGTCATTGCCATGTCAACTTCATGTTTTATTCTATATTTGCATTGGAGGAGAATTTTTGGAATGAAAGTTTGTCATTCCTATGTGGCAACCATTTTTTCTAAACTCACAATAGGGTTGGAGATGCTCTAACCCTGAGCTGTGTATAAATTCTTGGCTTATTTTACATGCAATGCCCATACATAATAGGATTTTGTTAACATGTATCCTTACAGAAAACGATGTGATCCAGCCGCATCTTCCAGTACGGCTACATTGTTACGACTTCACTCTAGTCACTATCCCCGCCAACACATTATGTGTCCTAAAAATACATGTTAAGGACAATTAATACTTAAAGTTTTATATTAAAAATTGTGATCAATATTTAATAAATATTAAAAAAGTAATTTTTTATTGAAAATGTTATCAAGATCCAATAAATTAAATTTTAATGCAAAAGTATTTTTACATCAAATATTTTGTAATGCAAAAAAATATTTTTTGTAATGTTATTGGTTGTTGATCATAATTTTGAAAGTAAAAAGTTAGGTATTAATTATTATTATTATTATTATTATTATTATGTGTCATTAGGGCACATGTTAATAAAATTCTACATATCAAACTCATCTGGCTCTTGTGGTCAGCGAAGAGAAGTATAACCTCTTTGGTTATGCCGAACATTAAAAAAAAAAAAACCTACATAATAAGAGAGTTAAATATTTGGTTCATGCATGCCAACGTAGGTGCATGATATAAATGAAATTTAACTTAGGTTCTCTCTCCCTGGATCCACGTCCACACATTAGCCATACGCCGGCTCCCTCGCTTTCTTCTTCCTATATAAACCCCACGACCCCGGCAGCCATTAGCCACAACACAAAGAAATCAAGACTTGACAATTCCGTTATAAGCAAAGGCAAGACCACCAATGGCTCGCCAAGCTGCTGCTCTCTGCTCCCTCCTGGCTCTTTCCTTCCTCCTCATCTCGTCTCCCCTCGCCGAGAGCGCAGTCACATGCGGCTCGGTGGCGTCCGCCGTGTCGCCGTGCATCAGCTACGTAAAGGGGTCCGGGCCACTGACGCCTGGTTGCTGCAGCGGCGTGAAGAGCCTCAGCGCGGCAGCTTCCACCACCGCCGACCGCCGGACTGCCTGTGCCTGCCTCAAGGCCCTGGCGGCTAAGATCACCGGGCACAATCCTGGTCTCGCTGCAGGTCTCCCCGGCAAATGCGGTGCCAATGTCCCCTTCCCCATCAGTACATCCACTGACTGCAGCAAGTAAGCAACTAGTGTTTCAAACTAGTTGGGTACGTACGAACATATTATTAATTACTAGTCACCTTCCAGCAGGGGACGGATCCAGAAATTGAGGCTTGATAAACTACAATAGATTGAAATGAACTAGAAGTGGACTAGTCCATATAAAAAAAATAAAAAATAAAAAATTATATGAATTTTTTTTTTTTTAGGGTGGGCTGGAGCCCACCCCAACCACCCTTTGATCCGCCCCTGCCTTCACGTGCGTTTGCACATATAAAAAAGAAATAAATTATAGTATTAATAAAATATATAAAATTATAAATTATATTAGAGTATTTTAAATTTAGTTTTAATATATTTTAATATGATTTGTTATGGTTACTTTGAAATTATGGATATATATTTAATTAGATAATATTATGTAATTAGTTTAAATGTAATTTTAATTTTAAATATATTTTAGTATTGGATGGTTTTTAATTTTTTTAGTACGTGAGATGAAAAATGGTTGATGATATACACGACTTAGACGGAGATTGGGGGTTTTGAAGTCCCTTTATACTTAGTAGAGATGTCAAATGGTTGAGACCTTTAAATGATACATATAGTATCTGTAAGTGCACTAAAGCCCTATATATCCATGCAAATTAAATGAACGTAACCATATTGTCTCATAATAAATTGCTAGAAAGATTGGTCAAGTTCTGATATTTATACCAACAATGAAAATGCAATCAAACTAATGCTCTCTCCCTATATATGTTTGTTCCTCTTTGTATGGCAGGGTGAATTAATTGAGAGATGGATGCACCTGTGCAGAGTAATTCTACGAGATTAATCATGTGAATAAGGAGGCGGCTTCTAGCTCTTCACACGTACACGTTGGCTGGCAGTGTGGAGAGTTCGGTCTGCCACCATTTGACGTTCATGTCCTGTGTCACGTGTGCTTTAATTAGCACGCTTTGTTGTTATGTATCCTGCTCTGTACTGTTGCCTCCATATAAGTATAAGTGTTTGCATTCTTTCTTGTGCTTAGATTCGCAACATCTGGAAATTGGATCATACATATCCCATGGGTTCAAGTAATTAGCATAAGAAAAATGCTAAACTGACTGCGGGAGGGGGTGACCGCAGGCCTGGCCGGCCCGTGCCTATGTGTTTCCCTCCCATTCGGCCCTCCTGCACCCAGACTTGAAAATTTCAGCCCCCCTCCAGTGGGGAACCGACACGTGTCTGTGTATCAGGACCGCGGTCAATATGTAACAGCTTCCTTAACATAAAAGCTTGGTTGGAACGAATTATATATATTATCCACAATTTAACTTCACCAGACTTGAAAAAACAATATTTGTAAATGGTTAACATTGGGTTGAAAAGGAAAATGAGATGTGAACGGAATTGGGTTGCATGGCACAATTCTACTGGCCTTTCCTATTTGCTTGGACCCGTCATCGGTTGATCTGCCAATGGGATCACGCCACATGACAGTCCGGCCAAAACAACGGGCCAATCTCGCGGTTCACGTTGCATCGTGTCCGAGCTCTCTAGCCTGGTGTTATTAAAGCGGACACCTGAAGGGATCGACAAGGTTCGAAACTCCCAATTGTGTGTGTGCATGGAATTTAAAAAAAAAAACATATTCAATGTGGAATGGACCATTTGTTTGAACTAATTGGCAGCCGGAACTTGGCACACAAAGTCATAGATTTTTATGACCAGAATTACATAGCATCCACTTTATAGTTATGAAATCTTAGGACCCACAATATTCATCTTCGTAGCTTCAGAATTGTCAGGTATACATTTGACAGCCGCGGATCTTATAATGATCTAATGGACAAGGGGGAAGACAAGATTTTAGTTTATCTTAGACTAAACTTAAACCATCATAATTTTTTTAACAAAATTAATATTGTATTAGTATCGTCGAATCCATATCTTATCGTGTCCATATTGTATCATGTCTGGCCAAGTAGAAGCATGATAAAAACATATTTAGTTTACCAGGTAAATTTTTTATGCACAAATTCGAAAACTAAAAGCTTTTGGTATCGTCTTTCAACATCAACAAAGGATCTATAATATGGTAGAACTCTGCGAATATGTGAAAGTTTGGACTGCGAGGAAAGTGTCGGCTGCGGGACTTGAAATTGCTCCTCCTTCGACTACGCCTAAATGTGACAAAGTCTTAATTTTTTTCACCTGGTATTAAGTTAAATTTTATTGTTACATGCATAGTCTACCGTCATAACATTTGTAACACCCATATTCGGAATACGTATTTTATCAGGCGTATACGTATTTCGAACCTGTATTTTATTTTCTCGGATTTTGGCCTGTACTTGTAATTGACTTGACTTGCGGATTTTGGATTTCTCGTAATTGGGTTTTACCTGGCTTGGTTTTTTGTTGTGGAGAAGGTTGGTTTGGTTTGGTTTGGTTTATTTTGCATTGGAGCACCTTAGCTAACCTCCACCCTACACTCAACTTATCCTCCACCATTAAAATCTCCACCTAACACTCTCTCTCTTCATTACTTTCCTCCATTAATTCTTCTTCTTCTTCCTCTACACAACACCATCACCCATAGGCAAGTGCACCTTGCCACCACATGAGAACCACATTTTATTTGTTCATTAGCTAGATTAGGCCATGGTGATCAACATTAGTGCTTGACATTTTGTGATTTGGAGTCTCCATTGTTCTAGATCTAGGTTTTAACTATTTTCGGATTTACATGGTTTTGATCTATTTTGGTTGGATTTTTGTGGGTTTCGATGCTTCAATGTGGAAGAGAATTCAATTTTACTCAAGTTAGACCTTTGAAAATCTAGATTTGGTTTTGATTTGACCAAGATATGAAGATTTGAACTTTGGTGTTCTTGAAGAGTTCCTCTCGGCCTGGAGTAGCAGACTGCAGCCTGCGCTCTTTAGCGCAGTGCTGGACTGCGCATCCTCCTCTCGGCCTGCGCTCTTTAGCGCAGCATCGACCGCGCAGCTTGCCCCATGGTGAACTGCGCTCAACCACAGCGCACAGGGACTCTTGCGCAGTCTGCTCATGCGCAGTCCGCTCATGCGCAATCTGACCCATGCGCCATCCCTCCCGCGCACTTCACTCATGCACAATCTGACCCCTGCGCCAACCAGCTCAGCGCAAGCCGACTTTTGCGCAGCTCACTCCTGCGCAGTTGGCCCCTGGCGCACTTGACTCCTGCGCAACCCGACCCCAGGGACCCTTGCGCAATCTGTCCAATCATGGAGATTTGGTTTTATTTTTTCCTTTTGTCATTAACTTGATTTTACTTAATATGTTTGGAATGACTGTTGTACATGGCATGGTATGACAAGGAACTAGCATAACACGACAGTGACCCGTAGTGGTGCACTCCTGACATGACCAACCTGACATGATAGTGGCCCGTCATGGCGCACTCCTGACAAGTACCCTGACATGATTTATCTCACTACTAAATATGCTATATTAGCGACGTGTTTTAGCGACGTAAGAAAATAACGTCGCTATATATGTAATATAGCGACTCCCGTCATGTGACGTCGCAAATCGTCGCTAACTAGCGACGTTCAGCGACATTACATAAATTACGTCGCAGAACAGCGACGTTCAGCGGCAGAGTATTAATATATGTCGCCATATAATAAAATTTTACGACGTTTAGCGACGTCTTTAGTTGACGTCGCTAAATGTTTTACTTAGGGCACGCTGTTTCCTTTTCCCCCTCACTCGAAAATTTCCAAAATTTTCAGAATCCCTCCCCCACCCCCCGCGACTCTCCCCCCCCCGGCGACTCTCCCCCCCCCCCTCGCGACTCTCCCCCCCGGCGACTCTCTCCCCCCGCCCCCGGCGACTCGCTCCCCCCGCCCCCGGCGACTCCCTCCCGCTCCGACGAGCTCCTCCTCCCCCAATCCGAGATCCTCCTCCTCTCCCTAGCTCCTCCTCCTCCTCCCTCTTCCTAAGGTAAACCCTAACCCTAACCCTAACTCCTCTCCCTCCTCCTCCTCCTCCTCCTCCTCCTCCTCTCACACACACACACGGACACACACACACACGGACACACACACACAGACACACACACACACGGACACACACACACACACACAGACACACACACACTGACACAGATTTTATCATATTCTTCTTGTGCTCTTTTTCATATTATTATTCATGTGTTATTTATATGTTGTATCTCTTTACATGTATATATATATTTATATATATATATATATATATATTTGTGTGTGGTTGTATATTTATTTGGGGTTATGGTTGTGGGAATGTTGAGAGGTTTTGATTGTTGTGTAGTTGTTGTTCTTGTTGTTGTTGTTGTTGTTGTTGTGTGGGAAGTAGGATGGAAATCAATGAAAGGATGAGGAAATGATGGAGATTGAAGGAGGATAGAAGTGTGCTTATGGGGAGGGGGTTTTGGACAGCAACCAGCAGCCTGGGCTGCTGTTTTCAGCAGTTTTTGGGGGGGGGGGGGGGGGACAGCAGCTATATGCTGCTGAAATTTGCAGCAGTGTGCCCCCCACTTGACATTAGTTAGCCTACTTATTAGCCCATCCTTTTAGCCTATCTTTTAGCCATTAGTTAGCCTACTTATTAGCCTTTAGTTGGACACACACACACAGACACACACACACAGACACACACACACATGTCACCTATATATATATATACCTACATGTTATATATATGTGGTTATATATAGATATATATGTGTGTGTGTCTCTTGGTATAATATTCATGTTGTAGTGTTGTGGTTATATTGTAGTGTGGTGATAGTGTGGGAATTGATAAATGGAATGGATGTAAGGATGATAGGAAGGATTAGTGGACCTATAATCCTATTTATATGTGTCCTATATATGCCTATATGTGTGTGTGTGTGTGTTAGCCTATATGTAAGCCTAGGTGAGAGCTTATGAGTGTGGTATCATGGGTGATATATGTGAGTGAGTGTGTAAGTGAGTTGTGTGGATGAGTGTGAGGTTAAATGTGTTAGATATAGGTTAGCATCTTAGGCCATATCCTAGTTAGATATGTAGTTGTTAGTATCCTAGAGTGTTAGAGCCTTGGTTTGGGATACCAAGTTGGGGTTAGAAATAGGATACTAGTTAGCTATTGGTATGTGTAGATATATATTAGATAGATAGTTGGATGGATAGGTGGATAGATGGATGGGGAGTAGAAGGGGAGCTGCTGCCCCCATTCCAGCAACAGCAGCAGCAAGAACAGCTGTTGTAGCAGCAGTTTACATCAGCAGTAGCACCCCCATGGCCCCCCACTTGTAGTGATTAGCACTAATGGGGGCAGGAGAGGTAATTATAGGAGTAATTAGATCTAGATCTAATTAGCACTTGGCTACAAGGCATATTCCAAGAATATTCTAGAGAATATTCCAAGTCTATTCTAAGGAATATAGCGACTCCTATCGTTTGAAATAACCACATCTTGGCTATTTGTTAAATAGATCGACCCTGAGCTCCCATGTTTAGTCGTGCCTTCGACATCATGTTCAAATGAAGGTGATAAGCAGCTGACTATGAAAAAATATGCCGTCTTGAGCTTCATAAAGCAATGCAAGATTACAAGCTCCTATGTAGTAATCTTGCATTTCTTTATGAAGCTCAATACGACATATTTTTCTATAGTCAGCTGCTTGTCACCTTCATTTGAACATGATGTTGAAGGCACGACTGAACATGGGAGCTCAGGGTCGATCTATTTAACAAATAGCCAAGATGTGGTTATTTCACAGAAGCCATGAATTACCGGGAAAATAGGAAACATCTCGTACTCCTCCCGTGAAATCGTTACCGGGAAAATAGGAAACACTTAGCAAACACTTAGACGTTAGCAAACATTGTTAATTGGTGTGTTCATCTTTGCAGAATTATTTCCAAATGGAGCTGAATTACTACTTGCGGAATCGTTCATGGATGTACAATCGTCGTCCTGAAGATATGTGTGGTGTGCGGGATGAATACATAGCGGGAGTAGAGCAGTTCCTGCAGTTTGCTAAGGCGTTCCCTCAGTACATGGACGGCACCAAAATTAAGTGTCCGTGTGTGAAATGTCATAACGTGAAATATTATCCAGAAGTGGAAGTGACATATCATTTGTACTCGAGGGGTTTCACGCCTAATTACTATCAGTGGACCGCACACGGAGAACTTGTGTCGTTAGCATCAGAGCCGGAGCCTTATGTTGAGCCGTATATGCATGCGGGACCTAATTTTGTTTCAGATAATCATGCATACGATGACGGGTGCGTGAACATGGTTTTCGACGCTGCTGGGCCCAGTTTTGTTCCTGATGCAGCTGAGGAGGCACCGAATGTCGACGCTGCAAAGTTCATGGAGTTGCTGGAGAATGCAAGAACTCCATTGTATCCTGGTTGTGAGGATCATTCACCGTTGGAGGTGGTTACAAGACTTTTGAGCATTAAGTCAGATTTTAACATGTCGCAAGAATGCTACAACCGAGTGCTGGAGTTGATTATAGAGATCTTGTCGGCGGGTGCTAAGTTACCTAAAGACTTCTACCGGTCTAAGAGGATGGTGAGATCGCTCTGGATGGGATACAAGAAAATCGATTCTTGTCGCAATGGGTGCATGCTGTACTACAAAGACGACAAGGACGCAGATGTGTGCAGATTTTGTGGTGCTGATCGCTATAAGCCAACTAGTACAGGAAGGTCTACCGGTGCAAGAAGACCGACCGATTCAATGCACTACCTGCCTTTAACGCCGCGGTTGCAAAGATTATTTATGGTGAAAGAGACGGCCGAAAATATGAGTTGGCACATGCGAGAACAGATTGAAGGAGTGTTGGATCACCCATCCGATGGAGAAGCGTGGAAGCACTTTGATCGAGTGTATCCTGATTTTGCTTCAGATCCACGTAATGTCAGGTTGGGGCTATGTTCTGACGGTTTTACTCCTTTTGGTCTTTCGGGATCCCAGTATTCGTGCTGGCCTGTGATTGTCACTCCGTATAACCTACCGCCTTGGATGTGCAAGAAGACCGAGTACATGTTTCTAACCGTTATAATTCCTGGTCCGAACAATCCCAAGAGGAACATTGATGTGTACTTACATCCTTTGATAGATGAGTTGAATCAGTTATGGGAAGTAGGCGCTAACACGTACGATGTTTCCAGGAAGCAGAATTTTCAGATGAAGGCAACCCTTATGTGGACCATCAACGACTTTCCGGCATATGGAATGTTATCTGGATGGAGCACTCATGGACGTCTCTCATGTCCGATTTGCATGGACTGTACTAAGGCTTTTCGCTTGAAACATGGAGGAAAACCGTGCTTCTTTGATTGTCATCGACAATTTCTGTCAAAAGATCATCCGTTCAGAAGGAACAGGAATGCATTCCGTGTCGGCGTTGTAGAGAAGGGTGATCCACCGCCAAGGTGGTGCGGAGCCGCGATATGGGAGGAGGTTAGAGATTTTCCAAGTGCTATCGAAGATCCTACAACTGGGTACAAGTGCGATGGATTTGGTAGAGATCATAACTGGACAAAGAGGAGCATATTCTGGGATCTGCCATATTGGAGTACCAATCTGATCAGACATAATCTTGATGTCATGCATATTAAGAAGAATGTGTTTGATAACATAATTAATACTGTGATGGACGTAAAGGAAAAAACGAAAGACAATCCCAAGGCCAGGTTGGACTTAGCAGAAATATGCAAACGCCCTGCGTTGCATTTGATAGAGCAGAATGGAAAACAGTTCCTGCCGAAGTCAATCTTCTCACTGGACAAGGAGGATAAAGTGAGACTTTGTCGGTGGATCCAGGGCCTAAAATTTCCAGACGGATATGTGTCAAATCTGAGAAGATGTGTCGATCCGAAGGAAAATAAATTGACGGGTATGAAGAGCCACGATTGTCACGTATTCATGGAGAGGTTAATTCCGATTGCATTTCGGGAATTCTTACCGCAGGCAGTTTGGGATCCATTGACGGAGCTTAGCATATTCTTCAGGGACCTTTGTTCTAAGAAATTGCTCGTTGATCGTCTAGAAAAGCAAGAGAAGGACATTGCGGTAACACTGTGCAAGCTAGAGAGGGTGTTCCCTCCTGGATTCTTTGACTCTATGGAGCATTTGCCGATTCATCTATCCTATGAGGCACGTGTTGGTGGACCCGTCGAATATCGATGGATGTACCCGTTCGAGCGACATTTGAATCACCTAAAAAGAAAGGTGAAAAATAAGGCACGGGTCGAGGGTTCTATTTGTGAAGCCTATGTTCTCGAGGAGATTACAAACTTTTGTTCGATGTATTTCAAGCCTCATGTTGCAACTAATAGAACGAGAGCTTCCAGAAACGACGACGGAGATCATGAATGTAATGATACAATACTGAAGGTATTCAATGCTTCAGGAAAGCCGTCGGGTAAAATGAAGAAGAGATATCTGAACGATGATGAGCTAAGGGCTGCTCAGGTGTATGTATTACTCAACTGCGATGAGGATGAAGTAGAGAAGCTGGAGGGGTAAGTAATTAATACGTTTACATTATTTTAATAGTGTTGATTATTAGTGTCACGCCCCGCTCCCGTAGGAGCGATCGTCCTCGCTAAGGCGTGATGCCGTACGAGCCTAGATTGCGCTCGTGCAAGGCAATTCCATAACGGTCGATTACATCGGCGGCGACGGGGTCGTCGCACAGAAGTCCCAAGCAGAAACATTGAATACACTGCAGCGGAATATAAAGAAGAACACATGAACACAAGGCATTCAAAAGAATCTCTTTATTGATATTGAATACAAGATTACATTTGTGGGCGCAAGGCCAAATTACAATGTCTCTCGTGCTCACTTTTCTCTCAATTACAAGTCACTCTGCTCTCTCTCATCTCTCGATTACAATGCTTGAGCCAGCGGAAGCTTCGGAAGGCGATGTCCATACATTATGTCCCGTATAAGTCTTCAATCCACGCGGGCGCACGCTTCGAATCGCCAAGGAACTCCGTGCCTCGACGCCCCCAAGCGAGCTACGCGCCATGAGCTTCTACCTGTGCCTGCACATGAAACACTGTGTGGGTGTCAGTACCACTGTACTGGTGGAGTGAGCTTCTCGCCCACCCATACAAAACCAACACGTTCATTTACTTTGTGCAACATAAACCCTTTTACGATTGTCTTTCTATTCTTGCCTTAGGATCAGTTTTAGGACCAGCGCCTTAGCGCAACTTGTGTATCAGAACCATCCCGTGCTTGCAATGTCAACGTTAACTCATACTTTATCGCTAGACCACTTCTCGTGCTTGCATTGTTGACGCACCGACTTATACTTATCTTTCGAGCCAAACTCTGGGACGTAACGACTCGGTCGTGCCATAACTCGATTCGTGCTTCAATATCTCCGAGGCAGTGCCTCCTTGCTTAGTCTCGCCTACACTTGTGTTGTGACAACGCGGCCGTGCCTCATATTTCGAGGCCGAGCCCAACGACTCAACGTAACTTCACACGACATGCCCTACGGCCCTTTTTGACTTAACTCGCAACTTAACAGTCGACGCCACATCTCGTGCCGAAGCACGTCGCCTTCGCTGTAGCCAAATCTTAGGCTCAGACATTGTGTCTATTTAACTCATACATATTCAACTCAATCCAAAGGCACGCACGCGGATTGCCGCCCGTGCCGACACATCTATATGAAAGGTCACTGGCATTAACTAGCCATATTGGACGTAGCCTGGTAATACGGGACCCTTGCAACGCAAGTAGCGAGCCCCGATGCAAGTCCCCGTCTTACCGATCGCCTAACCAGCGTTGCCTATTACCCAGCTCGGCTACAACCAGTTTCTTCCTAGGCCGAGTCGGTCCCGTGGCCCCGGGGTGCCGCTCGAAGAAACCAACTCTTGTCGACAAGTCGTCCATGACCACGCGCCTACGCTAACTTCTAGACTTAACGTAATGCAAGGTCTTATTATTATTATCACCGTTCCTTTGTTTTACTCTTTCCACTTTTCGTACTTCCTTTGCAGAGCCCCTAACCAGGGTTGCCTCGGCGACTGAACCACAGTCCCGACATATTTTCTCTCGGCGACTAACCATCGCTTAGACATAACATTCTTTGAACTCAAGGAACGGCTACTGCATAGCCTTCCACTTAACTTCTCTTTATAACGTGTTTCCTTAAGTATCGACCGACCGTGGCTAACTTTCCACTGAACCAACCGTGGCTCGTGCCTCTAAACCGACTCGTGTTCTATGCAACGCTGTCGCCCAAGTCATACTTCATATGACGGGCCTTGGGGTCGTGGGACTATTTATCTTGACAACCGCAGAATGAGTGGGACAACACGTAGAATAACTTAGGTCGACCGGCATAACTTTTGCCTAACTCACTCAAGCCTACAACTTAACCCAAGGGACGAGCAAAGGCTATGCCAAGCCTTGCGGGACAGGACCGTGCATGCTTTAGCAAGCATTTGTGCGGCGACGCCTATGAATTAGGCTAACTCTTAACTTTTGCACCGAAGACCAACTTTCCTTCTCCCAAGCCACGGGACGAAGGACCGAGTGTCATTTTCAAAGCACGCCGTGCACCGACTCTAAGCCGACCGTGGGACGTTTTCCATGTTCTAACTTATTTTGACCCGTCGGGATTATTCCCTTAGCTATGTGGATGCGTAGCTTTTATTATCAAGCCTAACTTGTGCAAGTTGAAAACACGATTTGTTATGTGAAGGCAAAGATGAGGCAAGTTCACCGAAACTACCCCACCTGAGCGATGTCTCCGAGCAAGCCGCTGCAAGGCTAAGGCCGAACGCCGTCGGCGTTTCGATTCCTCCGATTGACCTTGCGGGACGGGGCACTACAACATACACCACTCAGAACAAGTCTCGTCCTCGAGACTTTCCTGAGGGCAAGTCATCCTACCATTTCTATGGCCAAGACTTAATCGTACACATTTCGCCTACGCGTTCCTTCGATTCCGAGCCACGCTCGCACTATTATCAATCTTTACTTCAACACGATTTCAAGATCTCGACACACTCCCATATTTCAAGCCTTACTTGAACTAGTCGTATCACTTGGCTAGATCGTGCACGCATTCCAAACTACCCCTCTGCTGAACCGCTGGTCCCCTAGCCGGCTGTGCTCTGTCCTGGCCTCCTCTGACTCCGCGAAGGCGGCAATCCTTCAGCTGGTGATCGGGCGCCCCACAGTAGAGACAGACGCCCAACCTCTTCCTGCAAGCCGCACTGGTGTGCCCCGGCTTCCCGCAGAAGCCGCACGGTGTAGTCGGTCTCTGGCCCTGTCCCTGGTGCTGCTGGACACGCGCCGGTGCCTGCTGGATCTGTAACAGAGGCTGCTGCTGAAATGGCCTCTGCTGCTGCTGCTGCTGCTGAAAGTGGGGGCGCTTGGCCGGTCCCGCACTGGAACTCGCCCCCATAGTATCTTCGCTCCTCTTCGGCCTGAGGCCAAAGTCCTCCTCTGCGATCTGCGCATCCATCAATATCTGATCGAACGTCGCGTCACGGCGACCCGAGGTGCGGGTGCGCACTGCATGAATAAGTCCCCTGCGGAACTTACGAGCCTTCTGCCCCTCATCCTGGATCATACCGGGAGCAAACCTGCTAAGGCGGAATAACTCAGCTGCATACTCGTCCACCGACGAGTTCCCCTGAACTAGACCCACGAACTGGCCCTCCAATGCTGTAAGAGCCACGTCCGGGAAGAACTTCTCCTTGAAGAGCCTCCGGAAGTTCTCCCAAGTCAGCCCTCTCACCGACGCACGAGGATCCGTGCGGTACCATGTCAGCGCAATGTCGAAGAATCGGCTGGCTGCGGCCGAAACCCAAAGCGCTCTAGGAAGCTCTGCCAGCTCCATGCTCCGCTCTACATCCTCTAGCCAGTCATCTGCGTAAAGGATGCCTTCAGTGCCTGTGAAGTCCCTGGAGCTCATCTTCCTGACGTCTAACACTGTCCCCGGCCTGGACTGCTGCTGGCTCGGCTGCTGGCCAGTAGGGCCCTGCACCGTACCCGGTGCCACTCTCTCTACTGCTGCCAGGGCAAGCTGATGCGAGTTCTCCATACTCTGCCTCAGCATCTCGATCTGTCGGTGTGACGCCTCCAACTGGTGCTGCGACGCCTCTGCCTGGGCCCGCTGTGTCTCCATCATCTGCCGAAGGAGAAGGAACATGTGATGTGTATCCGTCGGTATCGGTGGTAGTGGCGGCAGTATCTCAGAAAGAACGGCCGTAACCCTCTGGGGTAGAGGTGGTAGACCTCCCTGCGCAACTGCCTGGGTCTCTGGAATAGTAGAATCACTGGGGGCAGTCTCATGAACCTCCTCCTCGGCCTGATCAGATCTCTCAGGCAAGCTACTCGATCCAGAGGCCTGCGGATGTGTCTTCGTCATCCTGGAGACGAATTAAAACAAGAGATCAATATGGCACATGAGTAGATTATCAAAGAAGGACAGTTAATTTAATACAAGGTGAATAATCATGATAATCAAAAGATCAGAAATTTCCTATGTGTGATTGAGAAACTCCTATCATGTCCTAGGTCCTACGTCCTAATCGCAGGCTCGTAATTAGTACTCTAAGTCGAGCACCATTACGAGATCGCACTAATTGCGACACTGGACCTGCATGGGCCACCACAAAAATGTGTCACGACCCGCACCCTTATGAGGGGCACGAGCACGTGGGTACGTCCAGCCTACGCCGCAGAATCGGCGGTAGAACGCTGTATATAACGTCTGTAAATACCTACGACTAACAGTTTAAATATACCTGTACAGTATATACTCTCCGAATGGAGGTAACATAATAATACAGTCTCAATCACAGAATAAAACTAAGGTAGATAGCTCAGAGGAAAGACATATGATAGATGAAGAGTAAAATAAGTCCACAGTCTAATACAAGCCCAGATATATACATCACAGAGTATCAAAATAGAATATAGAAACTACAGTCTGATAAGCTAGCTGGATCGCAGTCCAGTCAAACCTAGCTAACCTACACTACTCTGGAAGTACAAAATCTAGTGGCTCCACTATAAGGCCACGATCTAAGGCTACACCATCTGACTCGATCCCATAATAGGTCGAGCAGTCCGCATCAGAATCATCTGTAATATATCATAACGGTATCCTGTCAGGAAAATGAGCAAGTACAAACACTAACAGCAGTTCCATGTGAATTGACAAATTCTATAAGAGACAGCATAATGAACTACAAGACAAAGATATATGAAGACTTGGGAACCGTTCGGAAGTCGAGTTACAACCCTTAAACCAAACAAGGACCGGGGTTGTAACTCTTCTCCCGAGCAGAACTTAGTCTCCAATTAAGGTACAATGTAAAAGAAAGTAGAGCATGTGAGTAACTGTATATCATGGCATGGTGAGAAAATACTGAATGTAGAACAGAACAGGATATACGATAAGACAAATAAATATAAAATGTGATTTGAATTATTAGAGCGATATGTGATCGGCTTGGGATAAGTGACAGGACAGGCTATCCACTTGGCCCGGCAATCCGCGGTGACCTCAACGGAGAGACATGCCGGCCAACCTGGATAACGAGCACAAGGCAAGGAATCTCGCTACACCCTTCGTGAGGGAAGAGTGGCGCAAGCACATGAATAGTGACAGGGTGGCTTGGATCACATAGCCCCTAATAATTCCCCATCCCCGAATAGTACAATGGATCTGGACATGACACGTCATGGCACGTGACTTCGTAAGAGGGTAGCAAATCCTCTTAGAAATCGGTGTCTATACAAGTACAGGGAACAAGACAGGGAGTGTACCCATATACCCAGAAATCCAGGAACAATATCTCATGTCATGATCCAATGTGTACTAGTCCGTGAGCTATCGTGACTAAGAATCAAGTAAGACACTACGACTGAATCGGATATAGCAGATATCAAGACAATGAAAACTATCAGTGAATGTACTCGCCTGCTGTCCTGAGCTGTATGGTATATCAATGCTCAGAGCGGTATCAGAAGACCTAAATATGAGATACTGTAAGTTAATTTAGGTTTAAACAAGTTTAGGAATGATTTACAATGAATGATATGCAATCTAGGTCAAACTAGGTCTCACTGAGTCACACTAAGTCCTGTCAAGTCAATCTAGGTCAAATCAAGTTATATCAAGTCAATCTAAGCCGAACCAAGTCAATCCTAGGTCATACCAGGCATCACGGGTCAAAACAAGTCGAAGAAAGTCAAACGGGATCAAGAGTTGGCCTAGAGTTGACTTTTGGTCAACTGGTCAACTCTGGTCAACTCTGGTCAACTCTAGGTCAACTCTAGGTCAACCATGGTCAACCCTAGGTCAATGGTGACTAATAGTTGACTTTTGGTCAACTACACAAGTCTAATGAAAATCGGAACAAATTTGGGTAAAGTGTTGACCCATAGTTGACTTTTGGTCCAAAAAGTCAACCGTGGTCAACCGGGGCCAAGACTAGGTCTAGACGACTATTTCTAACTATTACCAACCTCTACAACCCATATCCAAGTCCATCTTGGACTTCGAAACTCATATCTTGGCCGTAGGCCAATATCCTATTTTACCCTTAAAAAGGGTAAAATTCTAGCTTCGGCAACTATCCAGTTAGCCTACCTACGCTTGATATTTTGACCCGATCTCCCTAGGGTAGTATGATACTAGCCTATACATATAATATCTACCAAAATACCTAGGTATCGTGGACATTCGGTCCACGATACGGCCCGTTGTCAAAATCTTGAATATTTCAAGATACGCACCGATACGGCGCGATACGGGCGCCCTACGACCCCGAATTCCACCCGGAAGCCTACCCGCAAAATATAAATCACGTATTCATGCCCCACGCCAAGTTTCAACTCAATCGGATACTCCGAACTCCGTTTCACCCTCTAACTCGGTTTTTTCCCTTTTTTCTATTCTAGCCTTTTTCCTATTCTTCCAACTTCTTTCAATCTTTCCTTCTAACCTCTAATTCTTTTCTAACTTCTCATTCCATAATCTTTTTCTACTCTTCTCTACGATTCCAACCATATATAATACTTATATATATATCTATATATATACCTATATGTATAGGTAAAAAAAGGGGGGTGTAAATAGGCCTAAAAGCCAAGGTGGGGGGGTCTGTTTCCTGCAGCAGGTAGCTGCTGCTACTGCTGCAACAAGCTGCTGCTGCTGCTGCGTTTAATCTTCTTCTTCTTCTCCTCTTCTATCTCCCTATATAATACACTTCATATATATATATATATATATATATATATATATATAACTAGATATCTATATATTATCTATCTAGATATCTATCCATCCCTCTAAATATATATATAACACACACACATCCATATACACACATCCATATACACACATCCATGTATATATATAAATACACTCATATAACTATATATATATATATATATATATATATATATATATATATATATATATATATATATATATATATATATATAAAATATATATATATATATATACATATCCATATATATATATATATATATATAAACACACACACATCCTCTCACAACACCACCATCCCCATGACACAATATCACCCTCCTCTACACACACACAAATACATAAATAAATACACACACATAAATACACATGTATACATATATATATGTATATATATATATATATATATATATATATATATATATATATATATATCATTCACAAAATGATTAAATCCTAAATAATCCTTAACCTATTTTTCTAGGGAAAACCTACAAATTTGTGGGCAAATGGAAGAGAATGGTCATATCTCTAATTAATGTGAATGAACTATATGCAAAAGAGAATTAAATTGAGAGATTAATGCATACCTAATTGTAGGTTGGAGAGGAAGAAGAAAGCTTTTGAAAAGAAATTAATTTGGAAGAGAGAGAGAGAGAGTTGGAGTGTTACTTAGTGAAGAAGGAAGAGAGGGGGGGGGGGGGGGGGCTGTCTTGGCCGGCCAAGCATGGTGGGGGTGTGAGGGGCACTTGTAAATTACAAGTTTACCCCTCCCTAAGCCTAATATTAAACAATTTCCAAATTAGGTTTAGGAAGTTGCTAAAAATAAATAAAAATTATAATTAAACTAAATTACTCATGGGGAACTAGTCCAAACTCTTAAACCCTAATTTTTAGTGCGGTGGGCCATGGTTAGCTAACAGGCTAATTACAGCTCAAGTCGAAATTCACCGGGGTCCCGAATTAACTCGGAATGCGATGAAATTCGAACCCGACTCCTATAATAATTAAATAATAATATTCATGAAATAAAATTCCCAAAAATATTATAAAATGGAAAATTACCATTTTATCCCTAACTGAAAAAAGTGAGGGTGACATGTACTAACAGTTCTATAAGTGAAGAAGAATCATAAATGCTCCAAACACAAAAGTCATCGTATAAAGTAAACGTCCAAGTACAAGTAAACTGAAATGTAAAACTGGATACATGTCCAGTTACAAAATGATATAGTCTAATACATGTCTACTCTTAAGAGTCTAAGTAAACAAAAGACATCTAGGCGAGGTTCCCCGCAGGAACATCCTCGTAAGGCAGAGCCGGGTCCTCGGCAGTAACTCCATAGTATGAGTCACAGAGTAACTCCTCCTCAGTAAGGACACCTACAACGTTATCCTGTCAGGACGGGAGCAAGTACTAAATCTAGCAAACTAGCATATGATACATGGAAATGAACATGAGAGGAATAACTGGAAAGCATGGCATCACATAGTCTATCATGGCAAGGATACATATGTCATAGCAACAGATGTATATGTAATGTTTAAAACTGTAGCAGGTACGTGATTGGTCAATAGATGTACAATGTGCTGGGGGCACATAATGAAATATACTTCCGTACAAGTAAAACGGCGACAGATGTACATACGTACAAATCCGCGTTGAGATAAAGCCTACGACAAGGTATACATATAAAATACGACCTTGCTCGGTACATACGTACGGGAGAAGGGGGCATAATCACGTACACTACTAACAGTTTCCCCATAACCCATATCCTAATCATGTGAGAGATACATCAAGTCTGTTCTAAGCATGGTAGTAACTGAAAGTATAACATGTAGAGATCTAACTTGCTACCCCAAGGATCAGCATTTAACATGGTGGGGTTTGCAGTTCATTTATGTAACAACATGTAAAGTTCGTAAAAAGTACTTGCCTCTAGCAAAGCAAAACAAAACAAGCTGCGATAACAATGCTATGGATGTCTGGTAGCTCGTCACTGTAGAAGTAAATACAACAACTTAGTTTTTACACTAAGCTAAAACACTAGGACACTAATTTGTGAAACACGACTTGTGACTGGGCACCTAGCCAAAATGATAACTTGGCATAGGAGACCAATGTGGGGTGACATACTATGTTAACTAACTTTCTAGGGCCTTTACACTAGTGAGGGATGGGGTTCAACACGACTAAAACTCAAAAATAGCACAAAAGCTACAAGTCGTAATTAAACAACAAATAAACCAAAAGACCATTGTGTTCTAACAATTTTAGAGATAGGCAAAAAGCCTAGTTTTTCTTAAAGTAAAGTACCAAAGTGATTCTTGTTAATCATAGAAATTTATTATAATTTTTCTGGAATTTATTAACCAGTACAAATATTTTATAAAAATCAGTTTTCCTAAGTATTCAGAAAATGAGTTTTGGTTTCATATGCCAAACTAGTGGCAAAACAGTAAATTAAATACTACAAAAATTATACTAAATTAGCTAACTTAACATAGTATCTAAAAACTATTTTTCCATAATTTTAGCAATACTTTAAGTATTTTTAGAAAATCAAAAACAGCATTGCACACAATAATTAATTATCTGCGTATTTTGTCCATGTATATAATTTGAACCAAAGTTCAAATACAGGACCCAAGGCCATGAATCAAGTCCAATATGACTTGTACAGGTCTTGAATGTGTGAAAACACATTTGAGCCCAAATACCCATGCTAGGCTTGGACACCAAATGGTTGCGGTAATTTAAATACAATAAAAATACAAGTTGGTAATAGTCAAAATAAATATTATTATTTTAATAAGGCAAATTTGTACAAAAGAATATATACATACCTATGCTAAAAGTATATATAGATATATAAGGAAAAATACTTAATTTATAGAGTATATATATATATATATATATATATATATATACAAATATATATATATACATAAGAAAACACTTAATAACATAGTGTATATATATATAATATACATACGTATGAAAATATATATATTAACATATGTATATAGAATTTTACTAACTATATAAAATATATACATATATTTTAAATACTGTTAAAATACAGTATATATATATATATATATATATATATATATATATATATATATATATATATATATATATATATATATATATATATATATATATATATACTAATATATATATACATATTTATATATAAAAATACAAAACAAAAAAAGAAAAAGAAAAGAAAACAGAAAAGAAAAGAAAAAGGAAACAGAGAGAAGAGGGGGGCTCGAACCCTGTCCTCAGGAAGGGGGGGGTGTTTTGATCACTGCGTGCTGGCCAGTGGGCCAGCGGCTCGCTGTGTTAGGAATAGGTTTTAGGTAGATTTTATTAGGTTTTAGTTGTTAAAAATAGTAACACGAAATATCGCTCTGTGTCCTGACAGTTTGGGACACAGAGTCTGCGTGTCCGTGCTATGCACGACACGCACGAGCATCGATTTACGTGTCCAAGCTTACCAAAGGATCACCCGTGTCCTGACGAGTCACCCATGCTAAATCGAGACGCAAATAGACACGAAGACAAACCGACACGTACGTGTCCGGCTAGTCGGGGGGGTTTGAGAGTGCTGGCCGGCGGCGTAGGCGTCGGGGTCGGGGCGCTCCAGTGGCGCTGGGCTCGGCGTGACAGGGCGAGTCGAACGGTGGCGGTTGTGGTCGATGTAGGTTGCTGTGGAGCTGGTGGTGGTGTGTCGCCAGAGTTAGGGTTAGGTCTAGGGTTTAGGTCGAAGACGAGGGGCTGCGGTGGTTGTGGTGGGGTGTAAAGCTAAGGTTTGGGTTTAGGAAGGAAGGGGGGTTTATTTATAGGTTTTTAGGGCGGTGGGGATGGCCGGGAAAGGCGGGAAAGATCGGGGTCGGTCGCCGACGACGTGGCTGGTCGTCGGGGGCAGGTGAGAGAAGGTCGTGGGGTCTTTTAGGTTTAGGTCCCTAGAGTTTAGGAATTTGCACTATGGTCCTAGCAATTGTTAAATGCAAAATTTAATTTGCATTCCACACTCTGAGACATTTCAATAATTGCATACTGCCATTGCAACAATTCAAATAATTACAAAATTTTATTATAACAATTATAATAATTGCAAAGCACCTTTAAAACAATTCAAAAAATTACAAAATAATATTTTTTGTATTTAAAACTCATTTAAAATCATTTAATAATTCTAGAAAAATTCCTAAAAATTCCTAATAATTATTTAAGGCTATAAATGACATTAAAATTTAATTAACATAAATAAAAATGAATTTGAAAATCAGGGGCTTACAAGTCTTCCCTCCTTGAAAAATTTCGTCCTCGAAATTCACAAGGATTGAAGACTCGACAATATTCTAACATAGCAAGTATTGCAATCAAATGACTAAGGCTATGATCGAAACTAACCTCTAAGGTATCAAGCGGGAACGGGTGGTTCCCCCGCAGCGGTTGGATCGAACAAGTAAGGGTATCTCTCCCTCATGTCCGACTCCCTCTCCCAAGTAGATTCACCTGGGGAGTGACGGCTCCAAGCTACTCGTACTAGGGGTATAACCTTGTTCCTCAGCCTCTTCTCTCTCCGGTCTAATATCTCCACTGGCTGCTCAGAAACTGTAAGGCTCGGTCCGACCTCCAACTCTGAATGATCTAGCACATGACTGGGGTCTGGAACATATCTCCTCAGCTGAGATACGTGAAAAACATCGTGAACTCCTGCTAGATTGGGTGGAAGTGCAACCCTGTAAGCTACCTCTCCGATCCTGCCAAGTATCTCGAACGGCCCGATGTATCTGGGGCTCAGCTTCCCTCCTCGTCAGAACCGGATCGTCCCTCGAGTAGGTGATATATTCACTAGCACCATATCACCGTCTGCGAACTCCATCGGCCTACGACTAGCATCAGCCCAGTGTTTCTGCCTGTCCTGAGCTACTCTGAGCCTGTCTCTGATCATCCCGACTTTCTCTGCTGCATCCGTGATCATCTCTGGCCCAAGCATAACTCTGTCTCCGACATCATCCCAAAAGAGCGGTGTCCGGCATCGTCGTCCATATAGCGCCTCGAAAGGAGACATACCAATACTGGCCTGGTAGCTGTTGTTGTATGAAAACTCTACCAAGTGCAGATGGCTCTTCCATGATCCTCCGAAGTCCAGCACGCAGGTCCTCAGCATATCCTCCAGTGTCTGTATCGTCCTCTCGGACTGCCCATCTGTCTGTGGGTGGTACGCTGTACTGAACTTGAGCCTACTGCCCAACTCCTCCTGCAAGCTCCTCCAGTAGTGGGATGTGAATCTGCTGTCTCTGTCTGACACGATGCTCACCGGCACTCCGTGTAGGCGAACTATCTGCTGCATGTATAGCTCTGCCAACTTCTCGGTGGAAAGCCCCACCTTGAAGGGTATGAAGTGCGCACACTTCGTCAGCCTGTCTACGATGACCCAGATGGCATCCTTCCCTCCTTGGGAATGAGGAAGCCCTGAAACGAAGTCCATCGTAATATGTTTCCACTTCCACTCGGGAATGGGTAATGGCTGCAACAAACCAGCTGGCCTCTGGCGCTCTGCCTTGACCTGCTGGCAAACTAGGCATCTCAAGATGAAACGTGATACATCCCTCTTCATCCCGTGCCACCAAAGATGTTCCCGCAAGTCACGGTACATCTTGTTAGCACCAGGGTGAATAGAATATCTCGATCGGTGCGCCTCCTGTAAGACTGCCTCTACCAGCTCTCCCTTCGGCACGCACAACCGGCTGCCATGCCTCAGGGATCCATCCTCCGCTACAGTGAAGTCATCCAGCAATCCAGCTAATGCCTGGGGTCGAAGTCTGCGAAGGCTCTCATCTGTAGACTGTGCCTCCCTGATCTGCTCCATCAAACCTGACTGAATGTCAAGCGCCATCATCTGTATTACTGATCCTGGCCGAACTAGCTCGATACCGAGCTTCTCCAGATCCTCCCGCAAATGCCGATCAATCATCAGGTACCATGCCATCGGATGCCTGCTCAGCGCATCCGCCACCACATTTGTCTTCCCAGGGTGATACTGTAAATCGATGTCGAAGTCCTTCATCAACTCCAACCATCGTCTTTGCCTCATGTTCAGCTCTTTCTGCGTGAACACATACTTCAAGCTTTTGTGGTCGGTAAAGATTTCCACACGCTCTCCGTATAAGTAATGTTTCCATAACTTGAGTGCAAAGATCACCGCAGCTAACTCGAGGTCATGGGTAGGATAATTCCTCTCATGAGTCCGCAACTGCCTAGATGCATAAGCAATTACTTTCCCATGCTGCTGTAGAACACATCCTAGCCCCTTCCCAGAAGCATCACTGTATATGGTGAAACCTCCAGAACCTGAAGGTAAAGTCAGAACTGGAGCGGTCGTCAGCCTCCTCTTCAGCTCCTCAAATGCTGTCTGGCAGTCCTCAGACCAAATGTACTCTGCGTCCTTCCGCGTCAGCTTCGTCATGGGTTCAGCTATCCTAGCAAAGTCCTGGACGAACTTTCTATAATATCCTGGTAAACCCAGAAAGCTCCTGATCTCTGAAACTGACGTCGGAGCCTTCCACGTCTCAACTGCAGCAATCTTCCTGGGATCCACCGAGATTCCATCTCCAGTGACTACATGGCCGAAAAACTCCACTCGGTCTAAAAAGAACTCGCACTTTGGCAATTTGGCAAACAATCTCTCCTGCCTAAAAATCCCCAAAACTATCCGCAAGTGCTCTGCATGCTCCTCAGGAGTCTTCGAGTATATCAGGATGTCGTCGATAAACACTGCGACGAACTTATCCAGATACTGGTGAAATGTCTTATTCATCAAGTTCATAAAGACAGCTGGCGCATTTGTGAGACCAAATGGCATCACCAGAAACTCGTACTGCCCGTACTTCGTGTTGAACGCCGTCTTCTGGATGTCTGCTGGCCTAACCTTCACCTGGTGGTACCCGAATCTCAAGTCTATCCTGGAAAACACCTTCGCCCCGCTCAACTGGTCGAACAAATCATCTATCCTGGGCAGAGGATATTTGTTCTTGATGGTGATGGCATTCAAAGCCCGATAATCAATACACAACCGGACTGTACCATCCTTCTTAGGCACAAAGAGCACTGGTGCTCCCTATGGAGAAGCACTGGATCGAATAAAACCCTTTTTCAACAGGTCATCAATCTGCTCTCTATGGCCTCCTTGGGATTCACTCTATAGCAAGCCCGGGATACTGGTGATGAACCCGGCACCAAATCTATAGTGAACTCCACATCTCTGTCAGACGGAAGTCCTGGAAGATCCTCTGGGAATACATCCATAAACTCCCTAATGATAGGGTGTGGCGGTGCTGCGTCCCCGACTGTAGCACAACAGTTCGGCTCTAGGCTGATCTCCGGCCCTGTCCTACTGACTCTGAACGGTGCTGTGCCTGGGGGACTGAACAAAACACTACCCTCATGGCAATCTATAGATGCATGGGCATAGCTAAGCCAGTCCATCCCCAATATGATATCATAACCGGGGAGTGGCATCCCAAAGAATTGCCCCTCGAACTCTCTCCCGGCTATCATAATAGAGCATCTATAGCTAGCTCTAATAGGCACTGGTCCTCCTCACGTCATTACTCTACTAATCTCCGTAGTAGGTGTAGATACTAAGTGATGTTCTTGCATAAACTCTAATGATAGGAAGCTATGAGATGCACCAGAATAAAATAAACATAGAGCTAGAAAAGTATGCAAATAAACATGACCTGTAATGACGTCAGCTAAGTAATCCGGCTCCGAAACCTGCTCCGGCTCCGGCTCAATGGCTAGACTATAAACCCTCCCCTGAGGTCCCTTCTGCTGCTGCAGATGCTGCCCGAATCTCTGCTGCTGAGTCGGGAGCGGTCCTCTAGTCTTCACTACTGGGCACTCTCGAATCTGATGGGTGACAGACCCACAAGCTAAACACTGCTTCAACCTTTTCCTGCAGACGGTGTGATCATGCCCTGGTCTTCCGCAGAAAGAACATATAGCTCCCCTCTGCTGCTGCTGCTGCTGCCGGGGTCCCGGGGCTCTAACTGGCGGGGTCTGATGATGTGGTGTAGGGGGACGATAAGTCTGCTGGGGTGGCGTCGGCGCTCTCTGCTGGAAAGCCTGACGCTTGGACGGACCCTCATGGTGTACAGAAGCCAGCCTCTTGCATGACAGAAGACGCTCCTCAATACTCCGGGCCAGCTCTAGGCTCTGGTAGTAGTCAGTCGTACCGTTTGCCACTATAAGAATGCCAATGTCTGGAACTAGACCGTGGCAAAACCTACGGGTCATCTCCTCTGGATCAGCAACCAGACTAGGAGCAAAACGGCTCAGGCGACTAAACTCTCCCGCATAGTCATCAACAGAACGGTTCCCCTGCTGGATGTTCTGGAATCGTAGTCCTATGGCTACTCTAGCAGTGGTCGAGAAGAACTTCTTCTTGAACTGGGTCTTGAACTGGTCCCAGGTGGCTCTACCTCTCGCGAACAACGGCTCATTCCTGAACCAGACTACGGCTAAGTCTATCAGCAGAAATCCTGCTGCCTCGACCTGAAGATCATCCGGCATCCTAACTCCCAGAAGCTTCCTCTCTACAGAATCTAGCCAGTCATCAGCTACTACTATGCCCTCAGTCCCTGAGAACTCCTTGGGATTCAGACCCATGAAGTCCTTGACCGTCCCCGTTCTCTGCCGTGGCTCTACATATGGTGGGACCACGGGACGTCCCTCAGAACGCTCCATGCTCTGGCGGAGTAGGGTAGTCTGCTCCTGATGGGTTGTTAGGAACCCCTGGATCAGTGTGAGCAGCTGGGTCCCGTCGAGTGTGACGGAAGCCTGGGTGGGTATAGTGATAGGGGGTGGTGGAAGTATCGGGTCCTGCCGGGCCTGGGATGTGGAAGGTGGTATCTGGGTCTGTGGATCTGTGGAGTGGGGGAATGTGGTAGGTGGAGGCACTACGCCAAAATATGCATTTTTCGACAGACCAAAACCGTCGTAAATCTCATTAAACGACAGTTTTGACCTGTCAGAACATCCGTCGTTAATAGCGCGTCCCAAAATTTAAACGACAGTTTTGGACTGTCGTTTTATAGCTAAATAAAATGACAGTTATTATCTGTCAAATAAAAATGACGGACTAAAACTGTCAAATAACCTGTAAATTGGGTTGGCAATATTTTACTTTTTTTCAACTGGTAAGGTCTGTCGTTCTTTTTGGAATCATAATTAAAAAAAAAACTAAATTCATTCCTATAAAATCTGTTTAAACATGTTTATCCTCTATATAAAACTGAAATAGATCTGGAAAAAAAAATTCATATGAACATCAACAATGAAAAAACTCAATCAAAATTGTATTAACTAATAAATGTATTAAGTTTACATAGCAGTATTCCATCAACAAACAAAAAGTAACTCCAATGTTGCTAGCTCACAACGGTTTCATTCTCATTGTAAACCAAAAGAAGAGAAAGTTATTGTTAGCTTACAAGCTCAAGTGCAGTACAAAAAAGAGAATTTTCAACCTCACAGACTGAACTTAATATTTTGTCCAATTGATGATTTCACCAACAGTAATATCATCAAACTTTTCGTTTTTATTGAACATCTCATTGCCATCAAAAATTTCATCGACAATGATATTACAAGCTTCATCATTCAATGTTGCATCTGTATTCACACGTCAAATAGCAATAACTTTCTTTCTAAATTTTCAAAAGACAAGTCTTTATGAGGCAAGGTAGCCTGATCATGTCCCTACATATTCAAAGAAATTATATAAAGTTACATACCTATATAACAAGAATAGAAATAAATGACATGAAAAAAAAACATAAGTCGTAGACATCTTTCTTAAAGAGTATGTAAAATGTCAGCTCAAAATGATCAACAACTATAAAATGAAAGTCTGGGCAATTCTTGGTATATGATAATCATTTGCGAATTTGTGGAAATTAACGCTATTGTTATATATTTTTAAGACCTAATGTACGTTAAAGTGCACTGAAAGGAAAAAAAAAAGTTCTTAGTTTTTTTGTTTTGTTTTGTAACCTAATTAATAGCAGGTCTCAGTATACAAACAATTGGTAAAAGAAAGGTAATTTCACATGCAGTAATCTCTGAGAAACATAACACATGCAAATATTAACAAAATCGAAAGACTCAAGAATGTTATAGAATAGCAGAGAATTAGCAGAACCAAAAGGTAACCCAGTAAAGTGCAATTTAAACCTTACGAGCTTTTTAATTTTTAAGGTTTATCACAGCAGCTTTGGACTGAGTTATGGAAATGGAGAAATTTGCAGCTCTAATAAGTAATAACTTAAGATGTTGGTTTTGTCCATTTTCATATTTTAATCCAAAATACGAGTAAGTTTAGAAAGATCGGAAGCATGATAGTATGCGTTTACAAAGAGAACATAACCCACCTGAACTAGATTGTCTATTTTGGTATCATCTCCTATCACTGTATCTCTCCAACTACAAAGTGTAAATGAATCAAACATTAGCAAGAATAAATAAAATTAGTGTTGACAGTTTTATTTATATTGTGTATGCAGCTGCATAATTTGTCTATATCTACCAAGGAATCAATGTCATGAAAGAGTTTAACTTCCATGTTCCAATATGGAGGCCCTTTTTACTGATATTAACATGTCTATACTATACCTTCAGTTTGTGCAACTCACCTGCCTCTATCGATGCATGTATTAGCACCTATTTCCACGTAATTTCCAATTTTTACATTCAGCTCCTATAAGAAGATCAGAACAATATAGCATTACTAGATTTTTGAGTCATATCCATTTAGATTAAGATCTCTAAGTGGCTGAATATAAGGCAACAAATTATAATTATGGAAACTTTTAAGAGTACATTAATAATTTTGAGATAATGTCATGAATAGCATGCTGAACTCAATGAGCATAACTGAGAGAGAGATTTCACAATCAATGACTTCAGAGTATATGAAATGAATCACAATGCATCCAAATTTTCGTCCAAACTTATAAACAAAATAGGGCTGAAAATGGAGCAAACCTCCAAGTCAATGATTTTCACAGTGTATGAAATGAATCACGATGCATCCTCATTTTTTATTTTTGTCCAAACCGTTAAACAAAATAGGGCTGAAATGGAGCAAAACTCCCAAGTTGAGAGATTATGAAAATTTGACAAAACTTTGTAAGATGCTGTTAACATGATGTCTATCAACTTTGTGAAAAATGGGGCCAAGTTGTTTGCCAAATGATCAACAGGCAAGATAGGGGCTTGGGTTTGCTAAGAAGACTGGTTGGCAGATAGAACTTACTTTATTGGTGGTGAAGTTTAAACATCAACATAGTGAAAAAGTTGCCGCTATTTGTATATAATTTTGTAGAATACTTTAGGTAATTGAGATAATATCAACAACTATAGACCAACTATATTAACATCTTCACTTGTACCTAAAATATAGCCTAGAATTAAGGTAAATTTGAAGAGAAGAAAGATCGAAGGAAAAAGTTATTACTTTCTTGTACGGACCATAACAATTTGCCGTACTTTACCCTTTACTTTGAGAGCCTTGATTTTTTTTCCCTCGTAAAAGCAAAGCACAACACATATTCTCTATACCAATCTGAGCTTGGATAATGTAATACTAGAAACACAAGTGTATTTTCTTCTTTTTTAAGTTTCATGAGATTTATTCTTCCTAAGAGTTTGTGTCGCTTGGCCAAGATCAACATAAGCAAATCAACCTAAGCTCCTTATGGTTAGGAAAATAATGACAGTAAAAATTGTGTCCATGTGCCATGAGGCTTCCGCTAATACAAGATGTGTGGAGGGTAAATTAAAGACATGCAGAACTTTACCCTCAATAAGGATGACAAACTTATTAACACATTAAAATAATGTAGAAACCACTACTAGTACCCTGCTTGTCCCGGAAGATAACAGATCCTCAAGCTAATCATCCTTCCATATAGCAACGTCTATCGGCTTTTATGAGTATGTGAAACAAGGTGCCATTACAAGCACTATAGCATCATTTACTTTATAACGTCCTCATTTCCTCTTCTTCTAGATTTCTAACTTCTTTCTACTTGATGCCTCGAATATCAGAATATCTTGATTCATTGTTTTATAATTTTTTCTTCCGGTCCTTAGTTCTAGTAGCTATTCAATATTGACTTTCAGCTTAACAACTGACAGTTCAAAATCTTCATCAATTCGCCATCGATTCTTAAATGCAAGATGCATTTTTTATTTTGAGTATCAGATCATTATTCTTAGTTTTTTTATTATTATCTTGATAGATCTTCTACGTTTGACAAGCACGGGAAAGACGAGCACCGAAAAATGGTGTCCAAACCCGTAACCATGTTTGTATGCGTGCGACATAAGTGACTTACTGTACGTATCTGAATTGTCCGTATCTTGTATCCATATAATGTCCTTATCTTTATTTGTGAAACACTAAGTTGGACGGACAAGGATAGGACATGGTAACACAGACAGAACACCTACTATCCTAGAGTATTTTGTTGTCCTATACTTAACATTATGTTGCACGGACACGAATATGACACCACACAATGAGGACACGGTGACACAGACACCACCTATTTTGGTGTCCTAGAATATTTTGGAGTGTCCAGGTTGTGTCCAATATATTTCCCGTACATGTCCAACACGACATGATCCACATTTTTGGATTGTCCGTGCTTTCTAGGTGTAACATATTATATCCTTACCAAAAACTAGCAAAAAATAAGAACTAATCAATTATAAATGCACAACTTCCGTATCCAGGTGCAAACTTCAAACTTGCTCAATATTTGATTTTCGAAAATAAAGTATAACAAGTTTACCTAAAGTGAGTGAGTGAATATCCTCTGAATACTACCAGAGTTTTCTTCTTGTCAACGTTCTTGTCAACCCATCTAGCCCAAGTAGCAACGTTCTTCCATGACCTTGAGAACTGGATATACACGGCCACCTTCTTGATAGTACTCGATTCTGATAATTTTAAGGTGAAATAGAATGGTTTAATTGCAAGAACTGAAATCAGTAATTTGAAATTCTCAATAAAATAATTGAACTTGGAACAAATCAGGCTCTTACAAATTTATAGACAATCAGTATGGCTAAAAAGATTGCACCTGTTCAACACGGATATAATGCAGTAGCTATAAAAGAAAATATGGAATTTTGAAAGTGAAAGAATGTGAATGATTACCCTCAAGATGTTTTATCGTGATTCCACCAATGGCATGTATTGAACACTATTTTGTCGGCTCCTCTGTATGTAGGTGTTGTTTCATCCAGCAAGTCTAATCTGAGCTTCTCATCCTCCAACCCATTTGCATTTTTATGAAACAATTCTCTAACCAGAAATGGGGATCTTACATAATCGACAGAGCAGCCATAATCCTACATTGTAAAAGCAAGGAAACCTGAGTCCAACTACATATATAGGAAGTTCTCAAATTTAAAAATGAAACAAACAAGAAAGAACCTTTATACCTCAAATCTGAATGAGTAATATCCTTTTGTTTTGAAGTCATGTCGCCCTGAGACCTCATAAACTTTTTTTCTTTTAGCACTGTGGCGGAGTATGCACACCAGAGATTACCACATATTCCGATTTAGCGAATCACCGACAAAAAGTAAACATTTCCCTCTCAATCTTGCTAGAAAATCAGTCACATTCAAGCTATCAGAAGCAAAGCAGATCAATTGGTATCCTTCATATAAATCATAGCACAACAACTAATAAGTGGGTTTTGCATTCAATATCAATCGTAACAACTTAATGTACTTTCTCTCTCTCGCAAATTAAGAAGTTGAGAAGTTTAGATTGGTTTGTACTGTTGAAGTACCTGTGTACCTTTGAGAATTGGAAAATATGTAGGTATTTCACATTTTGGTGATCTTTCCAGGCAATTTCTTGAAAAATCATATCTAGAGTAGTGTGTCAGTGGTAACTGGTAACCGGTTAACACTAGCTTAATCAAAACTCTTTAAATGTTTAAAATGATAATTTATCGAGATGGATCGAGGTATTACCAAGCTTTTGCCTTGTATTTTTCAAAGTCAGAAGGGTCTTCCTTCTTACCTACAACATTAACAATCAAATTGAGTAGGATTCAGGTATAAATTCTGAAACCAAAATATTTTTAGTTGGGTTCAGATTCTGTGTGAATCTGCCCAAACTTGGACTACTGCCAGCCCTAATCCTGATGGTCAAGCATTCAAATTTGTACACGAAATATTCTTAGGAAGTTTCTTGGTTCAGCATAACAAGGTTACTAGGAGGTAGGGGATTACATTTGTCGGTTAGTTAACCAGATGTGCAATTTATACAACCTAAATCGAGCTAAGAGACCCCCAAAACTTACCTAATTTGTTTTTTTTGATCGACTGGGCTCGTACATCGTTCATATCCGAGATAGTTACCATCGATCAGTTGCAAATTTCTCACAAAAATTGTGGCTACCAAGTATGGATGGATGGATGGATGGAAGCTTTATGTTGTTACTATTGCAAGCAATGAGGGTCCATTAGGTGGGTAGTATCTTCCAACACTATATGTTGAAACCCACCCCATATGTTCAAAATCATGCTTACGTACACATCGAAGGTGCATGGTCGTCACGTTAAGTAGCGAACCATCAGAATGATCAGAACATGCAGGCTGCCTCCAGTTTATGATTGCATCGGCAAGTTGCAGTATGCATATGTAGAGGGCGTTTAAGAAAAAAATGGATTTAAAGAAGCAGCATCGACACATGACAGTGGACCCAAACTGCAATCAGAGTTCAGAACATCTCCAAGGTTCATTCCGAGGTTATATGTGGTTTCACACTTGCCTGTACTATGTTTATTATACATTTTGTATGTTTTTAATTCAGGGATGTGATTCTTTCACATTTTCCTTATAATTTATTGTTATTTTCTTTAATATTGAGGATTTGATATAAGTAACTTTTTTTCCCTTCTAAGTTCTAATAAGAGTAAATAAAAAGGAAAAAATAAATGTTATGCCGAGGATAGTAGGGTTGTGAGATACACATATAAGCTAATTGCGAAAATATCATGAACTATTATGTGTCGTACTAATCATAGTTTGCAGTATCATCCGATACCGATCTGATACAGCCGATACCGATAGGGTTTGGCATGTCCCGATCCGATACCGACCGATACCCGTTACTGAATGATATTGACATTTGGGGTCTCTTTTTTAGTCAATTCGGCAAAGAAAATTGAAAGAAATAGACCAATAACCAAAGGTATAAAAACATAGTAAGGTTGTAAAAGAAGAAAACTTTTTAGTCGCATATAAACCAATCGACAAGGGTGACTATTATTTCATTCAATTTCAAAACTACTAAAAATAACTGCCTAAATATGTAAAAAAATATTAATGTTAATAATTTATTAATAATTATTTGTTTTTCGATACCAAAAAATCTAATACTCTGATCCGATACTGATGACATTGTCGATACCGCCGGTACCGATACTCATAGGAATAGCCCGACACCAATTCCGATACCGATATTGCAAACCTTGGACTACTATTAATCAATCTTGCATGCATAATCACAAGTTATGGACATGTAACAACCATCCATAAGTGTCGATCAATATTTGTGTGAAATGAAAAATCCATATTTCATAATTGACCCCTCTTCCTTCTCAAACCCCTTTACTTCCAAATTTAGGACTAATTTAGTTCCCATTGGAAACGGAAAGAACTTGAGTTGCATATTAGAAAACGGATTTGTACAATTTGCATCATGGAAGAAAACACTAATTGGCGGAACCATTACAATTTACATTATCATGTTTACGATTCTGTCTTTAATGATTGTAAATTATAGATTATGATTTCGATCGGCAATATCCTAGTATTAGTGACTAAGAACGTGTGTCCGCGCTTATCCGCTCGCTCAAAGCCTGTGTACGATGAGTTGTTGCAGTAATTAGTAATTTCTTTTTTCCTATGAAACAACCATTGATCAATAAATATACGAGGGATGGATCTGGTTGTGAAAATTTAGGGTGATGTGTATATGCTGTGACCAGAAATGCAGGTGTCACAATCCCTATTGCAATGCAACACGGAAAAGGAAAGGGCACAAAGGACCACATTGCAGTTCCTGGGTCTATATCCTCCTCTTTTACTCGGTCAAGTCCAAACACTTCAAACTCTTAACTACATTTTGTACGAGCATGTGCAAACTTAACTGTAACTCTCTGTATCCTATAGCTGTAAGAAGCATAGACTTCCCACAACCATTCAATCCAAGTAGACCATAATGTTTGCAGGAAGAGACATTTCCAGCAAAATTTATAGATTACAAGGACACTAACACTAAATCAGCAATAATAAGAACATCATATATACACATGGGTGTACCTCCCGTATTTAAGCTCCAGTTCAGAATCAACAATGAGGTCATGGCCATGAAAGCTCACAGATAAGCACTCTATCTGGCATACAAAAAACATTCACACTGTGAGAACGAAAGACAGCAAGCTTTGTGAAGATAAAGCTAACAAAAAGCCATGGTGAATCATGCACCATGTCACCTCGAGTGAACAGATAAAATGACCTTCAAAGACGGAAGCCAGCAACCATGTAACAAGGATAAGAAGATAACAAGATAACAAGGATAACATTTTTATAAAGAATGAAAAAAAAATGTAGATTATAATCCACCTACTTGTGGTAACAATTCATGATATTGGACACATGCCGCCTACAAGGCTCATATAGGAGTATATTAATTTACTGAGAGATTTTAAAGTTGTTTCATAAATAATTGATTTGTGAATGATTTCATCATTTGAATACTCTCGAGCCTTTACGACATTTTTTTCATCAAATCATCACATAGAGGAACCTTATAGAGAAGGTCATCTACCAAGTAAATAGTGTTAACCACTTTCATAACAAGCTCTATACACAAATAAAGATATTGAATTATTCCCTAATAGAACCTTTAGCAATCCTTTAAATCCTCTCTCTCAAAACTATATAATTTCGTTTTCATATAGATAACTCTCCTCGATCGTGACTTCGATAAGAATTTGTTATGAAAATAATATGGATGTTATATGAATAATCAAAAAAACAAGTACGAAGAAGAAATTTCCTTTCCATAAAAATCTTCTCGCTGCAATCAAACTAGAAAATCCAAAATCCCAAAATTTATATTAAAAAGTAAAATATTAACTGAATAACACAAAAGAAAACCTCTTGACCATTGACCATTTTTCTTCTGTTGTTGTAGTTGCAGGCTGCAGTACAAATCATAAGTGCACCTCCATACACATAAGAAAAACCAAATGAAATAGGGTTTATTTAAATGGACATTTACCTAAAAGTCCAAGCTTCCAAAAAAAGTTCTTTAGATCCATATAATACTAGAATTAGCTAACAATGAACCATAGTACCAACAGAAAGTAGGCAATCGAGGGCATTTTTCTTAACTGGCAGTGGAGTATTTTCACGAGTGTTTCAGCCATATGAATTAGCAAAATGTGAAATAACCACCAAAAAATGATTTATTTTATGCCTTCAACTAAATCAGTTCACTATTCACCCCTTAAACCACATCATGAAGAAATCACTCATCTAAATGATAGATGCTTTCAGCCTAAATCTATACTCCATGCCAATTTAAGTATTCTATTACTTGAACTTCCATGTGTAAGTGTATACTTCATGCCCAAAGCATATCGTCTTTTCATTAAAACTCTTCATTCATGTGAAATGTTGAAAATGTCTCCTTTAAATATAACAGATTTCATCAAAGTGTATAAAACAATATCAGCAAAGACTTGAAAATATTCAGTTTTATCTTTTTTTGGATTTGTTACTGCAACAATATCAGCAAAGACTTGAAAGTATTCAGTTTCATTCATATGGGTTTGATCTTCTTGGCATGTCATATTCAACAAGATACATTTAACACGGCATCAATTTGAACATATTTTGTTCTAATTGATCGATACATGGATGACTCAAATGTTGAATTCTACTGTCACCGGACAATATGGTATCACACACAAAAGGTACCAGGAAACATATCAAATGGTGAATAATTTCAGACCCTACAAAAAAGAACAAACCCTAGAAAATAAACAAGATCAAATCCTCCTTCTGTCGCTCCCTTGATTTCCCTCGACCGCTCTGATTAAGATCTCCTACCGCAGAGGAAGATTTCTTGCACCGAAGATATTTGATGCCGGTGATATCGGGCTGTCGAGGTTCTCCGCCCCGTATCGGCATCGCACATGGGCGGAGGAGGGTGCAAATGAGGAACGATTTGGGAAGGTAAGAGGATTACCTGATGATTTGGGGGAGGGTTTCCAGCGGCGGTTCCAATCTGGAGTTTTCGAGGGAGTTTCAGTGGTGGATTTGGGAGAGGGGTTTTGAGGGGAGAAGAAAATATAAGTTTTGAGGAAAAGGCAGTACGAAATTTGGGAGGGGAATTTCGCGGGTTTTGCTAAAAGAGTAAGGATCTAAAATTGTCAATAAATTATAGAGTAAAATTTTTAATATAATTTTAATGTTAAACGACGGTTTTAATCCGTCAAAAATGCAACGACAGCTTTAATCCGTCGTTGTCGGACAACTTTAAGTGTCCCAAATTGTCCATTTTGGTGTAGTGAGGTGTATCAGTCAACTGGTCAGCTGACTGGATATGGAGGGCCCCATTCTCGGGGGTAACATACTGGGACGAACGAGTAAGCACCATCTAAATTACATAAAAAGACTTATAAGGACTTGTTTAAAGTAAGAAATCATATGCAAGAAAATCTAATTATAATAGCAAACATGTGATGTATTTCCTATGTTGCAATCCTAGCATTCCTCTAGGTGTTCTAAGCGTCTTTCCTAATGTTGTCTAATTACCTTAAGTTCCTAATTGCAGGCATGCTTGGTACAATAACGTAACCAAACAGTTTAGTCGAAGACCTGCATGGGCCACCACTAAAAACATGTCACGACCCGCTACCCAAATTGTTGGGCCAGGCCGAGTCATGCCCAGCCTACGTTGAGATAAAACGTAGTAAGCTGTTCTAAAGACAACAGGATAAGACTAAATGTACTAACAGTTCTATAAGTGAAGAAGAATCATAAATGCTCCAAACACAAAAGTCATCGTATAAAGTAAACGTCCAAGTACAAGTAAACTGAAATGTAAACTGGATACATGTCCAGTTACAAAATGATATAGTCTAATACATGTCTACTCTTAAGAGTCTAAGTAAACAAAAGACATCTAGGCGAGGTTCCCCGCAGGAACATCCTCGTAAGGCAGAGCCGGGTCCTCGGCAGTAACTCCATAGTATGAGTCGTAGAGTAACTCCTCCTCAGTAAGGACACCTACAACGTTATCCTGTCAGGACAGGAGCAAGTACTAAATCTAGCAAACTAGCATATGATACATGGAAATGAACATGAGAGGAATAACTGGAAAGCATGGCATCACATAGTCTATCATGGCAAGGATACATATGTCATAGCAACAGATGTATATGTAATGTTTAAAACTGTAGCAGGTACGTGATTGGTCAATAGACGTACAATGTGCTGGGGGCACATAATGAAATGTACTTCTGTACAAGTGAAACGGCGACAGATGTACATACGTACAAATCCGCGTTGAGATAAAGCCTACGACAAGGTATACATATAAAATGCGACCTTGCTCGGTACATACGTACGGGAGAAGGGAGCATAATCACGTACACTACTAACAGTTTCCCCATAACCCATATCCTAATCATGTGAGAGATACATCAAGACTGTTCTAAGCATGGTAGTAACTGAAAGTACAACATGTAGAGATCTAACTTGCTATCCCAAGGATCAGCATTTAACATGGTAGGGTTTGCAGTTCATTTATGTAACAACATGTAAAGTTTGTAGAAAGTACTTGCCTCTAGCAAAGCAAAACAAAACAAGCTGCGATAACAATGCTATGGATGTCTGGTAGCTCGTCACTGTAGAAGTAAATACAACAACTTAGTTTTTACACTAAGCTAAAACACTAGGACACTAATTTGTGAAACACAACTTGTGACTGGGCACCTAGCCAAAATGATGACTTGGCATAGGAGACCAATGTGGGGTGACACACTATGTTAACTAACTTTCTAGGACCTTTACACTAGTGAGGGATGGGGTTCAACACGACTAAAACTCAAAAATAGCACAAAAGCTACAAGTCGTAATTAAACAACAAATAAACCAAAAGACCATTGTGTTCTAACAATTTTAGAGATAGGCAAAAAGCCTAGTTTTTCTTAAAGTAAAGTACCAAAGTGATCCTTGTTAATCATAGAAATTTATTATAATTTTTCTGGAATTTATTAACCAGTACAAATATTTTATAAAAATCAGTTTTCCTAAGTATTCAGAAAATGAGTTTTGGTTTCATATGCCAAACTAGTGGCAAAACAGTAAATTAAATACTACAAAAATTATACTAAATTAGCTAACTTAACATAGTATCTAAAAACTATTTTTCCATAATTTTAGCAATACTTTAAGTATTTTTAGAAATCAAAAACAGCATTGCACACAATAATTAATTATCTGCGTATTTTGTCCATGTATATAATTTGAACCAAAGTTCAAATACAGGACCCAAGGCCATGAATCAAGTCCAATATGACTTGTACAGGTCTTGAATGTGTGAAAACACATTTGAGCCCAAATACCCATGCTAGGCTTGGACACCAAATAGTTGCGATAATTTAAATACAATAAAAATACAAGTTATAAATATTATTATTTTAATAAGGCAAATTTGTACAAAAGAATATATACATACCTATGCTAAAAGTATATATAGATATATAAGGAAAAATACTTAATTTATAGAGTATATATATATATACAAATATATATATATATATACATAAGAAAACACTTAATAACATAGTGTATATATATATA